>CM062816.1:2002732920-2003277278 GCA_031772625.1 Pinus tabuliformis
GTGTCTTAATTGTTTCAACTTTATTTTGTTGGCAAACAAAAAATTCCGCCACAAACTTTTGAATATCTGATTTAAGGCCATCCCAAAAAAATTCCTTCTTAACCCTGTGGTAAGTTTTTAAAAATCCTGAGTGCCCTCCTAAGGGAGAAGTGTGCAATTCCATAAGAATCTTTTGTTTTAGCTGGGAATTCTTACAGAGGTATAAGCGATCTTTGTACCATAACGAATCATTTTGCCAGCTAAATGTATCAGACGTACTGGAATCTTGTTGTAACTTTCGAATAAGTGCCCACACTTCTTCGTCATTCTTCCATTCCTCCCTTGCTTCGTTTATCCAATCTGGTTGGATAATAGAAATGGCGCACAACAATGCTTCCACATCCTCATCCTTTCTTGAGAGTGCATCTGCCACCACATTTTGCTTCCCTTTTTTGTAGATGATTTCAAAGTCATAACCCAACATCTTTGTGACCCACTTTTGTTGCTCTTCAGAGGATAATCTTTGTTCTAAAAAGTATTTAAGGCTATCATGATCCGTTTTTACCTTGAAGTGTCTTCCCATTAGGTAGGGTCGCCATTTCTTAAGTGCATGGAGTATTGCCAACATTTCCTTCTCATAAATAGCTTTGCTTAAAAACTTTCCCTTGATTGGACGACTTTCAAAGCAATGGGTCTTTCATCTTGCATTAGAACAACACCAATTCCATTTCCTGAAGCATCACATTCCACAATAAAGGTTTTTGTGAAGTCCGGTGTAGCTAAGACCAAGCAGCTAAGACCGGTGCTTGGCACATTGCCTCTTTAAGATGTTCAAAGGTCTTTGTTGCTTCCGGAGTCCATGAAAATGCATCTTTCTTCAATAATGTTGTTAGAGGTGCTGCTATTCTCCCATAATTCTTAACAAACTTGCGATAATACCCTGTCAACCCGAGAAATCCTCGCAGATGCTTTATGGATGTGGGGATTTTCCATTCCTTAATGGCTTTAATTTTGCTAGGGTCTACCTTAACTCCTTCATGAGATACAATATGACCCAAATATTCCACCTCCTGGACTCCAAAGAAACATTTGGATCTTTTTGCATATAATTGTTTCTCCTCCAATAGTTGTAGCACCCTGTCAACATGTTCAACATGATCCTTCCAAGACTTGCTGTAGATTAGTATATCATCAAAAAATACTAACACAAATTTTCTAAGGAATGGTTTGAAAATTGAATTCATCAAACCTTGAAATGTTGAAGGTGCATTGGTAAGGCCAAAAGGCATGACCAAAAATTCATAATGACCCTCATGAGTTCTAAATGTTGTTTTCGAAATGTCTTCAGTCTTCATTCTGATTTGATGATATCCTAAACGAAGATCCAACTTGGTGAAGTAAATTGATCCATGCAATTCATCCAGTAATTCATCAATGACAGGAATGGGGAACTTATCTTTAATAGTGAGCTTGTTGAGCTCCCTATAATCTGGACACATGCGCCATGATCCATCCTTCTTGTGCACCAATACTACTGGAGCAGAGAAAGAACTTTGACTCGGTTGAATTATACCAGCCTCTAGCATTTCTGCAACCATACGTTCAATTTCACTCTTTTGGACATAGGGATATCTGTACGGCCTGATGTTTGGAGGAACACTTCCTGGAATCAGATGAATAGCATGATCATGATCACGCATAGGTGGGAGACCTTTGGGAGTCTCAAATACCTTGGAATGATTGTCCAGGACTTTTTGGAGATCTGGAGAAATAGATGATTCCGATGTGGAAACATCTAGCAAACATAATTGTGCAATTACACCTCTTTGCTCCTTTTTTAGAAGCTTTGTCATACCATTAGAGCTGATTATCTTTCCTGGTTTCCCTGCAATACCCCTTAATTCAACTTCCTTTCCTTCTGTAGAAAATTTGATGAAAAGTTCTTGAAAATTAAAAGCTATTGTACCCAAGGATTGTAGCCATTGGACTCATAGTACAACATCAACACCTCCCATTGGAATGGAAAGCATTGGGCTAGTCAATACATATTCTCCCATGGATAGCTTGATATTATGGCACTTTCCAGAGCAATTTATTGTTCCTCCATTTGCAATCATCACTTGACACTCTGGTGCTGGATATAGGAAGCAATTCAATTCTTTTGCTACCTTACAATGAATAAAATTGTGGGTGCTTCCTGAATCAATCAACACTATTACCTTTTTCTTCTTGATTTGTCCTTCTATCTTGATGGTTTGAGGAGTGGTAATTCCCGCCAATGCATTACAAGATATGGTCGGATTTATTTTTTCTTCATCTAGGCTTTGTTCCTGGAGTATATCCTCTTCTTTTGACCTTTCTTGCTCCTTTTCTTCTTCCTCTTCACAATCTATGTAGAATAATTTCTTCTCAGCACACTTATGACCTTTAGTGTATTTGCTATCACAACTGTAACAAAGCCCTTTTGCTCTTTTTTCTTCCAATTGTTGTGGTGTCAACCTTATAGGTTGTGGAAGACTAGGGGCAACAACACTTCCGTCTTTATAGTTGTGAGTGGTATGCTTCCTGGTTGCCATAATTTTGCTTTCCATTTTTCTTGCTAACCTGAATGCCTTCTCTAATGAATCAGGTTCCCAAAGGTGAACATCATGTTGGATATTATCCTTTAAAGACCCTATGAACACATCAATCCTATGCTCCTCTGGAATATCTTTTACCCTTATGTTCAATTTTTGGAACTCCTCAATGTGCTCCATTATTGAACCCTTTTGTTTGAGACTTATCAATTGGCTAAAAAAAGTGTTGCTTTTTGTATCCTCATAATGTGCTATCAATTCTTCCGTAAAAATTGCCCAAGTGATAAATTGTTTACGAGAGCAAAGCCATTGATACCATACAAACTGATTTGGTTCCAAATATAAAGTTGCCATACGTACCTTTTGTGTGTTTTTCACATTATTGAGATCGAAGAATTGCTCCATCTGTAATATCCATGTGGCGGGATCCTTGCCATCAAACTTCCTCATATCGATTTTTGGAATATGGTGAGTCTTCGATCCAACATTAGAGTCTATGGAATCATGATTAACATTTCTTTTGTTCTCATCATGAGTTTCCTTTAGTACCCTTTCACCCTTAGTGACTATTTCTTGTAGCAATTTATTCATATTTATCTTCAATTTGTCCATGTCTGTCTTCAAATCTATCTTCAAATCGTCCATCTTAGCTTCTACGCCTTTCTTTAAACCATCCATCTTAGCTTCTACATATTTCTTTAAACCATCCATCTTAGATTCTGTTCCTTTTTGTGCAAGTGACAATTGTTGCACTTGGTCTCGTAATTTTGATATATCATGTTGCATTTCTTCCTCTTCTTCATGAGTCATGCTAGAGCTTTCAGGTTGCCTACTAGGTGTTTGCATTTTCTTTCCTCGGGGCATCAATTACCAATAATAATGCTTTACTATGCCCTTTGAATTCCTTCAAACTAATTTTTCAAACCAATCTTATGCAAAAATTTTAAAAAACTACACACCTTTTTTCACTTTGTAGGAGCTCGATATTTCCTCTGATGTATCTCTGTACTTTCCAATCAACTAGTTCTGAATTTGTGACTTGCAGTAACCCTTTTTGTCCTCTTTCCAATGCCACAAGTCTGACCCAAATTGGATTCTCCAAGGAAGAGTTATGCGAAATCTCCCATAGTGACTTGGTTATAGACTAGTTCAGTAGAGCGCACTTGGACGACGTGCCACGAGTCATTGTTTCGACCTTTGGATTTGAAAAATGCATACAAGAAACTATAGTCCGTCCTCTTTCTGTACCTTCTTATGAAATTTCAATCCGATTCCCAGAGAGAAAGTTAAGACGATTTTCCCCAGGTCACATGTTTGGAATGTAATGCAGGAGTCTGCAAAAATACCAACTTCCCTAGATCATATCTCCGCAAATATAGCGCAAAAGGCTCTCAAATTCAGACCCGAGGTTCAACGCGATTTCTTCTCAAATGGGTTTTTTTTACAACTTCTGAAACGTCGCAGAAAAAAATTTATAGCAAAAATGCCACGAACACCTGTTTGAAGCAACGAAACCCTAGAATCCAAAGCTCCGATACCAAATGTTATGAAACTAGGTCAAGAAAAGATAGAAAAGATAGATCAACGCCTTAGAATTCAGCCTCTTCGAGGGGGCAACCTCCTTTACATTACATAAATGAACAATTCTTGGATGATTCAAATGACAAAACCTCCTTTCTATATATAGGAGTCTAAGGAGTCACAATATAATCCAGCCGACCTAACAATAATAATATAAAGCCACAAAAATAACAATAGAGGGATTCTATGGGGCATAGTAATAACAATATGGGGGCGATAGGGGCACAACAATATTAATAAGGGGTATAACTACAATAGTAATGGGGTAATCACTAGTATTATAGGGACCCAACAGATTGCTTCAAGTTCCAATATGGTTTTTCCTTCCTCGTCAAGTTTTTGAAATATAGTCTGAAGTGGGAGCTTGTCACCTATAATCTTCTTTAATCATGAAACATGGAAAATTCGATGTACCCATGATGATGCGGCCAACTGTAATTTGTATGAAATAATACTAATTCTTTACAATACCTTGTAAGGGCCATAATATTGGGTTGATAATTTATTATCCTTATTGGCTTGATTGAGGGACATTTATTATATGTTTGTAGCCATAAAAATGCCCAATCACCCACGCCAGAACTTATTTCATTGCAATGTTGATATTCTTGTTGTTTCATTTGATTCTATGCCAGAGTCAGGTTATGTTTTAAGAGTTGGAGAATTTGTTCTTGATGCTCAATGTGATATTCCACTTTGTGAACCTTACAATTTTCTCTTAAATAAAATGTGATGCTTTGTGGTTGATATCCATAAAGCATCATAAATAAGATCATTTTTGTTGTAATATCGAAGGAAGTGTTATACCATAGTTCTATTAGAGGTAACCACTTGATCCATTATGTTTTTTGATCAGATACAAAACAACAAAGATATCCTTCCAAACATTTGTCCACTATCTCAGCTTTCCAGTCATATTTACGATGATAAGATGAGATATGAGTTAATTGTGTACCAAGACAAGAAAATAATTTTGTCCAAAAATTTCCAATGAAAATGGGATCTCTTCACTTATAATATTTATTGGGTTTCAATGTAGCTTTTGAAGTTCTTTCGACAAAAGGAGTAATGATTATATTGGCTTTGAAAGGATGAGATAGTGCATAAAGTGTGTGTATTTGGTAAGTCTATCGACTACCACCATGATGACACTCTTTCCTTCGTACTTGGGTACTAAATGTGTAATAAAATCAATTGAGACCTCCTCCCACCATTGACTTGGAATGACTAAAGGTTGTAATGGACCTTGGGTTTTAATTGTCTCAACTTTATTTTGTTGGAAAACCAAACATTTGGCCACAAAATTTTGAATATCACATTTAAGTCCATCCTAAAAAATTTCCTTCTTGACCGTGCGGTAATATTTTAAAAATCTTGATTGCCCTCCTGTAGGAGAGGTGTACAATTCCAAAAGAACCTTTTGTTTGAGGTGGGAGTTCTTACATAGATATAAGGGATTTTTGTAGCATAACGAATCATTTTTCAAGATAAATGTATTAGATGCACTAGCATCTTGCTGCAACTTTTGAATGAGTGCCGAGATATCTTCTTCATTCTTCCATTCAACCCTTGCTTCAGTTATCCAATTAGGTTAGATAATAGAAATGACACATAGAAATGCTTCCACATCATCATCCCTTATTGAGAGTGCATTGACAATGAAATTTCGATTCCCTTTTTTGTAGATGATTTCAAAATCATAAACCAACATGTTTGTGACCCCTTTTTCCTACTCATCTGAAGATACTATTTGTTCCAAGAAGTATTTAAGACTCTCATGATCTATTTTTATGACACACACCCATACACACTTCTAATTTTCTTTTTTGTTTATAAATATATCAACAATACTCCTTTCATTATTTTCATTTTTTATAAATATATTATAGATAGGGTAGTTGTTAATATATTCAGAATCATTCCCCTTCATAACATTTGCTTTTTTGTATTACTCAACTCCTTAGAATTGAAGGGGAACACTATTTCAAGTTGCTACCCCTAACCTACAAATTAATATTTAATACCCATGCCTATGTTGTATATACCTATCTAATCCACTATATCTTTAATCACAGTGCATATAATTGATATTGATATGCACCCCTTGGTTGTTTAGTGTTATATTTAGGCAGTTCCTATTTCGAAGACTATAGAAAAGTAAATGCTGGCTGACATGCCAGGCATTTACCTTTCGCCCTCTTTCTCCAGGCTACTATCTCGATTCACGTGCTGTGAGAGAGAGGGGGAAAAGTAAATGCCTAACATGTCAACCAGCATTTACTTTTCTATAATCTACGAAATAGGAGTTTCCTTATATTTAATTCTGCTCAGCATAGGGCTTATGCAATTATTATTATGTCTACCTTATGTGGTACGAAGGTATGCCTCTCTATTGTTTTGTATTATATATAGGTACTATTGGGTATCACTACCAATGAGGGTATTTGTGTATGTTAAATCACACAGGTGCATATTTAATCACACATGACGCTTGGTTATACGAAATCCATCGTTTTAATGGCAAGTGTTACCGCTTTACATTGGGAAAATCGTTACCCAATCCTCCCTTGACACGTTCCCTTCCTTCACATGCTGTTCATGTGACCACTGTGGAAACACTTGAACGGCTGAGATGAGAGTGTGGGAAAACAAGGGACACGTTCTAGCGAAGTCAACCCTAATCTTTCTACCGCATAGCCATTTCGTTGGTCTTCCATTTTCCTTTCCGCCTTTTGCGTCTAGTGTCATTGTAGTGTTTCTCCTCCAGCTGCTTCTCAGCATCCAGCCTCTCGTTAATGAATAGGGGTCATGGATGCAGGGCTTATTGCGTCACCCTTCACAAATTTAACTTCACAAATTTTACAAGTAAAATATTTTTTCATGGTAGTGCGCAATTTTTCATTTCTAACTGATCTCACTCACCTTTTATGCCATTCCTAGTGACTGGTTTTCCTAGCCTCTGTCTTCTTGGAATCCCTCTTTAGTTGATAAGATTTGTGTCATTTTTTACTTTGGTTTTCAGGTTGAACGCTCATACATGAGTCTCTTTCCCTCAATCTCATTACCCCTTTTCTCTCAGGCAATTTTTTTTGTACCTCTCGTCTTCGCTCTCATCTATATTTTTTCTTATTTTTCCACTATTGTGAGGTTTCCATACACATAGTCAATGTGGCTTGGCTTTAATGTTGTTTCCCCTTCTTGTACAGCGAACGACAGGGAACGATCAAGTTGATTAGGTGAACCTTCCTTCGAAAGAAAATCGAAGGTAAGCGCGGGCATTTTTGGCTCTTATCAACACGGCATTTTGTGTTTTTCTTATGGCACGGCCACACTCTAGTTTTCTTGTTTGGTATAACTGTAACAATTTCGACACTTGGTCGTCCCTTTGCCTTTTGGATTTTTTTCTTTTCCTTCCTGACCTACTGTTGCTCAGAATGTCCTCATAGGCGTTTAAGGGAGCTTCTTCTCTTATTTATGTGCAGATGGAAGTATGCACCGCTTTTATCCTCGAAAGTTATGAAGTTTAATTTTCTCTTGTGGTACTATTAACCTCCTAATTAAGATTTCAAGTAATAGGATACTCATACCCCTGTCTCCTCTATCAAATAGGTACTAAAAGATTCTTTGAGGTAACACTTCCTCATGCAGTTGGGAACCACAGTCATCACTTATTTTTAGCTGCCATTTCGTTAAATTCTACTTTCTGGAGCTTGTTTCGGTTGAGTGACCTGCTAAGATTCATTGACTACCAGTGGTATTGTGAATTACTCACATTCACGTCCGATGGAAAATTTAGGCATTATATCACTTAATCGAGTGTATTTTGTCTCTTCTTGTTTTTCCTTTTGTTCGTAGCTACTATCCATTGTCTAATCATCCTCCATTACTACGTTTTTATACTTATAATTTCTGGAGATCCTAATTACCATGGGAGCAAAACATAAGTTTGATGTGGTATAAAGTGCAGTCCTTACACAATGAAATGACTTCTCAGAATTCCTATAGTCATAACAGTTTGTTCTTTCAGTGCTACTCAATATAATTCCTTTGTGCTAGTTAGTTTGCTACTGTTTCCCGTCTTAGGGAAGTTTTGTTTTTTCGTCAACTATGACATAATTTAAAATCGAAGAACTCCACGTATATATATATAATTCCTTTTCGTTTATAATATTTCTGAATCATTGGTTTGCTTTCTTTACTATTTGATTTTCTTCATGTATTTCAGGAGTGTCGATTTTAATTCTGCTAGTTAGTTTTGCATAAAGGAAAAGAGAAATAATTACTATCTTGATTATTTTCTTTGTGTATGCACTCTTCACTAGTTTCTTTTCCATAAGTCGTTTTTATCCCATTACAGATGGATAGTAATAGATTTTTCTCACGTTTAATATCTTGGCTAAGAAATATTTTGAAGTGGTTATTAAATTATTTGTGTGATTTTTCAGCATGTCCACCTACTTTATTATTTTTCTTTTGTTCTTTAAACTATAATTTAAGTTCCAGCCAATTTCATCTAATCAGAAACTAAAATTTCCTGTGTTCTTAGGGCATGATACCCAGAGAATTACAATTTGGTTTCTATGCTTATTTCACAACTTTCCCTCTCTAATTTATTAATTCTTTTCTACTACATCATTTTGTCTTCATTAACACTTATAACTATTACTTCTTCTATATGATACTATTGTGTTGTTTATCCATTTTTATTGTGTTGTGTGGGTTGCAATTTTATTATATTATTGTTCAAGTGTAGTGTGAAAAATCAAATGATTAAAAAACACAAAGGATCAGCCAACTATTAAACAAAATAATTTCACCAATCGTGCTCGAGAGCATTAGTTACAGGTAGTTCTTAATAAAGTCAAGGTGGTGTGACCTTTCGTGCTTCGGAGGCATCAATAAATTTTATTTCATAGAAGGTCAAGTTGTAGAGTTGTTTGTTGACCACATTTTGTACCCAAAATGCTATCATAGCTAACTGATGAAGGCTGCAAAAGGTTGTGGACTCAATAGATGGTGCCACTTCCATAGCATGGTTCGGTATCAAGACTGATTTGTCATGCTCCAGGAGCTCAACAAGCATCAATTCTGCAAAGTATGTCAATGATGCTGCGGAGTGGATATGTCCTCAATGGATCAAGTGGGAAGCTCGGAAGTGTGGCGAAGAAAAGAGTGTAAACTATGAGTTTCGGAGTGGAAATGAGTTCTAATGATGACCATATCAGAAACAAAGATCAATATTGTAATGTGTGTTGTCTACATGTAAGCATTAAGGGAGGGTATTGGATGTGATGCTTCCATATGTGTCGTGTGATTACAAGTTGTCATTGAGAGTCTAGAGTTGTCAATCTAGACAATTATTATTTCCTATATATAAGTTGTAATTGTGTCATGCAAGTGTCATAGATCCACTCTCTTAGGATCTAGATTTGTCAAAGCAAGTGATCTATATAATGTATTTGTAACTTTTGTGAGACAATAAAACATAGTGTACTATGTTGATTTTTTCGTGACACTGCTCTCTATCTCAATTTCTAACAAGTGATTGTGCTATCCACTAGCACAATCACATTAGTAAATGTTGTTGATATACTTTGATATGCTCATATCAACCACATAAAAAATTATTAGGTGTATGGTAGGGATTAAATATTAATATTAACAATAATAGTAATTACTATATAAATACATTAATAACTAGGTTTAAAATTTTGGATCTTAATATTAGGGTTTTAATATTAGAGTTTCAATATAAGTAAAAGTTGAGTATTCCACTAATTAAGTAAGTTTCAACAAACATTGAAATCCTCATTTTTAACCCTACAAATTAACTATGTATTTAATGAATATTATAGCTGAGTTATTTAAATGATAAATCAGTTGTATGTTATTCTTCAAAATATAATACATTTTACAGTCTACAAAGATGTATAATTATTTCTATGTTTAATTCCATATTAATAAATATTTTTATAAAATAAAAACAAAATAAATCAATTTTCCCTTTTAAATTAATATTATTATGAATTTAATCTCATGAAATATAAAATACTAATACATCTAAATTTCAAAATATGTTATCAAATTTTTAAAAAATAAACAATTCTCTTAAAAAAAATTAGAATTTAGAAATTCAAAATTTCAAAATTTCATAAGCAGCATAGAATTATTTATGAGTGGCTCTTATGTCTATTGTTGATTACCTTAGTATTGGGTAATAAGAAGGACATCGGTGCGGTCAATTGACTTGGACTATTCAGGAATATTCAGAGAATCGAAATAAGAATGCCCCTTTCAGATAGAGAACATTTCAAAGTTGTTCCGAAATATATCAAACAATTGTGCAGATAATGGACAAGGGAGATATGGTTAATTGTGAAGATAAGGGACCATGAATACATGGTTTAGTTAATATAATAGTTAAGGAAAACTCAATAATAAATTTTTAGTTAATATAATAGTTAAGGAAAACTCAATAATAAATTTTTATTACCATATCAGAGATTTCTTTAGGATCCCCAAAGAATTTACGAGCTGGAAAATCCGAAAAGGATATAGTGTGAATTTCAAAATATGTTATCAAAAATTCTTAAAAGATAAAAAATCCTAAAAAGAAGAATTAGAAATTACAGTCATATTCATACTTGCATTCCTCGGACATTCCATCTTCCGAATGAACACCCGGATTTGATTCAACTCCTGCAAGATTTACAAAAACATGGTTATTAATTGGGGCAGTGAATAAAGTATTATAGCGGTCTTAGAGGCAATCGTGCCGATCCCTTGATGGACTAACAAATTCAAGAAGAGAAACTCACCCCATGAAAGAACATCGGCAACCTTACTCCCGGATATACGAGGAATCCTATTCCATTGTTGTATCTCCATCCGATCATGTTGGGGAAACCGTGAAACAGAATCAAAAGCACTAAGAGGACCTAAAGAAATTGCAAGGTGCAAGCTTGGTGGCAGCGGTGATTCTCTAATAATATGACTAGTATCAGTAGTACACATCAACGGAAACCAGCTGTTGATTGATGATGCATGAGATGCCAAAAAATCCTTCCATGCTATTTCAACCCACCCAACCAACTCGGACGATTTATACATACTAATTCCAAATATTTGAGTTTTGCTTCTCTTCCTCAATTCCAACTTCACAAACTGCTTTTGCAAATCACAAAGACTCCCTCTGCACTCTAAGCAGAATGTTTGCTCCCATTCAGGATAAGGCGTCACCATAACTTCCTTCGTATTCACTACAACACTAGTCCCCTCCTCGTCTCCACTGCGCAGGTGATATCTAACAAACATATTGGCTCGTTTGTCAGCACTCTTAACAAAAATATTTCTTGCTTCAATAATCTTCAAATTCACCACCATATGCACGGTGTTCTTCCTTCCATCAATCCCTGCCGTAATATTAAACTCACAACTTTCACTCTCCATCACCAACTGAAAACTAACTGTCCATCAACACCGTCAACACTGAACATGCCTGCAGCATTCGAGTTTAGGTCTGCTACTATATATATAAATAATTTCGGCCATGAGAACGAAAGCATAGGTGCAGGAAACTTTTCAAAAAAATAAATTCAATGTGAGGTCCTGTCTAAATCTGATGTGATATTCATGGTCAGTCTGCAAACCACTAGAGATTGGAAGGATTGGACGTCGTGAGAGTCATATGCATATTCTACACGTGGCATCATACAATACGAAGGTGTCAATGTTACTCAAAGCAAAATATAATGAGCAAACACAGTTCATTGTTGGTTCGTTGAAGATGCGGTGCAATGAATAAATTGAGCATTGGAAAGATAGTCATAAAATATTACATTATGGGAATCTACATTGAGCATTGGAAACATAGTTATAAAATATTATCGAATTTCTTTAGCATAAGTGTCCCAATATGCTATCTCAATTACTTAGGGTATCGTCCAACATAAAACCTATTTTGATACTCTTATGAGTTGGTTGACTTAATTATTAAAGAGTGTTAAGGATGTATTGGTGCCTAGGTCGTATAAACTTTACTCAAAAGAATGTAACTTTTTAGAATTTATAACTTTTTTCCACTTTGAAGTTACATGCATGTTTTGTTGAGGTAAAGGAAATATATATACTCTTTTTTGTGAAGGTAAAATGCATGTAGATGTCTATCAGTACTAGAAAATATGTTTTAAACCTGCTTTTAAATAATAAGCTAGTAAGGCCATTTTAAAATTAAATGCATGATGGTATCAAATGATGTTATAACAAAGGATCCATAAAGAATGAGGTTAAAAGCAGTGCTAATAGCTGAAATACATTATAAACCCTACAAAGGACGCAAATATGTGGGAATATATGAAATTTGTGAAAATTCAAGTTAAAAATGTACTTACATTGGAAACTAAACTATCAAATGGACATTTTCCTTACAACAAGCATACTTATTTTAAAGTTTAAAAGACTATGCTACCAATCCATGTATATTGTGAATCGATGAGGTATATGCATTGAAGAAATCATGTTCGTGCATTAAATACATGATGAATCCATGCGAAATAAAATACATGAATCCATTTCCAAATGTAACAATGTTGCATAGGTAGGTGGTACTTTGTACAACACTTTGATAACAACATACAATCGAAATTATAATATAACGCAAGGTCGTTCAAATCCACCAAAGGTAAAAATCTATACTATGGAAATAAATGAGCTAAAATAAAAGATGGGACAATCTGTTTGATTATTAGTAATTGATATATATTATTAACAAAATGAGATAACCTGCCATTAACAATAATGAGTCGCAATGTAGCTTTTACACTCTAGCAATATTCATTTGTCTTCTTATTGAATACTTATAGAATCTATCAACTAGGGTATATTGATATATTCACATGGTCAATAATAAGGGAACCTATCACTAATAACTTCAAGCCCCAAGATATGATAATATATCTAAATCCCATTCCTAGAATATGTAAGTTGGTGTCAATGGGAAGAGCTAAATGGGAAGAGATATGTTGCAATGATAAAATTAACAAAGCTTTGATAATTTAGCATGACCAAACATAAGGAAATTGATATGAAGATCTTAGATAAAGGTTTGAAGAACAAAACATTGACTAGATGCCTTGCATGGACCAATTTGAAGTAACACTTGGAGAATACTCTCTAAATAATAATTTCTTATGAAAGATGCTAACAAAGGCAAGTGATTTCACTAATGTTGCCAAACTGTAAATAAGTTACAACTCTGTTGTAATACTTTTAACCCGCGAGAAATCCAGAATACCAGAAATATGAATAAATATAGCCCAAAACACATAATTATCACATGAAAAGAGAAAAATTGCAAGGTACTTTATTATTTAGAAGAAAATGCATTGATCACTTGTCTCTTCGTGGGGGCACCCTCCAACAGAGCAGAGCTCCATTGCAATAACACTCGATGATCTTTCCCTTACTACCTAAGACTATTTACAGCGAAATGACATTTCAAACCCTAATTAATAGTGATCCCTTACATAACATGGATTAACCACTTTATTTATTAACTATGGCCCATTTACAACTAATTGTGGTCCCTTTTTTATAATGTAGGCCAATCACTTACAATTATTAATGCGGGCTTTATTCACTCTTTAACTAACTATGACACTCACTCGACCCCTTGGGCTTATTACATAAATAAAGGAATTAGGGTTAGACCCTAACATGCCCTCCCCCATCAAAAGAAGCCTTGTCCTCAAGGTTGAAGCTTCAGAAATAGTTGAATAATAGTGTTTGGTTCTGAGGTGGCATCTTCTTGAGAGGCGTCTTTCCACTTGATGAGGACTTCCTTGATCGTGTTGTTGCAAAGATGTCTTTCGTGATTATCAAGGGCCTATTATGTTCAGACCCAAAGTGATCCTTCCACATCCCATTCAGGTAGACTTGTTTGAACCCTCCAATTGTTCCCCACCACTTTCTTGAGGCATGATAAATGTAAGGCCGGATGGAATTTTGAAGTAGGTGGCAAGGCCAGTTTATAAATGACTGCTCCTATGAGTTGATGTATGTAATAAGGCCCATAGAATTTTGGTGCTAGTTTCTCGAAACCATTTTCTTTGAGAGATGTTTGCTTATATGGCTGGAGTCATAGGAATACTTTATCCCCTTCTTGAAATGGACACTCTTAAGGATGTTGGTCAACCTGTTGCTTCATTTTGTTCAGCTTGATGTAGATTATCTTTCAGATGAGAAAACATGGTGGCATGATTATGTAGGAGTTGATCTTGGATAAAGGTTTGAAGAACAAAGCATTGACTAGATGCCTTGTATGGGCCAATTTAAAGTAAAACTTGGAGAATACTCTCTAAAAACCATCGCTTATGAAAGATGCTAATGAAGGCAATAAATTTCACTAATGTTGGCAAACTGTAAATAAGGTACAAATCAAATCCCAATATGCGAATAAAGTTTTTTCTCACAAACAAATGGGAAATTAACACAATTAGTGACCATTAGTAAAATTTTAGGTGCTAAGTAAAAGGTAACCTACTAATGTTGAAAATGACCCCAAGATGTTATCAAATATAGGACCATATACATAGCAAAGTTTCATATTCGAGGAGAGATAACACATTAACAAGAATTCAATGAGGACCTTCCATAGTAGTACAAGTAAAGAACACTAATCATGACACAAATTAGATCAACTTCATAAAAGGGGAGGTTGGCATGGATAGTCTAGAATTTTGGTGAATCATTAAGATTATCTGAGGACACTCCTAGAACATAAGCATGATAGAACATTGGTGACTTGTGTAGCACATGACATGAGAAGGAGGAATAATATAAATTTTCAATGCAAGAGGAATTGACCTATTCTCCAAAGTGATTGAAAAAATAATCGACCAAATGAGTAGAACTCAAAAATCATTGATTGGTTTTCCCATGACTTCTTTTTCTTTTAAAGAGATATGATTTTCTAGTCTTTTTCATGTTAGAAACCCTTGAAAATGTGTCAAATAATGTTGTAACAAAGTCGAATAAATGAGGTTTATGAGGCAAGAAACTCCATTCCATATGCATAAAACATGCCTATTCAAAATAAGGATGTGAAGTAGACGAGATTTTATGAACATGTTTCCTCTAGATATAATGAAAGAAGTAGATGCAAAGGGAAACAACTAAAGAGAATGCATAAGTTGTAATCAACAAACAAGAAACTATGGTTGTCACTGAGGTCGAAAGTGTAAGTAGTGATATGTAATGCAAAACTAAACGCAAATTTAAATATAAAATTGTCTTAAAAAATTACCCAAAAAACCTCAAAATAAATCATGCAATATCAATTCAAAAAAATAATAGAGATAATAGGCCCCTACCATATGAAAACTTTTGCATGGCATAGGTGTCAAAATAGTAAGTAAAATGCTAAATAAAAAAATCGTGATTAATATGATAAATATGGCAATGTTTGTATAAAAATAAAACCCAGTGGTCAACTCTATGAAAGAGAGTCTGAACCAGGAGAGTTTGGTTGTGTAGAACGCTCTAAATTGTTCATCAGCATTACACATTAAATAGAATACATGGTTTTAGGGAAGTTAGAACAACATCATAAGAAATAGAAACTAATTCCTATCCTGAGGCTACGTGAACCAACTCTACCTATTCTAGGATAGTCTCCATTATCTTCAACACTCCCCGTTAATGGAGAATGGGTTCACATATATGCCTAACATTTCCTTGAACATTTGAAACTTGAATTTTCCAAGAGGCTTAGTGAAAATGTCTGCAACACTATCACATGTATTACAATATTCCACATGAATTTCTTTAGATTGTATTTTCACTCTTACAAAATGAAATTGAGTATCAATATGTTTAGTGTTTTTGTGAAACACCGGATTGTTGGCCAACTTGATTGAACTTTGATTGTCACATCTGATTGTTGTTGCGACTGTCTGTTCTTCCCCAACATCCTGGAGAAGTCTCCGCAACCAAACCACCTCGCACATTACTGCACGCATGGATTGATACTCTGCTTCCACTGAGGACAAGGATATTGTGTTCTGCTTCTTGCTGCTCCAAGTGATCACCCCGAATCCAAAACTGAATGCATAAACTGTTATAGATCTGCGATCATCTACATTTCCTGCCCAATCTAAATATGCAAATCCTTCCAATCTAACATCAGAAGAGTTAGTGTAAATAATTCCATAATCTACAATACCTTGTAGATACCTCAAAACATTCTTCGCTACATTCGAATGGCTTTCAAGTGGATTAGACATAAATTGGCTTAACGCACTAAATTCATAGGCCAAATCAGGTCTAGTGGTGGTTAGGTAGATCAGACTCCCAACCAGCTATCTGTAAAGTGTTGCATCCGCCGCTTTTGAGCCATCCTCACACTACAGTTTGATGTTTTGCTGCAATGGTACCGGTGCCGGCTTATACTGATCCATTCTAAACTTTTCTAACCAGCGTTTGACATACTTTTCTTGAGACAAATTTTTTTGACCTGAATCTCTCCAGATCTCGAGACCTAAATAGTATCTGAGTTCACCGAGATGCTTCATCTCAAACATCTGTGACATCTACTGCTTGATTTCATCAATTAGATATATAACATTACCTATAATTATCAAATCATCTACATATAATGAAATCAGCACTACGCACCCTTGTTCATCTTTCATGGTGTAAAGATTAGGGTCATTCTTACTTCTATTGTAGCGAGTGTGTAGAAAAAATGAATCAATTTTCTCATACCATGACCTGGAAGCTTGTTTTAGTCCATAGAGTGCTTTTTTCAACCTACAGACTAAATGTTCTTTTCCCTTGTGGACAAACTCTTCCAGTTGCTCTAAATAAACCTCTTCTTTTAGTTCTCCTTTCAAAAATGCAGACTTTACATCTAGTAGGTGCATCATCCAATGCTTTTTAGTAGTTAAAGCTATTAACATTTTGATAGTGTTCAATTTAGCTACAGGGTTGAAGGTTTCCACATAGTCTATCCCCTCTTTTTGTGTGTACCCCTTTGCTATCAGCCTAGCTTTTAGTTTTTCAATAGTTCCATCTGCATTAATTTTCAGTTTATATAACCATTTACAACCTATGACCTATTTTCCTCTAGGGAGTTCTACCAATTGCTAAGTGTTGTTTCCGATTATTGAATCATTTTCCTGTTTTATGGCTATTTTCCATTTATTATTTTCATTTGCTTCTTTATAACTAGACGGTTTGACCACATTCATCATACTAGTTATAAATGCATTTTCCCTATATCTTGCAGGCATTTGAGCTTTCCTACTTGATCTCCTGAGTGGTGGGGTGGTGGTTTCAAACCTTATTTCTTCCTACTGCTGCTGCTATTGTTGTTGTTGTTGCTAGTGTTGTTGTTGTTGTTGCTGCTGTTGTTGTTGTTGTTCATCCTTTGCCTTTGTTTGCTACTGACCTTGATTGTTCTCTGCTTCTTCTTCTTAAAAGTACGGAATGTCCCATCCATCATAGCGCTCATCAATTTCTTCATTATCCTGCTCATGTAATTTAACATCTCTACTAACAAAAATCTTGTGAGTAGAGGGATTAAATAATCTGTATGCTTTATATGACGAACAATACCCTATAAAAATACATCTGATGGCTTTTGAGTCTGATTTCTTTCTATCTTCCTTTCGTATGTGGGAAAATGCTTTACATCCAAATATTCTTAAGTGTTTTACTGTAGGCTTATATCCATATAAAGCTTCAAAAGGAGTTTTAAACTCAAGACTTCCTGTAGGACTCCTATTTTTTGAATAAACTGTAGTATTCATGCTTCAGCCCAAAAGCCATTTGAAAGATTCTTACCTTTAAGCATACTTCTAGCGCATTCCACCAGAGTTCTGTTCTTCCTTTCTATTACTCCATTCTGCTGTGGAGTATGGGGTACTGTAAACTGCTGTAAAATTCCACGATATTCACAATATCTGATGAGTTCATCTTTCTTGTATTCTCCCCCTTTATCAGAGCGGACAATTTTTATCTGTTTCCCAATTTGTCTTTCAATCATATTTTTAAATTGCTTAAAGTATTCGAATGTATGACTCTTCTTACTTAAGAAATACACCTAAGAAAACTTCGTACAGTCATCAATAAATAGTAGGAAATATACTCCACCTCCTAATGATTTTTTCTGCATGGGACCATAAAGGTCTGTGTGCACTAACTCCAGTATATCCCTTTGTTTCTTTTCTACTCTAACAGGGAATTCTTCTCTATGAATTTTTCTTAAAGTACAAGCATCGTAATCATTATGTACTCGCTTTAGCATACGAAGATCTGTCACCATTTCTTTCCTCTGCAATAACAACAAATCATTGTAATTGATGTGGCCGAATCTCTGGTGCCAAAGCTCTTCTGTAGTCAGGCTCGCTGCTATCAATGCTCGAACCGGTGCACGTCACACATCCAACTTGTATAGTCCTCCTGTTCGGATTCCTGTAGCAATTGTCTTCATTCCAACTAGAAGATCCTTAATGTAACAGTTAGATTTTAGAAATTCAACTTTCAAATATTGATATGTAATCATTGATATAGAAATCAAGTTCTTTGTTATGTCAGGCACATACATTACATTGTAAATTTGTTTAATATTACCATCAGGAAGAATGACATAAACTTTCCCACATCCCTTGATTTGATTACTTCTGTCATCTCCTAAGTAGATCTGTATGCCTTCGTTGATCTCTTTAAAATCCTCCAGCGAGTGCTTGTTCCCTGTCATGTGTGTTGACGCTCCTGAATCTACATACCAAATGTCTGCACCAACATTTTCATCACGATCTGCCATGAACAACCTCAAATTCTGCACCTGATCACCATTCGCAAGATGACCTTCATGTCTCTTTGGCTTCTGTTGTTCTTCATGATACTTATTTTTCCTACACTCCCTCGCAATATGACCCAATTTTCCACAAAAAAAACATTTAGTTTCAGAGTAGTTTTTATTCAGGTGCATACCTTGGGTTAGATTTCGCCATTTATGTGAACTTGCTCTGTTTTGCTGTTGTGGACCTCCTTTCCCTTTGTAGAAGTTTTTCCTTGCCACCAATGTAAGATCGACACTTTGGGGCTTCAGATTCGATCTCCTCTCTTATAAATGCATCACTATACCTGTCAGCTCTTCAAAATGTGGGATCTTTTCTTTGGCATTGATCCCAGTGATGAAAATCTGATAATCATCAGTGAGACCATTCATTGTAATGGTCACAAGATCTGCATCGTCCATTGTATGACCAATATCTGATAATTTGGTTTTTAGATCCTTGATCCTTGCTACAAAGGAAGTAATCGTTTCATTCTCCTCCACTTTCATGGACAGAATCTTACTCTTGAGGAACAGAAGATGATTTGAATTTCTGATATCATACAATTCCTTCAGAATTCCCCAAATCTCGTTAGCTAACTTACCTTCTCTGATGTGCAGTATAATGCAGTCTTTCACTGACATCTTTAACATTGTCCTTGCTCTGCTTTCTCATTTCTCCCAATCTGGGACCGATGCTGATCCATCCGTGGGCCTCAGTTCATCCCCATTTACAATCGTCCAAGCACTCTGCACTTCTAGTAGAGTCTGCATCTTAAACTTCCAATTTTCATAATTGGAACCATCGAGCTTGTTATGTTTGTTCATGCATGCTTCAAATATATTGTTATTCATGTTGGCGATTTAGAAAAAAAAAATTGACAAGTAAAAGATGTTAAATTTACCCCAGATCTGTGATAGAGACAGATCACTGTTGTTTGATCTCGCAACACATGTGTAGATCACCGTGGCTTTCTTCTTAGCCTCCAGACAACCTCCTGTTGTCAGCTACAACCTTGTTCTTGGCTTCCCCACTCAGCTTCTCTAACAGCTACAACCTTGTTCTTGGCTCCCTCATGCAGTTTCTTTGATTTACACAATTGTCGTAGATATACGCCCAATATCTGAGACTATTGCAGATATTCATCAATTTTCTGAGATGTCGTCGCAGATATACGCCCAATATCAGAGACTATCGCAGTTTTACATCAATTTTCTGAGACCGTCGCAGTTGTACACTGAAAAACTGCGACGATCAAAAAATAAAAATTTCGAGAGCACTATCCACTCAAAGCCTGTGATGATTTTGGTTCAAAGAGCCACCCACCAGCCAGCGTACAGGTTCCTCAGCCCTAACGCTCTGATACCATGATAAAAATGGCAATGTTTGTATTAAAATAAAACCCACTAGTCAACTCTACGAAAGAGAGTCTGAACCAGGAGAGTCTGGCTCTGCAGAACGCTCTACATTGTTCATCAACATTACACATTAAATAGAATACATGGTTTTAAAGAAGTTAGAACAATATCCTAAGAAATAGAAATTAATTCCTATCCCGAGACTACTTAAACCAACTCTACCTATTCTAGGATATTCTCCATTATCTTCAACATAATAAAATCTACCACAAAAATTACAACATTAATAAATAGCAACAAAGATCTATTTTACTATATATTAGATTTAACCTTATACCGCTAAAGAACAACTATATTGATAATTCAAAATATAAATTGGAAAGTGAATTATGATTTGCTTTATACTAAGATCAAATTGAACGAAATATATGTAAAAGAACCACCAAATAAGTTCGAATACTTTCTCATACTTTAAAAAACATTAAGACAATTGAAACACCAACATTAAGTATCATATTCAATTAAATTGACGAATAAAAATAGATCAAAGACCCATTTCAAGTTATAGAAATATGAATAAAAAGAAAAAATAACATAAGCTGTGGTAGCAACGTCAAGGTTAGTTGAGTATAGACGAAGCTTTACTTCCATTAGATCGACATTATTTTGTAATAGGTACCATATTCCAACTTAAGATATAGCGTTGTCATGTTATATCGGTCATCTTATGTGATTAAAGTAGGTTGTCTTATTGGAAAAACTTCCACGAAGTGGTGGGAAAAAAGATATTCTTTATTTTGGTTTGCGAATTTATCTATTTATTTATTATTTTTTTTTTTTTAATTTAATAAGGATTATTTTTTTTTTTATTTTTATTTAAAATTTAATAAGAATTAGTTGTGATTTGTAAAATATTTGCATCATTTTGATATTTAGGTATTAAATCTATTTATATATTCAAGAATATATTTTGAAGAAAAAAATATATTTAATTTTTCCAAAAATATTATTGTCAAGTTTAAAATATAGAAATATTGGACTATCTTAATTGAGTCAATTGTGTCTATATTTTAATAGGATTTCAATAATTATAAGTTAATTATCAATAATTATTAGGTGGATGGTAGAGATTTAATGTAGAAGAATATTCTTAACAGTAATTACAAATAAGAAATTCAAATTTATCTCAACAGTGGTTATGCATTTTTTTCTCTTTCACTTAAATTGATTAAGTAAAGATAGAATGTCACATTAATATTAGTCATGGTATTTTTTTATACATGTGGTATTAGTAAGCCATAATATTGGCGGATGGTACTGTAACAAATCCTATTGAAAGGTTGAGAATGTGTTTGGTAAAGTAATTGTGAATCTCCATGGTTAAGAATGTTGTTACATTTCTTAAAAATTATCTATGTTTCACTTACATACTAACCCAACCACATAAATTAAATGGTTGACAAACATACATGAAATAAACATATATATATATATATATATATATATATATATATATAGATATGGTGCATGTAACAATACTCTTAAGCATGGAGGTTCATCTGCACTTTACCAAAGATATTCTTAATGAAAATATCCATTTTGTTACATATCATCATTGATCAATAGCACATATCTAGAAGACTATAACTCATTTGCGGAAAATATTTTATATAGATTTGATTTTATATCAATTCTATAACATTTTCCTAATTGAACTAAAATGCAAAAGGGGCATGAACTACTTCTGATAAATCTCAACCCTCTACATTGAATTCCTCAATACAATTTTCTAGTGAAATGTGATTTATTATTGTTTAAAACACTTTTGAATGCATAAATAGATTCACACCTTGGAAAACCCTTGAGTCCCTCGATTTTTGAGAATTAAACATCTTAAAATTATGATTTTTTAAATATGTGTATTGAATTTTGACAAAATTGACTCGAAAAAAAACTCGGAAAAGGGTCATTTCATTTATTAGTTGGACTATAGATTTATCAATTATGTAATCTAACTAATAGATGAAAAGACCCTTTTATGAACATTTTCTCAAGTCATTTTTGTTCAAAATAAGGTACAATTTTTAAACTTCATAATTTTAGGTTGTTTAATTTGCAAAGCTCGAGTGCCTCAAGATATTTTTAGGGCTTTGAATTTACTTATGCATTTAAAAGTATATTTTAAACAACAATAAATCATAATCTTTCTAGAAATGGTATTGTGGGAAATTGTATTTTGGAATTCCAACCAAATAGCCATTTCATTTATTAGTTAGACTACACCCTTATAAAGAAAAATTTAATCTCAATGTCCACCATTGCAGATGAAAAATATCAAATTTTATTTTTTTAAGTCACATTGTATTATCAAGAATATAAATGATAACTACAACATCATAGCAAGAAGAGTATGCGTTTTAGCATTGAAAAAGCTTAATGTTAACATGAAAGATAATAAATAAATGTCATCTATAACCATGTCAACAAAAGAGCTATCACTTCAAAGGAATGGCCATCTTAATTATAGAGATCCTTTGTTTCTTGAAAAAAAAAAATGATGGTGGAAGATTTTCCAAATTTTAAGAATGAGCATGTTGAATGTGAAGGATGTGCATTAGGAAAACAACACCGGAGAGAATTTCCTACAAGATTAGAAAAGACAAAAAAGAGAAATTATTTAGCTAATAAATAATGATGTGTGTGATCCAATGAAATGTAAAAAATTTTGTGGGATCCAATTAATAAAATCTCTCAACAATTTTTTTTCCATATCTCTTTGTTGTGTTTGTTTTTCTAATTTATAATAACTTTTGTATTAGAAAATTAAGTCAATGAAGGTTAATTTATAGAGTAACAATAAATAAATAAAGTTGAAATGCATTGCTTATGTTTTTATCACAAGATAACATCTGGTGTCCATGCCTTCTCTTCATTTTCAATGTGATTTTTTGTCAAGTCTATTAAAATTCATTAAAAACATCACCTAAGAATAATCACACTATTTATTTGTGTATATCTGGGAAATTTTTTATAACTATGCCAATATTTCACCACTAACTCATAATTGTAATAAATTCCTTCTAGATGAGCTCTTAACCATGTCATAGTGTTTAATTTAACTCAATTTAATCAGTGGCTATTGGTTCTCACATTGAACTAGAGGTGAAAATTTTCCAATTTGCCCATCCTATAATTCTAATGGGGTACATTCTCATAGCTTGAGAATTTTCACCATGTGTGCATGTTATATGTGATTTCAGCTTGTCCATCAATATCTCTTATGCTAGTTAAGTCATCTAGGATATCTTCTTTCCTCAAAACTTGTGATTCTCTTGCATAACGATATTGTGTATTCAAGTATCCCCTATTTTTTATATTAATGAAGTGTTTCTAATGCACAAACATAATTGTTTTGGATTTATTACATTGAACTAATTAGGAGAATTTTCATGTGGTTGCAGACAAAGGACAACAACAAAGTTGCTCATAGGAAGAAAACATAAGTGAATGTGAATAATCATGTTTTTGTTGTCATGTTAATTTTGAGACATGAAGAGTTTTGCTAGAAAATTATATATTACGGAGAAATGGAACACATAAAATATTGCAGAAATATAAACACAGAAAACGCACAAAACAAGAGAGACACAGATATACGTGGTTCACCCAGTTTGGGCTACGTCCACCCCGAACAGCGAGTCCTTCCTTTCTATTATCCAACAAAATGAAGAGACACAACCTACAGCAAATCCGCTGTAATATCCTCTGTTTTCTCTCACAGTCTCACCTCTCTATTCCTCGCTCATAGAATACACATCTATCTCACAGCCTCAAATACAATACCCTCATACAAAGAGAGGGGTTGCCTTCTAGGGCAAAAAACCCTAAACTAAACATAAGTTCTACCATCAGATCATCCGCCTAATGAACGGCCCAGATTGACTAGAAATTACTATACTTTTACAAGGCAATTTTACAGTTGTTTTTAGCTTCGGGGGCACTGCCCCCGAAACCCCCCGCCAGGGGGGGCTCCCAAAGGTCGCAGCCGCCCCCCTGGACCCCGCCTGTAGCGAATATTTTACGGGTGGTGTTGTCGCCCCCATTTCGAACTGGGGTCCTATGTGGCGATACCTTTGAATATAGAAAATAATAAGGCTCCACACCCAACAATCTCCCACTTGGAGACTGATTGTAGCAACTCCACCGCTGCTCCATTTGCTGGACAATGACTCCTCTTTGGACCTGGCTGTTTCTCATCTTCATCGTCATCCTTGAAGACCAACTGAAACTGAGCATACTCTCAGTTTCTCCCTGGTTACAACTTTTGTTAGCATATCTGCAGGATTCTGGCTAGTGTGTATCTTTTCCAGCTTCAATTCTCCATCTTCCAACACTGATCGTATGAAATGGTACTTGAGCTGTATGTGTTTAATCCTGGAGTGAAATGTTGAGTTCTTTGCAAGATGAATGGCACTTTGGCTATCACTGTATAACGTGCCCATATCATGCTCCTTACCCAATTCACCCATAAACCTTTGTAACCAAATCATTTCTTTACTAGCCTCTGTAGCAACAACATACTCTGCTTCTGTTGTTGAAAGTGCAACAACACTTTGGATTTTTGAAACCCAACTGACAGCTGTTCCTCCAACAGTAAATACATATCCTGTAGTGCTCCTCCTGTTATCTTTGTCACCTGCCATATCTGCATCAACATATCCTTGTAGGGAGATGTTTGAACCACCAAAGCATAATGCTTGATTTGTGGTACCTTTCAAATATCTGAGAATCCATTTCACAGCCATTCAATGTTCCTTTCCTGGATTGTTCATGTACATGCTTACAACTCCCACTGCATGTGCAATATCAGGCCTTGTGCAGACCATTGCATACATTAAGCTTCCAACTGCTGATGCATATGGAACTTTAGACATATAATCCATGTCTTCTTGGGTCTTTGGGCACATTTCCTTGCTAAGTTTGAAATGGCTAGCAAAAGGTGTACTAACTGGTTTTGCATTGTGCATGTTAAATCTTTTCAACACCTTTTGTATGTACTCATTCTGAGACAATGTTAATTTACGATTTTTCCTGTCTCTAGTTATTCTCATACCAAGGATTTGTTTTGCAGCTCCCAAATCCTTCATTGCAAATGAATTTGCCAATTTTCTTTTGAGCAAATTTATTTCCTGCATGTTAGATCCTGCAACAAGCATGTCATCTACATACAGTAACAATATAATATAGCTGCCATCATTTTGCTTTTTCAAATAAACACAATGATCAGAGTGACATCTAGTATAACCTTGTTCAGACATAAACTTGTCAAATTTTAGATACCACTGCCTTGGAGCCTGTTTTAAGCCATACAAGCTCTTCTTCAACCTGGACACTAGTTTCTCCTTCCCTTTCACCTCATATCCTTGTGGCTGCTGCATATATATCTCTTCCTCCAAATCCCCATGGAGAAAGGCTGTCTTTACATCTAACTGCTCAAGATGCAAATCTTCAGCTGCTACAAGACTTAAAATAGTTCTGATTGAAGTCATTTTAACAACAGGAGAAAATATTTCATCAAAATCAATACCTTTCTTCTGTGCAAACCCCTTCACCAAATGTCTAGCTTTATACCTATGTTTTCCTCCATCTTCTTCCTTCAGCCTGTAAACCCATTTATTCTTCAATGTAGTTTTTCCTACAGGCAACCTGACTAAATCCCAAGTCTGGTTATGCATTAAGGAGTCCATCTCTTCTTCCATGGCTACCTCCCACTTCTTGCTTCTTTCAACCTGCATTGCTTCTTCATAACATTCAGGTTCACCGAAATCAGTCAACAATAAATAATATAATGAAGGAGAGTATCGTTCAGGGGGTCTACCTATCCTGGTAGATCTTCTAACACAACTTTCAGGTGTTTGGGGCACCTGTTGTTGTTGTGGTGGTTGTTGTTGTTGTGGTTGTTGATTATTATTATTTTCAGGCACCTTTACTTTTTCAGTGATTTCATCAAGAACTGCGTATTCCTTGTTTTCCTTTTCCTGTTTCTTTTCCTGCAACTAATTCTTATACAAGACCTTTTCATTGAATATTACATCTCTGCTCCTAATGATTTTGTGATTTTCGTAATCATATAAGCGATAACCAAAATCATTAACACCATATCCAATAAAGGTACATTTCTTTGACTTTGCCTCAAGCTTTGTTCTATTTTCTTTATCAATATGGACAAAGGCCTCACAACCAAAAGGCTTTAAAATAGAGTAGTTTACCCTTTTACCTGTCCATGCTTCCTCTGGAACACCAC
The DNA here is from genome assembly GCA_031772625.1 of Pinus tabuliformis. Lineage (NCBI taxonomy): Eukaryota > Viridiplantae > Streptophyta > Pinopsida > Pinales > Pinaceae > Pinus > Pinus tabuliformis. Next base: position 2,002,759,559 of record CM062816.1, read on the forward strand.
CATCCAAGGAACTTGAAGGCCCTCTGTTTATCAGATAAACAGCAGTATCTACAGCATCTACCCAAAACTGTAAAGGCAATCCTGCATGCAATCTCATGCACCTTGCACGCTCCATGATTGTTCTGTTCATCCTTTCTGATACACCATTTTCTTGTGGTGTTCTTGGAACTGTCTTCTCTCTACGAATTCCATGCTCTAAGCAGTACCTATCAAACTCTTTGCTGCAATATTCACCTCCATTGTCTGATCTAAGACACTTCAATTTCTTTCTTGTCTCAATCTCAACCAAAGCTTTCCATTTCTTGAAAGTATCAAATACATCAGATTTATTCTTAATACAATAAATCCAAGTTTTTCTAGTTGCATCATCAATAAAAGTAACATAATAACGAGAGCCACCGAGAGATGATACCTGAGCAGGTCCCCATACATCTGTATGCACAAGCTCTAATTTTTCATTCTTCTTTTCTTTCCCAACTCTGAGAAATCTAACTCTCTTCTGTTTTCCATAAATGCAATTTTCACAGAAGTCCAAATCAACATTCTTCAAACCTGGCAACAAATTCCTTGAGTGAAGAATCTTCATCCCCTTTTCACTCATGTGTCCGAGCCTATGATGCCATAATGTTGCATCTGCTCCTTTGGAAGTTAAAGCATTAACAGAGTTAGAAATACCATTGCATAAATACAATGTACCAACCTTTTCACCTTTTGCTATTACCAGGGCTCCTTTGGTGACCTTCCAAGCTTTATCTGTGAAAGTTGTCACACAACCTTCACTGCCTAACTTCCCTATTGAAATCAGATTTTTCTTTAGATCTGGAACATGCCTTACCTCCTTTAATAGCCATTGGTTTCCATTCTGCTGTTTTACAAGAACCTTACCCATTCCAACGATTTTACAGGGTTTATCATCACCCAGACGAACTTGTCCAAAATCTCCTTGAACATAGTCATGAAAGTATTTCTTATCAGGTGTGGCATGGAATGAAGCCCCTGAATCTACCACCCAGGAATCAGTAATATTTTTGAAAGAAAGAATCAAAGCATCTTGTAACACCTCACCTATCACATTTGCTTCATGATTGTTTTCTTGCTGTGCATCTCCTTCTTTTCCCTTTCGAGATCTACAGTCTTTCTTCAGGTGTCCTTTCTTTCCACATTTCCAGCACACTATCCCCGATCTGGACTTGGATCTGCCTTTCCTTGATTTACTGCGATATCCTGAGCTCTTTCCTCTTTCCATTTTTCTTCCTCTAGACTCTGCACTCAAAGCATTTCCTGATGTCTCACCGGAGCTTTTCCGACGCATTTCCTGGCTAAGGATAGCACCGACAACATCATCAAACTTTAAAGTACTAGATCCAGAAACGGAGTTACTAATGGCCATTACCAAACCATTCCAACTTTCTGGTAATGAGCACAAGAATAACAGAGCTCTAACTTCATCATCAAAGTTTACCCCTACAGAGCTTAATTGACTTGTAACTGTATTAAAATCATTTAAATGGTTTGCAACAGATCCACCTTCCGACATATTCATATTAAATAACCGTTTCATAAGAAATACCTTGTTTGAGGCCGAGGGTTTTTCATATAGTTTCGACAACGTCTGCATCAAACCCTCTGTCGTGGTTTCCTTTGAAATGTTGAAGGCGACTGATGCAGCAAGGCACAACCGTATTGTTCCGAGTGCCTTTCTATCGAGAAGGTTCCATTCTTCGTCTTTCATACCCGTCAGCATCTTTGTTTTTCCGCCCAATGGTAGGTATAGATCTTTCTGATACAGATAATCTTCCATCTGCATCTTCCACAGCGAGAAGTTTTGGCCGTTAAATTTCTCGACCCTAAACTTACCATCTTCCACCATTGCTCCCACTCGAACTAGGAACCCTTCTTTCCTGCGAGTTTATCAGCCAAATAGACCTTCGGCTCTGATACCCATTGTTAGAAAATTATATATTACGGAGCAATGGAACACATAAAATATTGAAGAAATATACACACAGAAAACGCACAAAACAAGAGAGACACAGATATACGTGGTTCACCGAGTTTGGGCTATGTCCACCCCGAACAACCAGTCCTTCCTTTCTATTATCCAGCAAAATGAAGAGACACAACCTACAGCAAATCCACTGTAATATCCTCTGTTTTCTCTCACAGTCTCACCTCTTTATTCCTCGCTCATAGAATACACATCTATCTCACAGCCTCAAATACAATACCCTCATACAAAGAGAGGGGTTGCCTTCTAGGGCAAAAAACCCTAAACTAAACATAAGTTCTACCATCAGATCATCCGCCTAATGAACGGCCCAGATTGACTAGAAATTACTATACTTTTACAAGGCAATTTTATAGTTGTTTTTAGCTTCGGGGGCACTGCCCCCAAAACCCCCCGCCCGGGGGGGGCTCCCAAAGGTCGCAGCCGCCCCCCCTGGACCCCCCCTGCAGCGAATATTTTACGGGCAGCGTTGCCGCCCCCATTTCGATCTGGGGTCCTATGTGGCGATACCTTTGAATATAGAAGATAATCAGGCTCCACACCCAACAATATAAGTATGTGAATGACTATATTTTCAACATGCATCTTAAGTGGCTATCTCCTTCATTACATATCTAGGAGTTTTATTTTATCATCTACAAGAACAACATGGCATCAACAACACTTATTATCAACTTGCATTATTCATTGCAAGGTGGAGATTCTCTCATGTATTTATGATTAGAGATACAACCCCGAGAGATCATAGATCTCAATGGAAAAGTAGGAATAACAAAATTGATCTATTTATTAAAAAATGATATAATTTATAGGAGAATTTAGACATAACCAATTCCAAAATCAAAGACAAGATAATTCGCTAACTCTAAACTCAAACACTTTCTACCTAAACCTAAAACAATTTGTTTGAACCTCCTAACAATTTCATCATTTATGGATTTTTCACAACATTTCCCTTTAATCGAGATGAATTTTCTACAACACAATTGATTTCTACAAATTTAAAACCTAGCCTTTCCAATGGGATTGGTAAATATGTCAACTATATTTTATTTGTACTACGATATTCAAAGTCATTTTTTTCTTACTATTTATTTTCAAGTACAAATTCATGTTGTGTTTTAATATGGTTTTACCTGACACGATACACTAGGTTATTTTACAATTTGATAGAACTTTCACTATAACATTTGATAATCATTGGAAACTGCTTTTTTTACCAAAATCTTTAGGGATTCTCCTCAAGCATACTACCTCACATGTAACACCACATAAGGCTTTCCACCAACATATTTATGGATTCTCCTCAACCATACTACCTCACAAGTAGCACTACATAAGGATTTGTATTTTTCTTCTACAGATGATGATGGGACAATTGGTTGTTTCTTATTGCTCCATGAGATATCTCCAGATCCTATATTGAATACATATCTAGGAATGTATCTATTGTCAATAAGATCTAATCAAATTTAGTAATCACCTATCAAGTCAACATTAAAATCATTAGTATATTCAATTCTACAATTAATTGTTCCTTTCAAATATCCAAATACCCTCTTTCTAACATTTGAATGATTATTATGTGGCTTATCCATGAACTCCTTATGTACAATAACTGAATAAGCTATATTATGCGTGGGTGTAGTGGGATATTTCAAACTTCCCACAAATTGTTGTACAATGTATGATCAATTTTTTTATTCCATTAGCTTTATAGAGCTTTACAAGTTGTCCCAATGGAGTAGACAATGTCTTACATTTATCCATGTTAAACCTTTTCAGTAATTCTTTTACATATTTAATATATTTATTTAAGGTTTTCCCATTGCCTCTCCATACTTCCATACATAAGAATAGTGCATCTATGTATGATATTTCATCTCAAACACCTTTGACAACTATATTTTGATGTATTCAATCAAGTTAGTATCCCTCCATCTGATAATCAAATATTCAACATATAAATAGATTAATGTATATTTTAGTTTTACAAAGCCTTTCTAAAGGAATAATTTCTATATTTTTTCACATCATGACCTATAAGGATGTTTATGTCCATATAATGATTTCTTCAATTGATAGACAAGATGTTCTTAACCTTGTTTCACAAATCCTTCTAATTGGACAGGATAAACCTCTTCTTTCAAATCTACATTTAAAAAAAATGATTTCAGATCTAACTAATGTAACTTCCACTTATATTTTTTGGCTAATGCTATCAACTTTCTAATTTTGTTGAATTTCATCATTTTGGAAATGTATCCTCATAATCTATACTTTCTTTTGTGAATAACCTTTTGCAATCAATATTGCTTTATATTTGTCTATGCTACCATCAGATTTAATTTTTTTCTTATATAACCATTTTGATCCTATACAGACATTATTTTTAGGAAACTCTGTTAATTCCAATGTTTTAGTTTTTACAGTAGAGTTACAATATTCTTTGTTATGTAACAAGATCACAAAAATAGAAGAGAAGATATATAAACCACTTTAAAATAAGCCTCTTCCGCTGGGAAACCTCCTTTTACATCACATAAATGAACAATTCTTAGATGATTCGAATGAAAATACTTCTTTGATATATATAGGGGTCTAAAGGATCAAAATAGAATCATGTCGTAAATAACAATAATAGTGTAAGGATCTACAATAACAATAGTGGGTTCCTATGTGAAACAACAATAACAATATAGCATTATATGGTGCACAAAAATAACAACATGGAGGATATACTAATATTATAGGGACCTATCATGCCCCTCTCCTTCGAAAAAGTCTTGTTCTCAGTGCTTGAGTTGTTCTAGATTCTTATGTATGAAACACTCAACCTCCCTTGTGGAACCTTCAACAGGTTTAGGTTTTCCATTTAATGAGATACTCTGAAATTGATCAATTTTGTAGCTGTCAGTTCAGTGTTTCTGTGATTGCTTCAAGTTCCAATATGGTTTTTCCTTCCTTGTCATGTTTTTGAAATATAATTTGAGGTGGAAGCTTGTCACCTATAATCTTATTTAAGCATGAAACATGGAAAATTGATTGTACTCGTGAAGATGTGGTGAGCTCCAATTTCTATGCCATAGTACCAATCCTTTGCAATACCTTATAAGGGTCACAATACTAGGGTTAGAATTTATTATCCTTATTGGCTTGATTGAGGGACATTTATTATATGTTTGTAGCCATAAGAATTCCCAATCACCCACATCAAAACTTATTTCACTGCAATGTTGATATTCTTGTTGTTTGATTCGATTTTATGCCAGAGTCAGGTTGTGTTTTAAGAGTTGGAGAACTTGCTCTTGATGTTGAAAGTGATATTCCATTTCCTATACCTTACAATTCTCTCTTAAATACAATTTGATGATTTGTGTTTGATATCCATAAAACATCATAAATAGGATCATTTTTGTTGCAATATGGAAGGAAGTGTTATACCATCATTCTTCCAGAGGTAACCACTTGATCCATTATGTTTATTGATCAAATACAAAGAAACGAACATGTCCTTCCAAATATTTGTTCACTATCTCAACTTTCCCACTAGATTTACGATGATAAGATGAGATATGAGTTAATTGAGTACCAAGGCAAGAAAATAATTTCGTCAAAAAGTTTCCTGTGGAAATGAGATCTCTGCACTTACAATGTTTATTGGGTTTCAATGTAGTTTTTGAATTTTTTCGACAAATGAAGTAATGATTGTAGTGGTATTGAAATGATGAGATAATGCACAAAAGTGTGTGTATTTGGTGACTCTGTAAATTACCACCATGATGACACTATTTCCTTCGGAGTTGGGTACTAAACGTGTGATAAAATCCATTGAGACCTCATCCCAACGCTAACTTGGAATGGCTAAAGGTTGTAATAGACCTAGAGTTTTAATTGTCTCAACTTTATTTTGTTGGAAAACCAAGCATTCCGCCGCAAACTTTTGAAGATCAAATTCAAATCCATCCTAAAAACTTTCCTTCTTGACCCTGCGATAATTTTTAAAAAATCTTGATTGCCCTCATGTAGGAGAGGTGTGAACTTCCAAAAGAACCTTTTGTTTGAGGCGAGATTTCTTACATTGATATAAGGGATTTTGTACAATAACGAATCATTATTCAAGATAAATGTATCAGATGCACTAACATCTTTTTGTAACTTTTGAATGAGTGCTCAGATATCTCCTTCATTCTTCCATTCAACCCTTGCTTTAGTTATCCGATCAGGTTAGATAATAGAAATGGAACATATCAATGCTTCCACATCCTCACGCATTCTTGAGAGTGCATTTACAACCATATTTTGTTTTCTTTTTTTGTAGATGATTTCAAAATAATAAACCAACATGTTTGTGACCCATTTTTCCTACTCATCTGAAGATAATATTTGTTCCAAGAACTATTTAAGACTATAATGATCTATTTTTATGACACATACCAAGACACACCTCTAATTTTTTGTTTGTTTATAAATATATCAACAATACTCCCTTAATTATTTTATTTTTTTATAAATATATTTTAGATAGGGTAGTTGTTAAGATATTCAGAATCATTCCCCTTCTATTAGTTTAACTCATAACCTTTGTTTTTTTGTATTACTCAACTCCTTATAATTGAAGGGGATTACCATTTCAAGATGCTACCCCTAACCTACAAATTAATATTTAATACCCATGCCTGTGTTGTATATACCTATCTACTCCACTATATCTTTTACCAAAGTGCATATATTTGACATTGGTATGCACCACTTGGTTGTTTAATGTTATATTTAATTCTTCTCAACATAGGGCTTATGTAATTATTATTATCTATACCTATACATGCATGTAAGAAGTTATTCCTCTTTGTTGTTTTGTATTGTATATAGCTACTATTGGGTATTGTTACCAATGAGGGTATTTGTATATGTTAAATCACACACATGATTATTTAATCACACATGATGCCTAGTTATATGAAATCCATCGTTTTAATGCCAAGTGTTACCACTCTACATTGGGAAAATCGTTATCCAATCCTCCCTTGCCATATTCCCTTCCTTCACATGGTGTTCATGTGACCACTTTGGAAACACTTGAATGGTTGAGATGAGAGTGTGGGAAAAAAGGGACACGATCTAACAATGCCAACCCTAATCTTTCTACCCCATAGCCATTTCATTGGTCTTCCATTTTCTTTGTTTCCTTTTACGTCTCGTGTCATTGTAGTGTTGCTCCTCCAACAACTTCTCAGCATCCAGTCTCTCATTAACGAATAGGGGTCATGGATGCAGGGCTTATTTCCTCGTCCTTCACACTTTTCCTTCCCGAAATTTTACAAGTAAAATATTATTTCATGGTAAAGCATAATTTTTTGTTTCTAACTGATCTCACTCACCTTTTATGGCATTCCTAGTGACTGGTTTTCCTAGCCTCTCTATTCTTGGAATACCTCTTCAGTTCATAACATTTCTGTCATTTTTTACTTTGGTTTTTAGGTGTGACACTCATACATGAGTCTCTTCCTCTCAATCTCATTACCCTTTTGCTGTAAGGCAATTTTTTTTGTACCTATGGTCTTCGCTCTCATCTATATTTTTTTCCTTTTTTTTCCACTATCGTGAGGTTTCCATACAAAGAGTCAGTGTGGCTTGGCTTTAATTTTTTTTCCGCTTCTTGTACAGGAGCGATAGAGAACAAATGAGTTGATTAGCGAACCTAGCTTCAAAAGAGAATAGAAGGTAAGCACATGCATTTTTGGCTCTTATCAACAAGGCATTTTGTGTTTTTCTGATGGCACAACCACACTGTAGTTTTCTTGTTTGGTATAACTATAACAATTTACACACTTGGTCGTCCCTTTGCCTTATGGTTTTTTCTCTTTTCCTTCCTAAGCTACTATGCCTCAGAATCTCCTCATAGGCCTCTAAGGGAGCTTCTCCTCTTATTTATGTACACTTGGAAGTATGCAATGCTTTTATATTGGAAAGATATGAAGTTTAATTTTCTATTGTGGTACTATTAACCTCCTAATTCAGACTTAAAGTAATAGGATACTCATACCCCTGTCTCCTCTGTCATATAGGTACTAAAAGATATCTTTGAGGTTACACTACCTCATGTAGTTGAGAATGACAGTCATCACTTATTTTTAGGTGTCATTTCTTTTAGGTCAGTTAAATTCTACTTTCTGGAGCTTGATTCAGTTCACTGATCTGCTAAGATTCATTGACTACCAGTTCTATTGTGAATTAATCACATTGCATGTCCTATGGTAAATTTAGGTGTTATCTCACTTAATCGAGTGTATTTCTCCTCTTTTTTGTTTTCCTTTTGTTTGTAGCTACTATCCATTGTTTGGTCACCCTCCATTACTACGTTTTTATACTTATAATTTATGGAGACCCTAATTACCATGGGCACAAAACATAAGTTTGATGCAGTATAATGTGTAGTCCTTACACAATGAAATAACTTCTCATAATTCGTGTAGTCAGAACAATTTGTTCTTTCAGTGCTAGTCAATACAATTCCTCTGCACTAGTTAGTTTTATACTATGGCCCATCTTAGGGTAGTTTTGTTTTTTTGTCTACTATGACATAATTTGTAGGCCAAGAATCTCACACACACACACACACACACACACACACAGATATATATATATATATATAGATATGGTCTATAATATTTTTGAATCATTACTTCATTGTCTATACAATTTAATTTTCTTCGTGTAGTTCACTACTAATGATTTTAATTCTGCTAGTTAGTTTTGTATAAAAGGAAAAGAGAAATAGTTACTATCCTCATTATTTTCTTTGCATATTCACTCTTTACTAGTGTATTTTCCATAAGTCATTGTTATCCTATTACAGATGGATATTAATAGGTTTTTCTCACATTTAATATCTTGGCTAAAAAATATTTTTAAGTGGTTATTAAATTAATTGTGTGATCTTCCAGCCTATTGGGTTATTCTTAAATTATTTGCGTGATTTTCTAGCATGTCCACCTACTTTATTATTTTCATTTTGTTCTTTACCACTATAATTTAAGTTCGTGTCAATTCCATCTAGCCAAAAATTAAAATCTCGTATGTTCGGAGGGCATGATACCTGAAGAATTACAACTCTGTTTCAATGATTATTTCACAATTGTCCCCCTTGAATTTATTAATTGTTTTCTACTACATCCTTTTGCCTTCTATAACGCTTCTAACTCTTACTTATATATAATATTGTTGTCTTATTTATCCATTTTTATTGTGTGGTGTGCATTGCAATTTCATTATGTTATTGTTCAAGTGTAGTGTAAAATAAAATGAGTAAGAAACACAAGGAATGGGCCAACTATTAAGCAAACTAATTTGACCAATAGCCCCCGAAAGCATTAGTTACATGTAGTTCTTAATAAGGTCAAGGTGGTGTGACATGTCATGGTTAGGAAGCATCAGTAAAGGTTATTTCATAGAAGATCAAGTTGTAGATTTGTGCGTTGACGAATTTTGTACCCAAAATTCTATCATAGCTAACTGATAAAGGTTGCAAAAGGTTGTGGATTCAATAGATGGTGGCAATTCCATAAGATGGTTCAGTATCAAGACTCACTCGTCGTGCTTTGGGAGCTCGAGAAGTATCAATTTTGAAAAGTACGTCAATGATGGTCTGAAATTGATATGTCTTAAATGGACCAAGTGGGTGGCTAAAAAATGTGGCGAAGAATAGAGTGAAAACTATGAGATTTCACAATGGACATGAGTGCTAGTGATGACCATATCAGAAAAATACAACAAAGATCAGTATTGTAATGTGTTGTCTACATGTAAGCATTAAGGGAGGGCATTAGATGTAATGCTTCCATATGTGTCATGTGATCACAAGTTGTCATTGTGAGTCTACAGTTGTCAATCTAAACAATTATTGTTTCCTATGTATAAGTTGTAATCGTGTCATGTATGTGTCATAGATCCACTTTCTTAGGATCTAGATTTGTTGCAGTGAGTGATCTATATACTGTATATGTAACTTTTGTGAGATAATAAAACATAATGCACTATGTTGATTTGTTTGTGACATTGCTCTCTATTTCAATTTCAAACAAGAGGTTGTGCTATGCACTAGCACAACCACATTTGTAAATGTGGTTGATATACGTTGATATGCTTATATCAACCACATTCATAAATAGCTTGCTTGAGATGTAGCAGTAAAAATACCCAATCACCTACATCAAAAATTTTTTCACTACAATGTTGATCTACCTGTTGTTTCAATTGATTTTGCACTGAAGTGGCGTTATCCTTTAAAAGTTGGAGAACTTGTTGTTGATGCTCGATGTGATCTTTCATTGCTTGAACCTTTTTCTTCTTGATATGTCATTCTATCTCTAGAGTTTGAGGAGTGGTAATTTCTTCCAATCCTTTACAAGATATGGTCGGATTCATTTCTTGATGCTCGATGTGATCTTTCACTTCTTGAACATTTTTGTTCTTGATATGTCCTTCTATCTTGATAGTTTGAGGAGTGGTAATTTCGACCAATGAATTACAAGATATGGTTGGATTCATTTCTTCTTTCTCGATGTGATCTTTCACTTCTTGCACCTTTTTCTTCTTGATATGTCCTTCTATCTTGAGAGTTTGAGAAGTGGTAATTCTTGCCAATGCTTTACAAGATATCGTCTGATTCATTTCTTCTTTCTCTGGGGTGGGGTCCTGGCGCATATCTTCTTCTTTTGATGTTTCTTGATCCTTTTCTTCCTCCTCTTCATATTCTATGTAAAATAATTTCTTCTCAGCACACTTATGACCTTTAATGCATTTGCTATCACAATTGTAACAAAGCCATTTTTCTCTTTTTTCTTCCAATTGTTGTGGTATAACCCTTGTAGGTTGTGGAAGGCTGGGAGAAACAACACTTCCATCTTTATAGTTGTGAGGGGTATGCTTCCTGGTTTCCATAATTTTGCTTTCCACTATGTCACAAAGCCCTTTTACTCTTTCCAATTGTTGTGGTGTTGCTCTAAAGAAGGTGTTGCTCTTTGTATCCTCATAATGTGCTATCATTTCCTCCGTGAAAATTGACCACATAACAAGTTTTTTACGAGAACAAAGCCCTTCATACCATAAAAATTGATCCAGTTATAAATATGAAGATGCAATACATACCTTTTGTAACAGTTTCACCTCATGTAGATCGAAATATTTCTCCATCTGTAGTATCCAATTTACCGGATCCTTGCCATCAAACTTCCTCATCTCGCTTTTTCTTGATTTTAGGAGCTCGATCTTGAAACGACTGTAACTCTGTACCTTCGGATCTTTAAGTTCTGAAATTGCAGCCTATAGGAGCCCTCTATGTCCTCTTTCCAATGCCACCATTCTGATCCAAATTGGATTCTCCAAGAAAGAGTTATGTACAATCTCCCAAGATGACTTGATTATATACCTTTCCAGACGAGCGAACTTGTATGAAGCGCCACGTGTCACTGTTTCGACCTTTGGCTCTAAGAAAATATATACAAGAAACTTCAGTCCGTCCTCTTTCTGTACCTTCTTACAAAATTTCAATCCAATGCTCAGAGAGAAAGTTATGACGATTTTCCCCAGGTCACCTGTTTGGAATGTAATTCAGGAGTCTGCAAAAAGACCAACTTCCTTAGATCATATCTCTGCAAATATAGCACAAAAAGCTCTGAAATTCGGATCCAAAGTTTAGCGCGATTTTTTCTCAAACGGGTTTTTTTTGCAACTTCTGAAACGTCGCAGAAAAAAAGTTACAGCGAAAATGCCACGATGACCTCTTTGGAGCAGCGAAACCCTAGAATCCAAAGCTCTGATACCAAATGTTATGAAACCAACTCAAGAAAAAGATAGAAAAGAGAGATCAACGCCTTAGAATTCAGCCTCTTCGAGGGGGCAACCTCCTTTACATTACATAAATGAACAATTCTTGGATGATACAAATGAAAAGATCTCCTTTCTATATATAGGAGTCTAAGGGGTCATAACATAATCAGAGCCGACATAACAATAATAATGTAAGGGCACAATAATAACAATAGTGGGCTTCTATGGGGCACAATAGTAGTATAGGGGCCTAACATCCTCTCTAAATTAGTGTTATTTTGAATCTAATCTTATGAAATATTAAATACCCATACATCTGAATTTCAAAATATGTTATCAAATTCTTAAAAGATAATTTTTTTTTAAGGAATTTAGACTTCTGTGATCCATAACATTGTTAAGAAAGTCTTCGGCAAAATCACATAACCAATCTTTTGTCGACGCGTTTCGAACCAACCAGTGTGGTTCATCGTCAGGACAAGTTGAAGAACAAATCCGGTTTAGCTAGATTAAATAGAGTGTGCAGAGACTCCAACAGCTATAATGCTAATGGCTAATTTGACCTAATGAACCTGGTCAAACTACTAAAATAGTTAATTAATATTTCTAGAAATAGTTAAAATAGGTAAATAAAGGAATTCATTTGTTAAAAAATAAATAGATATATTATTAATATTATTTCAAATAGTATAATATTAATATTTTAATTATAATGGTCCTTATATAATATATATTAAATGATTTATTATTATTCAATTATTATTTAAATACAAGTGAATGGTAATAAATCACTACTATTTTTATAATTTAGTTACATTAGGTAATTATGTAATAATTACTTAATGGTCCATTGGTAAGTTAGATTTTCATTATTTAGTTCTTTAAAATATATCATATTCATTATTTAAATATAATGGTCATTAAAATAATAAGTTATATAAAATAATATATGTTTATTGAATACTCTATAACTACTTAATAATTTCTAATCCCAAACAAATTGTTAAAACATTATTATTCCTAGAGTTTTGTTATCCTAGGTAAATGCCATAATTAAGGGTAAAGTCCAAGTTAATTCATAATAGTATAACCAATAATATTGGTAAATCAAAATTTATCCTTTAAACTTAATGGTCAAATAATCAATATTAGTTCAATATTTTTTATTCAATAAAAATATTAGAGGTAACTAAGTCCTTAGGTAAATAAATTATTACCTATAGGGTTGAATGTTTATTACTAAAAGTATAACTAAAATTATTGGTCTATCATAATTTATCCTTTAAACCTAATGGTCAAGTTTCTATTAATAATCGATATTTATTCAATATTTATTTATTCAAAAAATATTAAAGTTAACTATGTCATAAGGTAAATATTATTATTATTTATAAGGATTAAAAAAGGGGGGTTTTTTTAGACATTAGTTAAAGGGAAACTCAATTTATAATAGAAATAATTATCAATGTATAATTAATAAATTTATGAAAAAATAATTATAAATGCCCAAAATTTATAATTATTTTTTCATAAATTTATTAATTATGCATTGATAATTATTTCTATTATAAATTGAGTTTCCCTTTAACTAATGTCTAAAAAACCCCCCTTTTTTAATCCTTATAAATAATAATAATATTTACCTTATGACTTTAATATTTTTTGAATAAATAAATATTGAATAAATATCGATTATTAATAGAAACTTGACCATTAGGTTTAAAGGATAAATTATGATAGACCTATAATTTTAGTTATACTTTTAGTAATAAACATTCAACCCTATAGGTAATAAGTTATTTACCTAAGGACTTAGTTATCTCTAATATTTTTATTGAATAAATAAAAAAAAATAAAAAAGTATTGAACTAACATTGATTATTTGACCATTAAGTTTAAAGGATAAATTTTTATTTACCAATATTATTGGTTACACTATTATGAATTAACTTGGACTTTACCCTTAATTATGGCATTTACCTAGGATAACAAAACTCTAGGAATAATATTGTTTTAACAATTTGTTTGGGATTAGAAATTATTAAGTAGTTATAGAGTATTCAATAAACATATATTATTTTATATAACTTATTATTTTAATGACCATTATATTTAAATAATGAATATGATATATTTTAAAGAACTAAATAATGAAAATCTAACTTACCAAATTATTACATAATTACCTAATGTAACTAAATTATATAAAAATAGTAGTGATTTATTACCATTCACTTGTATTTAAATAATAATTGAATAATAATAAATCATTTATTAACCAATGGACAATTAAGTAATTATTACATAATTACCTAATGTAACTAAATTATATAAAAATAGTAGTGATTTATTACCATTCACTTGTATTTAAATAATAATTGAATAATAATAAATCATTTAATATATATTATATAAGGACCATTATAATTAAAATATTAATATTATACTATTTGAAATAATATTAATAATATATCTATTTATTTTTTAACAAATGAATTCCTTTATTTAACTATTTTAACTATTTCTAGAAATATTAATTAACTATTTTAGTAGTTTGACCAGGTTCATTAGGTCAAATTAGCGGTTAGCATTATAGTTGTTGGAGTCTCTGCACACTCTATTTAATCTAGCTAAACCGGATTGGTTCTTCAACTTGTCGTGACGATGAACCACACTGGCTGGTTCGAAACGCGTTGACAAAAGATTGGTTATGTGATTTTGCCGAAGACTTTCTTAACAGATAAAAAATTCTCAAAAAGGAACTAAAATTTTCTCAAAAAGGAACTAAAATTTAGAAATTCAAAATTTCAAAGCTTTATAAGAAGCATAGAATTAATTATGAGTGACTCTTGAGCTTATGTCCATTTCTATTCGGAATCAGACAGACTCTTGAGCTTATGTCCATTTTTATTCGGGAATCCGACATGGGTGCGGTCAATTGAAGGGGCCTATGTCAATTTGATGCCGGAATATTGGGGAAATCAAGATAAGCATGTCCCTCTAAGATAGAGAGAATTAGTTATGAGTGATTTTTGAGATTATGTTTATTGCTATTATGCTATTAGGTGGACATGGGTGTGGTCAATTGAGGGTGCTTATGTCAATTAGATTTAGAAATATTCTGGAAATCTACATAAGAATGCCCCTCTGAGATAGATAGCATTTCAAAATTGTTCCAACAACCAAAGGGAAAATGGACACACATGGTTAATTGTGATGATAAGGGATAAGAAATTTTTATTACCATATCAGAGATTTTTATAGGATCCACAAAGATGAAATATAGTGGAATTTACCAGCTGGAAAATCCTAAAAGGATATAGTGTGGAAGTGATTGCTCACAAAAGTGAAACTTGAGTGTTAGAACACAAATGAGAAGTGTAATCGTCTGATCGGAATAATTTTCCATGCGAGAAAATTGCAGAGGATGAAATATGAACAGAAATCCAAATGAAAACTGATATTGATGCAGCAACTATGTGATGAACTTGTTGAAAATAAAGCACTCTTTGGATCTAACCGAACAGTAAACTACCTTTCAGCAAATTTCTCAAAATTTGCAGCGAGGTACAACTTATATAGGCGATCACTAATGGTTGAGAAATCTTGGGAATCCTATAACACGTCAAAATAAATTTTATGATGGACTGTAATCAAACAACAAATTAAACGCTCAACCCAAAACTGAATTTAAGTCAGACACATCAATAACAAAATCAATGTCAGCGGATGAACAATATTTGAACGCAAGGTTCTAATCACAATAAACAGTTTGTGAACTTCTTAACCAGGGCCCGCAGTTAGTGTTGCCACCCTCATCCTCCTTTCATATGCTATGTTGGCACTCGGTTTGTTTCGGGGATTGAAGCAAGCTGAAGGTATCTCCGCATAGGATAAAGGTCTCGCCAATTAACAACGCCTATTCTGCAAGCTGGGATTTTTTGAGAAAATGTTACAGTGGTTTTTAGTATAACACAAACCAGTACTCCAAATAGCTTACCCAGTTTCGTTTTTCAACAAACATGCAGGTTGGTTTTATCTGATGTAGAGATCTGGCTGATGTTTTTTCAGGAGCATCCAAATTGTTAAAGGATTGTGACCTTAGAAATAATTATTTGCCATTTGTGATTATAATAATTTGTATAACTTCTCAAATTTGTAATTATAATAATTTGTATAACTTCTCAAATAATTATTGACAGCTTGTAAGCATAAGAATTTAACTTCTCAAATAATTATTGACAGCTTCTAAGCATAAGAATTTGTAAAGCCAAGGCATAACCTGAGGTTTCAAACTGAAAAATTGTTTCCAATGTTATCCATTAGGTTAGACCAAAAATATTTCTACATTTGTAAATCAAAACTATGCACAAAATTCTAAAGAACAAAAATTCTGCACCCTGATTCCAATGTATAACACTCCTGGCTCATCTATTTCATTAAACGCTAGATAGTAGAACTTCGTTCATATATCAGAATCGTAGATGGATTCATAATGTATAAACATGGCAGGTCGTACATTGAACTAACTATTCAAACTGAATCTAACCCACTCCAATATTTTGCAGCCTGCCCCAACCAAATGTCAGCGCATCCATGCCGGTATTGCAACTTATCGAACTTCGTGCGTCCATGGACATCATAAGCTCCGTCTGGGCTGTTGGGTATTTTTCAATGGGAAAATACCAAAACCAAACAAACATTAACACCACAGAGTCAATGCTCTGTTTCCTTCTGCCACAGGATCTTTTTGTGCACAGGGAATCTTTTAATAAAAATTCTCAGAACAGAGTATTACACACCATAAAACATTTCTATTAATTAAAATATAAAGCCTGATACAAACTTCATCCTATTTCACTCAGAGGGATTTACCAAAATTACTTTCACCCATCAAAAAACAAAACTTTGTCTTTTCTCTCCACGTGAGATTTCACTGTGCTGGGTTTACCGCTGTAAAACCCTTTTTACATTCACTGCTGTGAAAAACATTTTACACATACTTCTGTAAAATAAATTTACATTTACCTCTGAGTGAAATCCCTTTTTTTACATTCCTGGGTTTTCACATTACAAAAAAAACTTATGCATTCTTTTCTTTTGCATTTCAATGCAAATCCACTTCATTAATAAAATCTATGCACTACTGTGCAATGTCTTCACCTGCCTCATATGCTGGTCTTCATTCTAAGCACTCTATGCTCTTTCGCTGCTGCGCGTTACACAAATCTCATGTGCAACAATAACATTTGGCTATTTCCTTCATGCACTGCTGTGCACTCTTTTTTTTTTAAAACGCTCCCCAGCTCTCATATTACAAAAAAAAATGATCAACACAAATTACAACCCACGAGCATATTTCATTTTTGGCTCGTTATATATATTATATTAATGCTAAAACAAAAGGCATATAAAAACTACGACTCCCAAAGAAAAGACATTAAATTTACATGCCGTAAAAGAAACTTAAGAGTTCTATCCACCACTATGACAATTTATTAAATGCGTTAATTAAAAAAACTGCGGTCAACCCAATTTGTTTTTACTCCACGCAAGTATTTAAATCGTTCAGGTCCGTATGCAGCTTTAGGCAATCAACGGCTTAGGATGCGCGAGGAGATCGGACGGCTGGAGTGGATATCGGAAGGCAGTTTAATGCTGAGCTTTACCTCCCGATATGTCAGAGATGCTGATGTCAGGTGAGAGCCACGCGTCTTCACCAAATCGCATCGGAGCCAAACATACAGAAACTGCTTTTCCCTGGATGGCGGTGCGATATGGTCTAGGCGGTTTGTGGTTTTGTTCGGTGGTTTTGGGTGCAGCCGTATTGTCCACGTCCGCCACCTGCAGTTGGAATTAACATTCCAACATGGGCACAGCAGCGAAATTTCAACTCTTCCTCTACAGTGAAAAGAATTATCATGATTATCAATATCGTAGGCAACGCCTCTTGGTGCAGATTAAATCATTCCAAAAGTACACTCCTCAAGGAGTCCTTCACATCCAAACCGATCGCACCATTCGAGACGCCTAACGCGACTATTTACAGTCATATTCATACTTGCATTCCTCGGACTTTCCATCTTCCGAATCACAACACTCGGATTTGATTCAACTCCTGCAAGACTTACAGAGACACGGTTATTAATTGTGGCAGTGACTAGTAAAGTATTACAGCGGTCTTAGAGGCAATCATGCAGATCCAGTGATGGACTAACAACTTCAAGAAGAGAAACTCACCCCATGAAAGAACATCCGCAACCTTACTCCTGGATATACGAGGAATCCAGTTCCTTTCTTGTATCTCCAACCGATCATGTTGGGGAAACCGTGAAACAGAATCAAAAGCACTAAGAGGACATAAAGAAATTGCAAGGTGCAAGCTTGGTGGCGGCGGCGTTTCTCTAATAATATGACTAGTATCAGTAGTACAGATCAACGGAAACCAACTGTTGATTGATGATGTATGAGATGCCAACAAATCCTTCCATGCTATTTCAACCCATCCAACCACCTTGGATGATTTATCCATACTAATTCCAAATATTTTAGTTTTGC
Organism: Pinus tabuliformis; assembly: GCA_031772625.1. NCBI lineage: Eukaryota > Viridiplantae > Streptophyta > Pinopsida > Pinales > Pinaceae > Pinus > Pinus tabuliformis. The sequence continues at coordinate 2,002,777,956 of CM062816.1, forward strand.
TTCTCTTCCTCAATTCAAACTTCACAAACTCCTTTTGAAAATCACAAAGACTGCCTCTGCACTCTAAGCAGAATGTTTGCTTCCATTCAGGACAAGAGGTCACCATAACTTCCTTCGTATTCACTACAACATTATTCCCCTCTGTTGGGTATTTTTAAATGGATAAAATACCAAAAACCAAACACACAAACACCACAGAGCCAATGCTCTGTTTCCACTGTTCCAATGTTCCAGGATCTTTTGCACATGGAAGCCCTTTTAAATAAATTAACTCAGAACAGTCCATTACACATCCATAAAATATTTCTATTGATTAACATATAAAGCCTGAAACAACATTCATCCTCTTTGCTGAGAGGGATTTACCAAAACTTACATTCACCCATCAAAAACAAAAAAAAACTCTGTCTTTTCTCTCCACCTGAGAGTTCACTGCGCTGGGTTTACTGCTGTAAAACCCATTTTTACATTACTGTTGTAAAACAAATTTTTACACACTGCTGTAAAAACAAAACTTACACAAACTTACAAAAATTCGCTCAACCATTTTCTTTATGCACTCCTGTGCAAAACCACACATGGTTTTTGGCTTTTACTGCATCTTCGTTTTACAATGCAACAATAACATTACACATTCATATGTGCTCCACACTTTTCATATGCACTGCTGTGCAATCATTCTTAGCTTTTCGCTGCTCTTTGCTCTTTTTCTGCTTCACACTTACATACCTCCCATGTGTAACTAACACAATACAGAGCACACTATTTTACTGCTCCATCGTTCCTTTTTACAATGGTCAACACTACAAAAACCAAAACATTACAAAATACAAAAATACATATCTTTGCACTGCTGTGCATACACCCTCTGATTTTATTTCACTGCAGCGCACCACTTGTTTTATCTCCTCTCGTGTGCAATACAATACCATACCATAAAAAAAACAACGCACGCGCAGCCACTACTATACATAAAAAAAACTACATCACACTTTCTTGTTTTTACAACATATATAAAACGTATATAAAAAAAACATATATAATAATATATGCCCATCACCATTTAAAAGGGCCTCCACCAAAAATATACGTAAAGACATTAAACTCATTAACTCTTCCATACGGCGGTCAAACCAAGAAGACTAACACTCCACGTAAATTCTTGATTTGACGCGGGCCGGTGCCACGTGTCGCCACCACAGTGCATCGGGCCCAGTCGATAAAGTCTGCGTAGCTTCTCGGAGATCTGACCCTGCAGACCCGATCCAACACAATTCGCACACCACTCTTCCGCAACCAGCACGACTTTTACCGTCCGGGGAAAGTGGTTTTTCGGTGCTCGTACATGGGACGCGTGGCGGCAAGTGAATGTGTTCGGAGCCCCTCCGGCGGATACAGCCTTTTGCCAAAGGTGGTGCGAACAAGAGGGTGGTTTCGTTCTGGCGGTTTCGGGTGCAGCGTGCTGGCTGAGTTGGCTGCCCACGTCCGCCTGCCGCTGTGCAGTTGGAATTAATATTCCAACACTCCCCTTTAATTTCAACTGCTGGGCATTCAATCTTACCCAAACATCATCCTCACATAGAGGGATTCACCAACTGCTTCTGATGCAGTTCACAAACAAACAAAGTTGTCTTCCTCTTAATAGAGGGATTCACCTGAAACTGTGCTTAAGAGCACCTTCCTCATGACAGAGGGATTCACCATGTAACTGTGCTTAAGAGCACCTTCCTCATGACAGAGGGATTCACCTGTTATAAAAAACATCTTCCTCTTAACAGAGGGATTTACCAAACAATGCTAAAGAGCATCTTCCTCTCAACAGAGGGATTCACCAATGACTATGCTTAAAAGCATCATCCTCTTGATAGAGGGATTTACCTTGACAATGTGCTGAAAAGCACCTTCCTCTTTAACAGAGGGTTTCACCAAATGACTGCTTCAAATGCAGTTCCAAAACAAACAATCATTGCACTGCTGTGTGTGCAAGTTCATTACAATGTTCTTTTATGCTGCTGCATATTCTCTGCTACACTGTTGTGCCATCTTCTTTGCTGCATCTACCCCACACTGTTGTGTCTGCTCCACGCTACTGCGTCTACACCTGCACTGCTCTTACATTTCTTTACAAACTCTGCATTGCTGTGCGTCAATAAAAAAATCACATGTGCGTTGCTATGCCTTTCCTTTCTCACATTCACACTGTTGTGTGAGAATTCTTTACTTGTGCACTAATGCGTGCTTCCCTTCTTCACCATGGGAAAGCTTTTCTTCGCGCTGCTGCGTGCTCCCCTTCATTAATTACAATCATACTTCTGCTGTGTCTTACTTGCATTTCAGATGCAAACAACACACTCACTGCACTTACATTTACTGCTGTAAAGAAAAAAAATTCTTTTACCTGTGCTGCTGTCCATAACTTCTTGCTGCTGCATTTTTCACATTTGCATTGCTGTGTAAAAACACATTTCTTCAACAAAGCTTCATGCTGCTGCATTTTCTTATTTGCCTTGCTGTATACTTCTTCTTCTTCACGATGGGAAAACTTTTCTTCAAGCTGCTGCTGTCCATACACTTGTTGTTGTGTTGCTGCTGCAATTTGCACTACTGTGTGCACATACACTTGGCACTTCATTCTCCACGAGAAAAAATTAACACGGGCTGCTCCCTTTTCTTATGCACCCTTGCTTCACACAATCTTCAGCTTCATTCATTTTTTTTACACAATGCACTGCTGTGCAATCCCTTTCAATTTTCTGCTGCCATACACATTCTCATTCATCCCATGTGCATTAAAAATCTGTTGTCCCTGTGAGTATATTTTCTCACTTTACATAGAAGGAAAACTACATTCCATTACTATGCATTTCAATGCGTGTGCACCATAACAAAAAAAATTCCAAACTGTTGTTTTGTATTTTGTCTTCCCACTGCTGTGAGGGTCTCCATGCTTTGCATTTTTTTTCTCTTATCCCGCTGCTGCTCTTTACATTTCAGCGCTGCCATCTTTTCTTCTTTATGCATTTTTGTGCATATTGCATAAACACAAAGCAAAAACATTGCTCATTTCATCACCGCTGCATGTTACCTTTCAGAGGGATTAACAAAGATTTCATTTGCAACTGCTGCGTTGCAATACATCCTCCATCAACAAATGACTGTTAATACAGTTCAGCAAACAAAAAATTACAAGCTCCCCTTTAATGTATGCTTGTCTTCTTTTGGCAGACTCTTCTCAAAACAAACTTAGATCAGCTGCGTTGCTTAAGGGACTTTCACACTGTATTTCTTTTCTTCTCCATTCTTGTGTAACTTTCTTCTTTTGCATGGGTCTAGCTTGTGTAAGAGCCCATGTCAAGTTACAGTCACGTGCCATATGCCCAATGTTATGACACTTGAAGCATTCAACTTCATTCATGAATAAGAATTCATGATTTCTTCTTGTGAAATTATTTCTTGGAGATTGTCGGGGACCACAACATCTATCTCCATGAAATGCTCTACAGTCTTTTGCCATATGACCAAAGTTTGAGCAAGCATAACAATAACCATAAAATGAACTTTGATACCTGGGAGATGGAGGTTTTCTTGATATACTTCTAAAACTTTGCTGCCTTGAGATCCTTTGATGATCACCATTGCCTCTTGCCTCTTTGACATCAGCTACATTTCTTCTTGGAGCTGATTTTCTACTTGGAGCCGGATCTCTTCTATTGCTGCCTTCATTTTTCTCCTTGCCTTTGCTGGAACTAGGAGCATCACCATCTCTTTCTGGCTTCTTCACATCTCCCTTGCTTAAAGCATCCTCATCCTTGTTTGAGGGTTCACCTACATACCCTAGTCCTGATTTATCAAATGGAGATCTGTGATAGCTGAGCATGTCATCCAAAGCTTGAGAGCTCTTCATGATCTTGTTCATCCCTTCAACCTTCTTCCTGAGGAGGACAATCTCTTCTTCTAACTTTTCACATTCATTACTTTTCTTTGCTAGTTGTCCCTCAGTTTCTTCCTTGCTACGAGTAGCTTCAGCTGCTACTACTTTGAAGGAGATAATATCAGTCTTCATTTTGGAGATTTCTTCATCTTTTGCTTGACTGCTCTTCATTTTCTTTTCAGCTCCTTGTACCTGCTTCCTGGCTTCTTGTAGTTCGGACTTAAGGGAGGAGACCTCTACCTTATACTGTCCAATCTCTTCCACAAGTTTGTTCACCCTCATGTGCCTTTGTTCAAGTTGACTTGACAAGGCATCTGCCTGCTTCCTTGCTTCATTCAGCTGATTTGTCATGGATATGACTTCTTCATAATGTTTCCTCTTGCTTTCTTCAAGTTCCTTCTTAAGCTTGGCAAGCTCTTCATCCCTTTCTTTTACTTGAAGCTTGATGAGGTCAAGCTTCTCATTCTCAGCTTCTATTATGGGTTCATCTTGACCCATTGTCATGGTCAGTGCTCCCTTTGCATGAAGGTCATGCAGTCTGTCCCAAATATCCTTTGCTGATGTGTATTTTCCAAGATTCTTCTTCACTGAATCAGGGAGTCCATCCAAGATTAGTTTTGCTGCTTGTGCATCATACTCCATGGATTCTTTATCCATCTGGCTGTCATCAATCACTGACTCCCAGACTTCAATGCCCTCAGACATTAGGAAAGCCCTCATCATTATTTCCCATACATCAAAGTTTCCATCAAACTTTGGAACCTCAAATACAATGCTTTCAAATAGATTCCCTTCTAGTTTAGTAGAGGAGGGAGACACATTTTTAACAGCCCTGGAGGCTTTCTTCTTTGACCTTGCCATTCTTATCTAGGCTTTAAATACTTGACTGTGTTTTTTTTAATCACTGACTGTTTCTATAACAGTAACACAAAGGAAAGCTTGAGGAATACCTTAACTGTTTTGGTTGTGGCTTCACACTGCTGGAGAGGTTTGACTGCTGCAACAACACCTTCCTTCAGCTTCTTTGAGTCTTCAAAGAGCCTGGACTAGCTCTGATACCACTGTTGGGTATTTTTAAATGGAGAAAATACCAAAAACCAAACACACAAACACCACAGAGCCAATGCTCTGTTTCCACTGTTCCAATGTTCCAGGATCTTTTGCACATGGAAGCCCTTTTAAATAAATTAACTCAGAACAGTCCATTACACATCCATAAAATATTTCTATTGATTAACATATAAAGCCTGAAACAACATTCATCCTCTTTGCTGAGAGGGATTTACCAAAACTTACATTCACCCATCAAAAACAAAAAAAAACTCTGTCTTTTCTCTCCACCTGAGAGTTCACTGCGCTGGGTTTACTGCTGTAAAACCCATTTTTACATTACTGTTGTAAAACAAATTTTTACACACTGCTGTAAAAACAAAACTTACACAAACTTACAAAAATTCGCTCAACCATTTTCTTTATGCACTCCTGTGCAAAACCACACATGGTTTTTGGCTTTTACTGCATCTTCGTTTTACAATGCAACAATAACATTACACATTCATATGTGCTCCACACTTTTCATATGCACTGCTGTGCAATCATTCTTAGCTTTTCGCTGCTCTTTGCTCTTTTTCTGCTTCACACTTACATACCTCCCATGTGTAACTAACACAATACAGAGCACACTATTTTACTGCTCCATCGTTCCTTTTTACAATGGTCAACACTACAAAGACCAAAACATTACAAAATACAAAAATACATATCTTTGCACTGCTGTGCATACACCCTCTTATTTTATTTCACTGCAGCGCACCACTTGTTTTATCTCCTCTCGTGTGTAATACAATACCATACCATAAAAAAAAACGCACGCGCAGCCACTACTATATATAAAAAAAAAACTACAGCACACTTTCTTGTTTTTACAACATATATAAAACGTATATAAAAAAACATATATAATAATATATGCCCATCACCATTTAAAAGGGCCTCCACCAAAAATATACGTAAAGACATTAAACTCATTAACTCTTCCATACGGCGGTCAAACCAAGAAGACTAACACTCCACGTAAATTCTTGATTTGACGCGGGCCGGTGCCACGTGTCGCCACCACAGTGCATCGGGCCCAGTCGATAAAGTCTGCGTAGCTTCTCGGAGATCTGACCCTGCAGACCCGATCCAACACAATTCGCACACCACTCTTCCGCAACCAGCACGACTTTTACCGTCCGGGGAAAGTGGTTTTTCGGTGCTCGTACATGGGACGCGTGGCGGCAAGTGAATGTGTTCGGAGCCCCTCCGGCGGATACAGCCTTTTGCCAAAGGTGGTGCGAACAAGAGGGTGGTTTCGTTCTGGCGGTTTCGGGTGCAGCGTGCTGGCTGAGTTGGCTGCCCACGTCCGCCTGCCGCTGTGCAGTTGGAATTAATATTCCAACACTCCCCTTTAATTTCAACTGTTGGGCATTCAATCTTACCCAAACATCATCCTCACATAGAGGGATTCACCAACTGCTTCTGATGCAGTTCACAAACAAACAAAGTTGTCTTCCTCTTAATAGAGGGATTCACCTGAAACTGTGCTTAAGAGCACCTTCCTCATGACAGAGGGATTCACCATGTAACTGTGCTTAAGAGCACCTGTTTGCTTCTCTTCCTCAATTCAAACTTCACAAACTCCTTTTGAAAATCACAAAGACTGCCTCTGCACTCTAAGCAGAATGTTTGCTTCCATTCAGGACAAGAGGTCACCATAACTTCCTTCGTATTCACTACAACATTATTCCCCTCCCCATCCCCACTGCGCAGATGATATCTAACAAACATATTGGCGCGTTTGTCAGCAGTCTTAACAAAAATATTTCTTGCTTCAATAATCTTCAAATTCACCACCATATGCACTGTGTTATCCCTTCCGTCATTCTCTGCCGTAATATTAAACTCACAACTTTTACTCTCCATCACCACCTGAAAACTAACTGTCCATCAACAGTCTCAACACTGAACATGCCTACAACATTCAAGTTTAGGTCTGCTACTCTATATATAAAGAATTTTAGGCCATGAGAACGAAAGCATAAGTGCAGGAACCTTTTCAAAAAAGTAAATTCAATGTGAGGTGCTGATGTGATATTCATGATCAGTCTGCAAAACCACTAGAGACTGGACGGATTGGACCGCTGAGAGTCATATGCAGATTCTACACGTGGCATCATACAATATGAAGTTCTTTTGTCGGCTAATAATGCAAGTGTCAATGTTACTCAAAGCAAAATATAATACATGGTCGGTTCGTTGAAGATGTCGTGCAATGAATACATCGAGCATTGGAAAGATAGTTATATAATATCACATTATGGGAATCTACTCGCTGAAGCAGACATGTGATTATTGTCATTGAAACACGATATCGGGTGTAGGCTTATCTGATGGAACGAATGGGCAGAATCTACTCTAATAAAGCCCAATCGCTGAAGCAGACATGTGATTATTGTCGTTGAAACACGATATCGGGTTTAGGTTTATCTGATGGGAAGCACGGGCAGACTGTTACGTTTCGCATTATGCTGGATGAAGAATGGGCATACTCCTATGCTTCGTATTAGATTCGAAGGTGCATGATTAGTAGTTAGGATTTTATTTCTGTTCTTAATTAATTAAACGAAATATTTGTGTACAAAAGTAGATATTAGAGGAACATATATAGCACACAAATTACACACAAAATTATTAGTGTATTACACATTTAAACCAAGATATATAAGAGTAGTATAGTGATTATGTAATAGATGAAAAAATATCCCAACAATCTAATCTAATTGACAAATTTAATGTATTAATATCTTATTGTAAGTTTTAATTTCAAGTCTTTCTTTTAAAACTTAGATTACAAAATTATTATTACAAAGATCAATACAAGAAGTACAACACTCAATACAAAAATGTCAAATAGTATGGTATGGTCTTCATCAACACTTGCATCCATTTTTTAGTTTTTTCATCACCACACAATTTAGAGCTTACCACTTGACCCATTTAACACACAACTGTAAAATATTTCTCTTTCAACTATCCGACAATTTCTAGGAATGTAGTTTAGATATTAAATGTGTTCAAAAGTTGATCATATATCTTGACTTGTCTAACACACATGGACCTCATACTATAACCAATAACCGTAGAATATTTCTCTTTCAACTATAAGGCAATTTCTAGGAAGGTAGTCTAGATATTAAATTTGTTCAAAAGTTGATCATGGACCTCATACTATAACCAATAGCAGTTCTTGAGGGGTTTCTTGATGCAGGAGCATCCAGCTAAGGCACCATGACCGGGTGTTGGTCTCTGCCAGGTTGGAGAGTTGAGTTAACATATTGTTTGTCTTATATGTTTAGTTTGTCAGAGTAGGAGGTAGGATTTTGTTTTTATCTTAATCTCTGTATTAGTCAAAGGTAGTTTGGTCGGTTAGGGTTATTTACTTGTCTGTCTTTAATAAACAATAGATTAATAATTGTCCTGTCATTTTAAGAGAAAAGGACAAATGTGTCTAAATGTAAAATCTTGCCATATAGACAGAACCGAATACTTAATAGTTATGTAACTATAAGGTCTACAACTGAAAGTAACCACACAGTTCCATTAACTGTAGACAAAGCATATAAATGTAACAATGAAAATCATGGAGAGGGTTCAGCATTTTTGGATACAAATAATAAAAAGAGACAGAGCACAAATTTAACTACCATCCATCTGTATTATCGTCTACATGCTGTGCAATTATGTTTTTACCTATTGTTTAATCGAATTCAAAAATGACAAGTAGAATGCAGGCCTACAACTTTATGTTGTTTTCCCTCTCTTAAGATAAAACAGAGTACTGTAGATCGCATGTAATTTCCACGACCAGAACGGACAAGCACGCAATGAAGCTCGCGGCCAGGAGAAGGTCCATACAGCGAAACAATTAAGCAAAGAAAACGGAGTCCAGGCACCAGTTGAATAAACCAAGACAGGTAATTCATTACGAACTATCTTACACCATTTTCGTTCCTTCTTAAACAAAAAAGAATCAAAGAGAATATATAACTGCTATTAAATAAGAGTTCAGTGTTACATTATCCAAATGAATGGAGTAAACAATGACTGCTAGACAGGGAAAACCCTAGTCAAGGGTTTGACATTGTGAAACCCTCGAGCCTAACTAAAGAGCCAGACCAGAATGAAATACAAACTGGGATTTGTAAACAGAAGTATGCCCAGGTCGTGAAACGACTCAAATCATACATAACAACCGAATAGCGAGGAGCAACCACCATAGAACTACAAACCCTAACTACAATTCGACAAAACTGTGGTGACAGAGCCTACCGGTAAAGCATTTTAGGGTTTGAAGACCAAATTGTTGAAATCATCCACGCCCAAGGTCGAACCCTCGACCTGTGAACCAGAACGAACCAAAGTCAAATATACCGCACTTACAGCGAACAAACAATGATATATTACAAGCGAGGGGAGAATATAATTCACCTAGAAACGCGATAGAACAAAGACCCTCATGCAATTGAGCCATAGAGTGCAAGAGGAGCGGACATTGATTAGTCCCTAAACTAGAAGAGGGCAGAGAAAAAGCAAGGAGAGACAAATTACCTGAAGATATAGCCGAGTGAGCCATTGTGCCTGAACCTGTGCACACAGGAACCATAATATAAAACGATTTTAGCAGCAGAACAGTACCAAGAAACATAGCCAACAGCAGGAAAGAATGGCTGGAAGCCCGACAAACAAAACCAGAGATCGATTCCAAGTACCAGCAGATGAAATAACCACTGTGCAAAAGAAAACAAGCAAACTAACCTCCAGAGTTCAAAATAGGTTCATACAGCAAGGAACACAGTTGCCATAATAAGACAGGCGAGTCCGTGAAACCAAATATGAGAACAGACAGGACCAGAACAGAGCCTTTCCAAAGAAATCAGGACCAGAACAGAGCATTTCGAAGAAACCCTCGCAGAGCTCCCACAACAGAGCGAAATACCGAAAATGACCAGAATGCCAAAGGGTTTTGCGTAAAGACCAAGCGGGAAACGAGGACCGAGGCAGGAGTATAGGTCAGGTTCACATTTATGAGCTTTAATAGTTGATTACAACCACCAATATAAATATCCACAGTTCATATCCATAATCAAAAGCCAAATCATCAACCAAATCCACATTTATCATTAGTACCAGACAGACCTTATATTAAGTTATATGTTGGAGTGTGGGCTGGGTCCCATCATAGTGGTATCAGAGCAGAATTTTTTTTTTTTAAGGTCAATAAGAAAAATGGAGGTAGGAAGGCGAGGTTGTAGCAGAGGTGTTCGAAGAGTAGCAGAGGAAGGACTGGGAGAGGAGATCCAGATTGTTACTGCCTGTTTGGAGGTAGTAGAAGCAAGGAGAAGAAGAGACCCAGAGGTAAGCGATGACAGCGAAGAGGAAGTTGAAGCGACAATAGATGGATTGGTTGGAGAGGGCCCAGAAATGAGACTATTGATATCTGTCTTAGTGGCAAGCAGTAAACCCAAACCAGAAATCCCAAATTATGATGGCATCCTGTCCATAGAGGTTCTATTAGACTGGATCAGTGAGCTAGATAAGTATTTCAAGTGTGAGGAGGTCAGTGAAGACCGCAGAGTTAAGTTTGTTGTGACAAAGTTGAAGGGACATGCGGCCCTGTGGTGGGACAATGTCCAAATAGAGAGAAGGAGATTGAACAAGTTGCCGATCAAAACCTGGTCAAGGATGGTGGCCATTTTGAAGGGCAGATTTCTGTCGAAAGATTATTAGATTGCACTACATAGGAAAGTGCAAAATCTGAAACAGAAAGGAATGATAGTAAGGGAGTACACAAAAGAGTTTTATCGAGTGAACCTGAGGGCCAGTTATACAGAGGATACCACATAAAAGACAACCATGTATGTAAATGGTTTAAGGCTAGAAAGTTTAGATGAAATTAGTATTTTGTCTCCAAATAACATTGAAGAATCGTATCAAAGTGCGATGAAAGCTGAAGAGAAAATTACTAGAAGGTAGAATGCCTGGAGAGGACGAGGAACCGACAAGGAAAAAAAGGCCAGTCATATGGTAGAGGGCGGACTGCTAGTAGTAATGAGGAAGCCAATAGTTCCAGAGCTTTCGGATCAGCAGACAAAGGTGATAATGTGAGAGGTGGTTGGCCATATTAGCGAGGCAGGGGAAATGGCCGAGGTAGAGGAGCTAGTTATCAATGTTACATGTGTCATAAATGGGGACACAGATCATTTGAGTGTCCTGAGGCAGACCAAGCTGGACAGAGGGGTGCATATGTTGCACAACTAGAGGAAGCAGAGGCACCTCCCCAAGAAGCAGAGAATGCTCCAGAAACAGGGGAAGCCCTGGTGCTGAACAAGGTGTTGTTAAAACCAGCCAAGGAAGCCACCGAACAAACACAGTGGAAGGCTTTGTTTAGAACAGTTTGTAAGTCACATGGTAAGTGTTGTAAGTTAATTATTGACAGCAGTAGTACAGATAACTTGGTAGCCACAGAGATGGTGGAAAAGTTAGAATTGAAGCGATTGAAACATCCCACCCCTTACAAAGTTTCATGGCTGCAAAAAGGCCATCAGTTGTTGGTGGATGAACAATGCGAGGTGGAGTTTCAAATAGGCAGATATAAGGATAAAGTCATTTGTGACATCATGCCGATGGATGTATGTCACATACTGCTAGGTAGGCCATGGCAGTACGATAGAAAGGTGGTGCATGATGGATTGATGAACTGTTATAAGTTTGTCAAGGATGGAATCAAGCATACGCTTGTGCCCATCAAGGAGGAAGGGACAACAGGGACAAGTGAGCCAAGAGCATTGTTGATTAGTGGAAAACAATTTCTGAAGCAAGTTGAGGATAGCGAGATGGGTGATGCAGTCATAAGAAGAGCAAAAAAAGTGGTGTTTCATGCAGAGGCATCAGATTTACCCCCAGAAATTTAGCAGATGTTGCAGGAATTTACAAACATAGTGGTGGATGACTTGCCAGATAAACTGCCACACAAAAGAAGCATAAGTCACCATATTGATTTCATACCCAAAGCCAGTTTGCCAAATAAGGCAACATACCAAATGAGCCCCAAGGATAATGAAGAGATTAGGAAGCAAGTGCAGGAACTGCTAAACAAAAGATTGATAAGGGAGAGTTTGAGCCCTTGTGCAGTTCCAATGGTTCTTTCTCCCAAGAAGGGAGGAGAATGGCGAATGTGCACACACTCGAGGGTCATCAACAAAATCACCATCCGGTGCAAGTTTCCACTACCACGGATGGATGACATGATGGATTTTTTAAGCGGGGCAACATATTTTTCTAAAATAGACTTGAAGAGCGGGTATCATCAGATCTGGATACAAGAGGGGGATAAGTGGAAGATAGCCTTTAAGACGAATGAGGGACTATATGAATGGCTGGTTATGCCATTCAGACTGAGAAATGTGCCCAGTACATTTATGCGGTTAATGAATGAAATGTTGAAAGAATACATCGAAAAATTTGTGATAGTATACCTGGACAACATATTAATTTTTAGCAAGACAAGGGAGGAGCACCTTCGACATGTTCGGAAAGTGCTAGAAAAATTACAGCAGAATAAACTGTTGAAAAATCTAAAGAAGTGTACTTTTCTGGAGAAGGAATTGATTTATTTGGGCCTTGTAATAGCAGAAAACGAATTGAGGATGGATCCAGAGAAGGTTGCAATGATAGTTAATTGGCCATCTTCGAAAAGCTTATTTGAGGTACGTAGCTTTCATGGACTAGCGAGTTTTTACCGGAAATTCATAAGAAATTTTAGCAAAATTTGTGCACCCTTGTTGGACACCATTAAAAAGGCCAGTCAGCCTTTTCGATGGACTAATGCAGCGGAGAGAAATTTTCAGCTACTAAAGAAAAAGATCATAGATAGGTCGATCTTGAGATTGCCAGAATTTAAGAAGCTTTTTCAGGTTCGTTTTGATGCTAGCGATACAGCTATTGGAGCTGTACTCAGCCAGGAGGATAAACCTGTTGCATTTTTTAGCAAGAAGTTAAATGAGAGCATGCAGAAGTATTCGTCCTACGATAAGGAGTTTTATGCTATCATCCAGGCACTGAAGCACTGGAGACACTATTTGCTAGGAAACGAATTTGTGTTGTTTTCAGATAATTCGGAACTACAGTATGTAATGCAACAATATAAGCTGAATCAAAAACATGCCAAATGGGTGGAATATTTGCAGAGTTTCACCTTCGTGTTGAAACATATCAGTGGGCAGGCCAACAAGGTGGCAGATGCGTTGAGTAGGAGGGCCTTACTTCTACAGGAGAGTACTGTACAAGTGCTGGGTTTTGAGCACTTGAAGGATTTATATCAGACAGACGCATATTTTAGAGAAGCCTATGAGGCATGTTAGAGTCCCTTGGTGAGAGATAACAGTCCATGGTTGGACTATAACTTGCAAGAGAAACTATTGTTTAAAGGAGGACAACTATGCGTTCCTGACTGCTCGATGAGAGAGAACATTATTTGGGAGAAGCACAGTGGAGGTCTAGCCGGGCATTTCGACATAGACAAGACACTCGAGCAGCTCAGTCATTTCTACTTTTGGCCAAAGATGCGAAGGGATGTACAACGATTTGTGACCAGATGTAAAGTGTGCCAGTTGGCGAAGGGTCACAGTCAAAACACAGGACTGTACACACCATTACCAGTTCCAAGCCGACTGTGGGACTCAGTTAGCTTGGACTTTGTCTTGGGTCTACCTAGGACACAGCGAGGTTATGACTTGGTGATGGTAGTAGTGGATAGATTCTCGAAGATGGCGCATTTTATCCCTTGCAGAAAAACCAGTGATGCCACTCACATGGCCCACTTGTTTTTCACAGAGATTGTTAGGCTACATGGGTTGCCTAAGTCTATTCTTTCAGACAAGGATGTGAAGTTTACAGGGCACTTTTGGTGTACCCTGTGGAAGAAGATGGATACACAGTTGAGTTACAGCTCTGCTTATCACCCACAAACCGACGGACAAATAGAGGTGGTAAACAGGAGTCTGGGAAACCTGCTACGAAGCTTGATTGGTGAGAATTCGTGGATGTGGGATCGAGTGCTTGCTTAGGTAGAGTTCACTTATAATGACTTGCCTAATCGTAGCACTGGTTACATTCCATTTCAGATCCTGTACGGCATGCATCCTCATGGAGTGCATGAGTTGTGGAATCTTGAACTACAAGAAAGGCGAAACGCAGATGGAGAAGATTTCGCTAACGCGATGAGAGATTTGCATGAGCAGGTGAAAATTAAATTGTAGGACAGCAACCAAAAATATAAACAGCAAGCAGATTTGAAAAGAAGGGAGGTAGAGTTGAATGTAGGAGATGAAGTCCTTGTGCATTTGCGCAAGGAACACTTCCCCAGAGGTGCATACAATAAGCTGAAGTATAAGAAGATAGGCCCCTGCAAAATCCTCCAAAAATTTTCAGCAAATGCCTATGAGATATAGCTACCACCAGGGATAGGCATTTCACCCATCTTTAATGTAGCAGACCTGCTCCCTTACACTGTTGACCCAAAAGAAAAAGAAGACGAAGACAGAACTACACGGCCCTCACGGAATACCCAGGATGGAGGAGAAACTTGGATGAGACAGATGCCTTACGTTCAGCCTCCCGAGATGGAGAGCATCCTCGATATCAGGTGGCCAAACGAACTCGGCGAAAGGAGTATCTGCAATACCTAGTCAAGTGGAAGAACTGTCGTATTGAGGACAGTTCGTGGCTTGATGCCAGGTAGATTGAATAGATGGGTTCTTTAGTTGAGAAGCTCATGGACCAGAGTCATGATTTTCTTTTTGCCCCGAGAGCCTGATGCAGGAGCATCGAGCTAAGGCACCATGACTAGGTGATGGTCTTCGCCAAGTTGGAGAGTTGAGTTGACATATTGTTTGTCTTATATGTTTAGTTTGTCAGAGTAGGAGGTAGGATTTTGTTTTTTATCTTAATCTCTGTATTAGTCAAAGGTAGTTTGGTCGGTTAGGGTTATTTACTTGTCTGTCTTTAATAAATAGTAGATTAATAATTGTTATGTCATTTAGAAAAAAGGACAAATGTGTCTAAATGTAAAATCTTTCCATATAGACACAACCGAATACTTAATAGTTATGTAACTGTAAGGTCTACAACTAAAACTAACCACACAGTTCCATTAACTGTAGAAAAAAGGATATAAATGTAACAATGAAAATCATGGAGAGGGTTCAGCATTTTTGGATACAAATAATAAAAAAGAGATAGAGCACAAATTTAACTACCATCCATCTATATTATCGTCTACATGCTATGCAATTATGTTTTTACCTATTGTTTAATCGAATTCAAAAATGACAAGTAGAATGCAGGCCTACAACTTCATGTTGTTTTCCCTCTCTTAAGATAAAATAGAGTACTGTAGATTGCATATAATTTCCATGACTAGAACGGACAAGCACACAATGAAGCTCGCTGCCAGGAGAAGGTCCATACAGCGAAACAATTAAGCAAAGAGAACAGATTCCAGGCACGGGTTGAATAAAACAAGACAAGTAATTCATTACAAACTATCTTACACCATTTTTGTTCCTTCTTAAACAAAACAGAATCAGAGAGAATATATAACTGCTATTAAATAAGAGTTCAGTGTTACATTATCCAAATGAATGGAGTAAACAGCGACTGCTAGACAGGGCAGACCCTAGTCAAGGGTTTGACATTGTGAAACCCTCGAGCCTAACTAAAGAGCCAGACCAGAATGAAATACAAACTAGGATTTGTAAACAGAAGTATGCCCAGGTCGTGAAACGACTCAAATCATACACAACAACTGAATAACGAGGAGCATCCACCATAGAACTACAAACCCTAACTACAATTCGACAAAACTGTGGTGACAGAGCCTACCGGCAAAGCATTGTAGGGTTTGAAGACCAAATCATTGAAATCATCCATGCCCAAGGTCGAACCCTCGACCTGTGAACCAGAATGAACCAAAGTCAAATATACCGCACTTACAGCGAACAAACAGTGATATATTACAAGCGAGGGGAGAATATAACTCACCTGGAAGCACGATAGAACAAAGACCCTCATGCAATCGAGCCACAGAGTACAAGAGAAGCCTGAGACAAGAGGAGCAGACGTTGATTAGTCCCTAAACCAGAAGAGGGCAGAGATAAAGCAAGGAGAGACAAATTACCTGGAGATATAGCCAAGTGAGCCATTGTGCCTGAACCTGTGCACACAGGAACCATAATATAAAATGATTTTAGTAGTAGAACAGTACCAAGAAACATAGCCAACAGTAGGAAAGAATGGCTGGAAGCTCGACAAACAAAACCAGAGATCGATTCCAAGTACCAGCAGATGAAATAACCACTATGCAGAAGAAAACAAGCAAACTAACCTCCAGAGTTCAAAATAGGTTCATACAACAAGGAACACAGTTGCCATAATAAGACAGGCAAGTCCGTGAAACCAGCTATGTGTGCAGACTGGACCAGAACAAAGCCTTTCCAAAGAAATTAGGACCACAACAAAGCATTTCCAAGAAACCCTCGCAGACCTCCCACAGCAGAGCGAAATACCGAAAATGACTAGAATACCAAAGGGTTTTGCGTAAAGACCAAGCGGGAAACGAGGACCGAGGCAGGAGTACAGGTCAGGTTCACATTTACGAGCTTTAATAAATGATTGCAACCACCAACATAAATATCCACAGTTCATATCCATAATCAAAAGCCAAATCATCAACCAAATCCGCATTTATCATTAGTACTGGATAGACCTTATATTAAGTTATACGTTGGAGTGTGGGCTGGGTCCCATCATTTCTAAGCACCAAAAACAACAAACTGTAACAATATCTAAATAAAATCAAACTAGTAATGTGTTTCAAAATTTCAGAGAGACAATAAACCACTAATTCGAATTATACTACATTGTTCAATAATTAATTTTGCTCTGTACAAATTTTACATAAATATATCATATGTGACCGATATAATCCACACATATGATTTAATTTGAGAAGTTGAGACATTTCACATGATGCTACTGCCCAAAATAGATAATTAGATGTTGGAATGTCCGGTGGTTGCTGACGTGGCCACAACCTCATTCGAGATTCACCATAAATAAATATATCATATGTGAATGATATAATCCACTCATATCATTTAATTTGAGAAGTTGAGACATTTCACATGATGCTACTACCCAAAATAGATAAGTAGATGTTGGAATGTCAATGGTTGTTGACATGGACACAACCTCATTCGCGATTCACCACAAGAAAAAAAATATCATGTCCAAAAAAAATGTATTCATACTCTATCATCGTCTACCCCAATAGACCAAGAATTCAGCCAAATAATGTAGTCCCGGTCAAGTTCTGGAAATGGAAGTGGTAAGGGAATGGATTTGGAATTAACTAGTTATAAGAAATCGGAGCAACACCAACAAGAATCCTCTTGCATGAAGAAACAAATTGACAAAATGGCAGAAATCCTTCAGAAGCACAACCTTGGGGACCACATCACTTAGGGCGCCAAGAAGAAAACTGAGGATCCACCACACGGGAAAGGTAACAATTTTCATGTTTTAGTTACAATTAACTCTTCCCCTAACACATGGATTATAGATTCTGGTGCATCACATCATATGGCTGCTGCAAAGGAAGTATATTCCTCTTTGGATGCATGCAACGGACCTCCCATCCTTATGGGAGATGACTCACCTATTGAGGTCACTGGAAAAGGTAGAGTGGAACTTTTACACTGAAGCTTTGAAGATGTGCTTCATGTTCCAAAACTTTTAGTAAACTTGCTTTCATATTATCAGATAACTCATTCCAGCACCAGAAAGAGAGTGGAATTCACTCCAGATGTAATGAACATATATGACCTACATAGCAGCTCCAAAATTGCAATCAGTGAGGTAAAAAATGGAGCTAAACTGTATATATTTTCTGAATTTATTGAATCTGAATCCTCCTCATTGCTTACACATGCTGATGATACTAGTAGGCTTTGACACGAGAGATTTGGTCACTTAAATTACAAGTATATGCAGCAGCTAAGAAAGCATGAGATGGTGGAAGGCTTTCCAAATATCAGTTTCTCCAAAGGCATTTGTGAAGGGTGCGTCCTTAGCAAACATCCTAGAGAAAAGTTTGACATCGGCAAGACTCACAGAGCATCCTCTCCTCTAGATCTGAGCCATAGTGATCTCATTGGGCTTTTTCCTCATCCTTCCATCAACAAAGCAAGGTATGTGTTTATATTTATTGATGATTTCTCATGGTATACTTGGGTGTATCTTCTCAGGGCCAAATGTGAAGTTTTTGTGCACTTTGAAGATTTCAAATCACTAGTTGAGACATAGTCAGAGAGAAAGATCAAATCCCTCCATATAGACAATGGGGGGGGAATATGTTAACACATCACTTCAAAACCTTTGCCTTGAGTCTGGCATACAGTTGCAGCACACAGTTCCATACACTCCAAGGACAATGGAGTTGCTGAGAGAAAGAACTGATCTCTCAAAGAGATGGCTTCTTGCATGCTACATGCTAAGTCACTGCCTCAGAAGCTATGGGCTGAAGCACTTAATTGTGCTAACTACATCCAGAACAGATCTTCTCATAGATCTGTCAAGGATGAGACCCCCTTTGAGGCTTGGAGCGACACTAAACCGGAGGTCACCCACGTCCATGTTTTCAGCTCCCAAGCAAGGGCCAGGATACCCTCTGAAAAGAGGAAAGCTATTGATCTAGAGAGCATTGACTGCATCTTTTTTGGATGCCTTGATGGTGTGAAGGGATACTGACTCTTGATTTCCTCTATGAACAAGCTCATCATTGAGCGAAGTGTCCAGTTTGAGGAAAGTCTCTCACATGCACCTCAATTTTCGCATCGAGACACCTTTTATCTACCGCATGACTGAGGTGACGACTCACTACACTCAAATGCAGATACAGAGCATCTAGATGCCAAGGTAGAGCATGTAGATGCAAAGACAGAGTCTACAGATACAAATATAGTGTATGCATATGATGATCCACATCCAAGCCAGATTGGGCTTGTAGTAGTGAATCAACTTCCCCTGTCATAAATCAGAGAATAAGGAGCTTAAGTGAGATATATGCACAAGACCACCCAGCTGCTAGAAATGGTCTTCTGGGGGATAATTCTGATCTACGAAGGACTAGCTCAAAGTTTATTGAGCCTCCTGTTGCCCTCACTACCACTGAACCAACGCCATCCCAACATTGTCATTTGGTTCAGTCTTCTGATCCACATTCTTATGCTGAGGCTACTGGGCATCCCTCTTCAGAGTCCGCCATGGAGGAGGAGTATAACTCCCTCCTCAAGAACTAGACCTGGGATCTGGTCCCCCTTCCTTCAAGAAGGAAACTTGTCTGATGCAAATGGGTCTACAGGACCAAGAGTGCTACAGATGGGCAAATCACCAAACAGAAAGCCAGGCTAGTAGCCAAGACTTCCAGCAAGTGCATGGCATTGATTATTATGATACCTTTACGCCAGTAGAAAAGATGGATTCCATGCGCCTTTCACTTGCCATTGTGACTGCTCAAGGGTGGGAATTACATTAGATGGATGTGAAGAATGTATTTCTTCATGGAGACCTATCTTAAGAGATCTACATGGAGCAGCCACATGGTTTCATTAGGGATTCAGTAGCAAAGATGGATTCCATACGCCTTACACTTGCCATTGTGGCTACCCAGGGATGGGAAGCACATCAGATGGATGTGAAGAATTCCTTTCTTCACGGATACCTATCAGAGGATATTTACATGGAGCAGCCACATGGTTTCATTCAGGATTCATCTTTTGTCTATAGACTAAAGAAGTCTCTCTATGGCCTTAAGCAGGCCCTGAGATCTTGGTATGCGAAGATGGATTCTTTTCTCTTATCACAAAACTTCGAAAGATGTAAGTATAATCCGAATTTTTACATGCTCAACACACATGACTCACTTCTTATCTTAGTTTTATATGTGGATGATCTCGTGATCACTGGCAGCTCAGCTTCAAGCATTGCTGCAGTCAAGAGGACCTTGAATGATATGTTCTTGATGACGAACATGGCTCCATTACACTTCTTTCTTGGTGTTGAGATCAACCAGGATGCCACAGGCATCAAACTCTCTTAGGCTAAGTATGAACGAGATCGCCTCGAGAGATTTCACGTCACTGACTGCAAGCCAGCACTGACTCCTTTTCTGTTTGGGGTCCACCTTGAGGATGGAGGTGACACTCCATTAGTTGACCGTACTCTCTTCCAACTGGTATTGGAGAGCTTGTTGTACCTCACCCACTCCAGATCAGATCTCTCATATGCGGTAGGGGCAGTTTCCAGATACATGCAGGAGCCACATGAGCTACAGTGGAAAGCTGCCATGTGCCTCCTCCGATATGTGTAGGGCACCATCACCTTCAGGATTCACTATGTAGTAAGCACTACATTGAATATCCTTGGCTTCACAGATTGTAATTGGGTGGGTGACAACATTGATCGCAAGTCCACCTCTAGATATTCACTAAGTCTAGGGTCTGGCCCTATCTGTTGGTTGAGCAAGAAGCAGGATGATATTGCTCTCTTCAGCTAAGGCTGAGTACAAAGGAGTAGTCAAAATTACCATTTAGGCTCTGTGGCTATAGCACTTCCTCACTAAGTTGGGCATCCAGTTCCACTAGCCCACTATTATCTGGTGTGACAACCAAAGCACTCTCAAATTTTGCAGAGATCTAGTACAGCGGCAGCAGACAAAGCACATAGAGATCCATATGCACTACATCAGAGACTTAGTACATGATTGAGTCATTGATTTGTAGTTTTTTCCTTCAATAGATCAAACTAAAGACATCTTCACCAAGACATTCACTGAGCAGAAGTTTCACTCTCTGCACGATCATCCTGGAGTGAAGGACACAGTTTCTTAGCAACTGTCTTTCCTTTCTCTTTTCTTTTGATTACATTGTATTTTGAGGGGGGGGGGGGGGGGGGGGTTCCACGAGGTTTTCCCTCTTTCCTCAATTTAGTACAAGTTACATTGTATTTTGGGTGACCTTTGGCCTTAGTTTCCAAGGCCCATTTTCTACTTTTCCTCATAGTGGTGTTCAGGGGGGGTGTTGGAGGAGCTACACACCTAGGACCTTCATTACTAGCACATGCAGACACTTAGTTAGAGCATTCACTGACATGCAAGGCTTCAACATTGGAATCTTCAGAACAAGAAGAAAAATATCATGTCCAAAAAAAAAGTATTCATAATCTACCGTCGTCTACCACAATAGACCAAGAATTCAGCCAAATAATGTAGTCCCGGTCAAGTTCTGGAAATGGAAGTGGTAAGGGAATGGATTTGGAATTAACTAGTTATAAGAAATCGGAGCAACACCAACAAGAATCCTCTTGCATGAAGAAACAAATTGACAAAATGGCAGAAATCCTTCAGAAGCACAACCTTGGGGACTACATCCCTTAGGGCGCCAAGAAGAAAACTGAGGATCCACCACACGGGAAAGGTAACAATTTTCATGCTTTAGTTACAATTAACTCTTCCCCTGACACATGGATTATAGATTCTGGTGCATCACATCATATGGCTGCTACAAAGGAAGTATATTCCTCTTTGGATGCATGCAAAGGACCTCCCATCCTTATGGGAGATGACTCACCTATTGAGGTCACTGGAAAAGGTAGAGTGGAACTTTTACACTGAAGCTTTGAAGATGTGCTTCATGTTCCAAAACTTTTAGTAAACTTGCTTTCATATTATCAGATAACTCATTCCAGCACCAGAAAGAGAGTGGAATTCACTCCAGATATAATGAACATATATGACCTACATAGCAGCTCCAAAATTGCAATCAGTGAGGTAAAAAATGGAGCTAAACTGTATATATTTTTTGAATTTATTGAATCTGAATCCTCCTCATTGCTTACACATGCTGATGATACTAGTAGGCTTTGGCACGAGAGATTTGATCACTTAAATTACAAGTATATGCAGCAGCTAAGAAAGCAT
The DNA here is from genome assembly GCA_031772625.1 of Pinus tabuliformis. Lineage (NCBI taxonomy): Eukaryota > Viridiplantae > Streptophyta > Pinopsida > Pinales > Pinaceae > Pinus > Pinus tabuliformis. The sequence continues at coordinate 2,002,800,023 of CM062816.1, forward strand.
GAGATGGTGGAAGGCTTTCCAAATATCAGTTTCTCCAAAGGCATTTGTGAAGGGTGCGCCCTTAGCAAACATCCTAGAGAAAAGTTTGACATCGGCAAGACTCACAGAGCATCCTCTCCTCTAGATCTGAGCCATAGTGATCTCATGGGGCTTTTTCCTCATCCTTCCATCAACAAAGCAAGGTATGTGTTTATATTTATTGATGATTTCTCATGGTATACTTGGGTGTATCTTCTCAGGGCCAAATGTGAAGTTTTTGTGCACTTTGAAGATTTCAAATCACTAGTTGAGACATAGTCAGAGAGAAAGATCAAATCCCTCCATATAGACAATGGGGGGGAATATGTTAAAACAGCACTTCAAAACCTTTGCCTTGAGTCTGGCATATAGTTGCAGCACACAGTTCCATACACTCCAAGGACAATGGAGGTGCTGAGAGAAAGAACTGATATCTCAAAGAGATGGCTTCTTGCATGCTACATGCTAAGTCACTACCTCAGAAGCTATGGGCTGGAGCACTTAATTGTGCTAACTACATCCAGAACAGATCTTCTCATAGATCTGTCAAGGATGAGACCCCCTTTGAGGCTTGGAGCGACACTAAACCGGAGGTCACCCACTTCCATGTTTTCAGCTCCCAAGCAAGGGCCAGGATCCCCTCTAAAAAGAGGAAAGCTATTGATCTAAAGAGCATTGAATGCAACGTTTTTGGATACCTTGATGGTGTGAAGGGATACTGACTCTTGACTTCCTCTATGAACAAGCTCATCATTGAGCGAAGTGTCCAGTTTGAGGAAAGTCTCTCACATGCACCTCAATTGTCGCATCGAGACACCTTTTATCTACCGCATGACTGAGGTGACGACTCACTACACTCAGATGCAGATACAGAGCATCTAGATGCCAAGGTAGAGCATGTAGATGCAAAGACAGAGTCTACAGATACAAATATAGTGTATGCATATGATGATCCACATCCAAGCCCAGATCAGGCTTGTAGTAGTGAATCAACTTCCCTGTCATAAATCAGAGAATAAGGAGATTAAGTGAGATATATGCACAAGACCACCCAGCTGCTAGAAATGGTCTTCTGGGGGATAATTCTGATCTACGAAGGACTAGCTCAAAGTTTATTGAGCCTCCTGTTGCCCTCACTACCATTGAACCAACGCCATCCCAACATTGTCATTTGGTTCAGTCTTCTAATCCACATTCTTATGTTGAGGCTACTGGGCATCCCTCTTCAGAGTCCGCCATGGAGGAGGAGTACAAATCCCTCCTCAAGAACTAGACCTGGGATCTGGTCCCCCTTCCTTCAAGAAGGAAACTTGTCTGATGCAAATGGGTCTACAGGACCAAGAGTGCTACAGATAGGCAAATCACCAAAAAGAAAGCCAGGCTAGTAGCCATGGCTTCCAACAAGTGCATGGCATTGATTATGATGATACCTTTACGCCAGTAGAAAAGATGGATTCCATGCACCTTTCACTTGCCATTGTGACTGCTCAGGGGTGGGAATTGCATTAGATGGATGTGAAGAATGTATTTCTTCATGGAGACCTATCTTAGGAGATCTACATGGAGCAGCCGTATGGTTTCATTAAGGATTCAGTAGCAAAGATGGATTCCATACGCCTTCCACTTGCCATTGTGGCTACCCAGGGATGGGAAGCACATCAGATGGATGTGAAGAATTCCTTTCTTCACGGAGACCTATCAGAGGAGATTTACATGGAGCAGCCACATGGTTTAGTTTAGGATTCATCTTTGGTCTGTAGACTAAAGAAGTCTCTCTACGGCCTTAAGCAGGCCCTGAGATCTTGGTATGCGAAGATGGATTCTTTTCTCTTATCACAAAACTTCGAAAGATGTCAGTCTGATCCTAATTTTTACATGCTCAACACACATGACTCTCTTCTTATCTTAGTTTTATATGTGGATGATCTCGTGATCACTGGCAGCTCAGCTTCAAGCATTGCTGCAGTCAAGAGGACCTTGCATGATATGTTCTTGATGACGAACATGGCTCCATTACACTTCTTTCTTTGTGTTGAGATAAACCAAGATGCCACAGGCATCAAACTCTCTTAGGCTAAGTATGCACGGGATCGCCTCGAGAGATTTCACGTCACTGACTGCAAGCCAGCACTGACTCCTTTTTTGTTTGGGGTCCACCTTGAAGATGGAGGTGACACTCCATTAGTTGACCACACTCTCTTCCAACTGGTAGTGGAGAGCTTGTTGTACCTCACCCACTCCAGATCAGATCTCTCATATGTGGTAGAGGCAGTTTCCAGATACATGCAGGAGCTGCATGAGCTACAGTGGAAAGCTGCCATGTGCATCCTCCGATATGTGCAGGGCACCATCACCTTCAGGATTCACTATGTAGTAAGCACTACATTGAGTATCCTTGGCTTCACAGATTCTGATTGGGTGGGTGACAACATTGATCGCAAGTCCATCTCTAGATATTCACTAAGTCTAGGGTCTGGCCCTATCTGTTGGTTGAGCAAGAAGCAGGATGATATTTCTCTCTTCAGCTAAGGCTGAGTACAAAGGAGTAGTCAACATTACCATTTAGGCTCTATGGCTACAACACTTCCTCACTAAGTTGGGCATCCAGTTCCACTAGCCCACTATTATCTGGTGTGACAACCAAAGCACTCTCAAATTTTGCAGGGATCTAGTACAACGGCAGCAGACAAAGCACATAGAGATCCATATGCACTACATCAGAGACTTAGTACATGATCGGGTCATTGATTTGTAGTTTTTTCCTTCAGTAAATCAAACTAAAGACATCTTCACCAAGACATTCACTGAGCAGAAGTTTCACTCTCTGCACGATCATCTTGGAATGAAGGACACAGTTTCTTAGCAACTGTCTTTCCTTTCTCTTTTCTTTTGATTACATTGTATTTTGAGGGGGGGGGGGGGGGGGGGGGGGGGGGGGTTCCACGAGGTTTTCCGTCTTTCCTCAATTTAGTACAAGTTGCATTGTATTTTGGGTGACCTTTGGCCTTAGTTTCCAAGGCCGATTTTCTACTTTTCCTCATAGTGGTGTTCAGGGGGGGTGTTGGAGGAGCTACACACCTAGGACCTTCATTACTGGCACATGCAGACACTTAGTTAGAGAATTCACTGACATGCAAGGCATCAACATTGGAATCTTCACCAGATTGGCACCTTTGACTGTCCATGCATGCATGGTACTACATGCAAGATCCTTTATACATGATTTACTCCCTGATTTGCTCCTCCTTTCACTCTGCAACTATCTAGCTCTCTCCGAAACTTGCTGTAGGTGTCGAGTCCTCTCATTGATCACCACTATGGCACATTACCTTGGGATCTTCACCCAATGATGCATATTAGTTGACTCTCATGTAGTATATCATGAGCATTGTAATCTATTTTATGTTAATCAATAATTCTTTTTGTTCTTTTGATTTCTTTTAGTGTTTTTTCTCTGCAAAGCTATGTGTTGAAACTTTACTAGCTAGATTCATCTGTGCAAGTTTTATAACACATTTACATAGATCAATAACCAATAATATTGGAATAGATATATGATTGTACGTTCCTTACTAATTCGTAATAGCTAGTAGTCACACCTTCTTGCTTGGGTTGGACCAGTCCCCCATTGGATATGATACCTAAGTAGTTGTGAAAGTGCATTGTAGAACAAAAAACCAGGAACGACACAACATTCACTACAACATAAAAGGGGTTTTAAGACAATATTTGAGACAATTTTTCGGTAAATTGCCTTAACTTCAGACAAAAAAAAACTTGTGTATTTTATTAAATATTGTCTTTAAGCCCGTGTCTCAAAAATTATTGTCTTAAAAATTTGTCTCTATAAAGACAATATATAACACAAGCATTATTGTCTGTTAGGAGACAATTTCATTTTTGTCTCTCTAGAGATAACACTCAGGATTAAAGACAATATCTATTTAATACTATATATTTTCTCTCTAGAAACAATAAAAAAATTATTGAAAGATCACTTTTGTCTCTCTAGAGACAATATAAAACAATGAATCCATAAGTACCTCACCATTGAAATAAATAAATATAAAAAACATTTAATTAAAAATAAACTACAAAATAGTTGATTAATTCATGTTAAGGCATAGTGGAATGGATCCACCAACCTCCTCCTTGTAAGGCAGACACTCTTCCATTAAGCTAGAAAACTTTAAATAATTATGTGAAGAGTTATGGAAATCCTTGAAATTACATACATAGGCATTGATCTTAAAAAAATGCTTGACACTGATCTATAATCTTTATAATAACTATAATCATGTAGACACTATTTTTAACTTACCAAAACATCTCAAGGGAGTTACCTAAATGTCACACCCTGTAGCATGACCCACACAGCTTGTGGAGTCCATTCAATGTATTGCTACAATGCCATATTATCAGCACAGGGATGAATCTGAGCACGAAGAGACTAATAATATCAATCATCCACAAACCCTACTAACAACCTTGTTTCCATATTTCCAACATACTATATGTTGCAAGTGAATGAAATTTTTCTAATCACCCAAGATATTGATTTAAATTTCCCATCTTAAATAATAATAGAAACTTGAATTTCAACCCATTTACAATGACGTATTTGTACAAAAAAAAATCTAACATAGTCCATGTGGACATTGATTTAAAATGCCCATTTCACATAATAATTCAACCCCTTTACCATGCAACATCTATACAAAAACATATTGAAAATAGTCCATGATGCCTTCATTTGTAAAGAGATAAATTTGTACTTCCCTTGGTCTATTATAACTATTCCAAATCAGGTGAAGCCTTTCCAACTCAGGGCATGAACACTGCAAAATGTCAAGATGATGGGGAACAAGAGGTTCCCTAGATTCCAATCATAGATGCTTGTAAATTCCAAGTCGCAAATTGGCATTCTTTAATATCATCAATAACACAAAGTGTCGCAACTAAAATAGATGTTAAGTGTTGGCTTGTTGGGGCTTGACCCAGGTTCGGAAGTGCTTTAGCCAACAAAATCCCGCATTACCAGCCCTTTCGGAAACAATCCGCATAGTGCGGATTGAAGTCTCACCTGATGTAGTATGGGAGGGTGCTGGAACCAGGTTTCCACACCCTAGGGATGTCTTGATGAGGTCTGGAGGGCTTGCGAACCAATCTACACATTTGCACTACTTTTCCCAGCTATTTGGCCCTTGCGTAGCTCTACGAACAAGGCACTTCCTAGATTCCTTATTATTATTACATTAAGTATAGATCTGATTTAATTCTTAAGGTCTTTAATCAAGTATTCAACAGTTATAACCAGCACGCGCAACCATAAATCTTAAATATATGCATAAATTCATAACATAAGGATAACATATAGATCTGCGATCAGATGCATAATAATTCAGAAACAGCTATCTTTATTAATCTTCTGTTTAGTGCAATCATTTACAACCTATGCACTCAGCTACAAGGGTCTGCGCACACAACTACAAACTCTACCAGGCCTCTGCGCACACAGCTACAGAGCCTACTCTAACTACTACCAACCACGACTCGGACTTGCAGACTTAGAGTGAACAAACCATTACCTTCAGATTTGATCAAGAATTACCAAAAACTAACTTCTAAACCTAGAGCCTTGCACTATTTATACATTTCCATGGTCCATGGACCATGGGAAGGCTGACTCACTTTCTATTATCTTACATTATTCTCTGGCGGATAGCCCTTTGACTTGACTCATTACAATTCGTGCTCCACAGACTTCGCGGAACCTTTACCGTACTTTTACCTAAAATTGTGGGATTTAAGGCCCAAAACCATCACGCAGGGGATCCTTTGCCCAACAGGCCCCCAACACAATCATCGTCACTCGTCCTGAGTCACTTAGCTGGTCTAGTGGTCTTTTCTTGGAGGTCATCCAACAACTTTTGTGTTTCGCTTACATCCGCAACACACTCTTTCGCCATCCACTATATCCGTTGTGTGGGAGCCTCCGATGCATCATTGTCAGTTTCACTTGCTTGTCTGAGTTTGTATACTGCCTGCATGTGTGCTAGCTTTCCCTCGATGTTGGCAGTGACTATGAATCCCTCATCAAACGAAGGTTGGATGTGTTCTTTAAGCACAGCTTCTTTCTTTCGAGCAGCGTCGATTGTGCCTTGAGAGCCTGGGCCTCCCTCATCTTGGCCAATCACTGAGTAAGGGAAATCGTCTACGTAGTCCTCTGGACATTATCATAGGCCTGCTCCAACTCCCATGCTTCAGTCTCTAACTGTTGTAATGTTGGGTCTTCCTGGAGTGAGGTGACTGATCTAACAAGTCGGTGCACTCCTGCATGGCATGTGCTATTGCTTCCCAGCCAGATTGAATGGCACGTTGCCACTACTCTTTGACCTCTAGTGGTGTAGAGGGTTGTGCCTTCAGTTTTAGCTCCACGATCTATAAGCTGAGGTCCAACTGGATCCTCGTTGCTTCTTCCTTCGTCGCGCAGAATCCATTGGTCAAATTGTGGATCCGTATATCCGCTGGTAAGTCTATTGTAATCTTGAGTTCGGGGACGTGGTGACATGCTTCCTCGATGATCTACTCCAACTGTTGAGTCTGAGCTACCACTTCGCCACGTTGGAGACTCAACTGCTCAATATTGATCCGTTGTTCACTGAGCATCTGTAGTGCATGTCCTTCCCTAGCGCGGAGTTCTGTCATGGCTCCATCCTACAACTGGTATAATACTTCACGCAGAAGGGTGGCCAAGTTTAGTCCTTGGCCCTTGAGCTGACTGATCGCAACTCTGTCTTTCATGTTATCTGCTATTAGTGTCCCCTCTAGTAGAACAATGCTATTATCCATTTTAGCTTGTAGTAACTGCTCAGTTGCTGATGTACCAGTGGTCCCATGTTAGGCGACCATTCCCTGTTGTGGGCCCCACACTTGAAGATCTTGGATTTGTGTCCTAAGTGCCCCCAACACAGTCTGTTGCTCCATCATTGCTTTTTGGATCACTTCCCTAGTGGCTTCACAAACCACATCGCCGATGTCGTATAGGTCACCTTCAGTCAGTGTAATAGGCTCCCCTTCCAACTTGGAAGCCATGGTCTTCTTCCGTGGCCCAATGTATGCTGGTACGTGTAGTCGTTTAAATTGTGTCAAGGTGGTGCTTAGGTCTGCGCCTTCCATTGTCACATCTGTCCCCTGTTCTGTTGTTATGTCTGGGCATCTTTCTTCCTGCGTCGTATTGGCCTCGGCTGCTGTAGCCTTTCCCGCAGCTGCCTTCGCTGCCTCTCGGGATGCCCGTACTTCCACAACTAGTTGTTCATTCTGCTTCTATTAGGCTAGCTGCTTGGAAGCAACCTTTTGTTTCTGAATCTCTACTTCATCGCACACTACCACATCTAGGGTGCGCCATTCTGGTGGCCATGTATCGACCACCGTGAAGACATCGTCATCTATGGCGATGAAGGGGAGTGTGGTCCACTTCTGCTCTGGATCCCTTCGCGCCCTGATATATACATTGTGCATATCTGCTTTAAATTCTGCAAAGTTTTTTAGACTATCGTATACTTCGGCAGATAGGAGTGGCCGTTTGTTGATCCATAGTCATATGCTTGCCTCCATCAGCACCGAGAAGATCTTGGTTTCTCTGATACGCGTAGCATCCTTTGTTTCCCACAACGATGTGTATTTTGCTGCCTCTCGCTAGTCCTGGTCAAGGGAAGGAAACTAACTATCCTCTAGTAGTTCGCCAGTAACCAACAGGATGGGTAAGAGAAACCATGCGTAATGGAAGCTTTTACCCTATTCTTGCGCCTCCATGCAGTTTGTCAGAAACTCGTCGCAAAGGAACTGCGCCCAGTTCAACTGTACCCCTTCTGCGTATTGCTCGGCCAACGTGATGACTTTCGTTGGTACCTCGTTCCTTCTGCATTTTCTCATCACCATTCCTGCCAATAACTTAGTAGCTACGCGGACCTCTTTTTCATGAATATTAGTAATAACATAACCCCTCTGCTTCTTTTCCAGCATATATTTTGTTTTCATAGCCTCCGCCACTGTCAAGTCCCTCCTCGTGCTGGCAATTTCCACAAGGTCCCTTCCCAAAAGGGAAGTCGAGAAATCCTATGAATGAGTTCCGCCGTGATGGGAATGGGCTCCTCCAGCCACAAGTACCAATCATGCACCAGGCAAAGCAATTGTCTGATAAAAAATATCATGATTGGGGGCTGATGCAAGTGAGGAATTGATAGAAGGTGGGGGAGCCTAACCTCCTCCACCCAGTGTAGCCATGCCTGTGGCTGCAGAGTGGTAACCGCCCCTTCTGTGCCTTGTTCCATCAGCTCGCTAGTTTCTAAATGCGGGAACTTCTCAGTGTCCGCGAGGTCCCAGTCTTCAAACTTTATAGTGGGCACGCGGCCTACAGCCGTACCTTCAAATAGAACCCCTTTAGGGAGGAATGGGGTGAGGAGTGTGCTCGTCACAACGTCCAAATCTTTAGGGACCTTGACCCTCCCTTTCCGTGGAGGAACATACTTGGGTAGCTTTGTTGTGGCACGTACTGGCTGGATGTCTTCTTCTATCTCTTCCTCTGGTTCCATCTCTTCAACAAAGGTGGGAGGGTCCTCTTCCTCATCATCGCTTTCAATATTAACCATTTTACCTTTCTCTTCCATCGACAGTTTGCCGGATCGTGGATTTTGTGCAGACATGCAGACTGGTCTTATTTTCTGCGGGTCCTTTTTGGGCCTCGGCATCTGGGGTGATTTAGGGATTTTTGGTGTATCTCCTACCGGTGGTGTAGCACTCTAGGAAGCTCCCCAGGTTGTTGTCATGATTTTGATCAGGGACTCTTGTGTATCCTTTTACAATGCTTCAAACCACAGACTTGCTTTTACGGTCTCCAAGTTCATCAGGTTCCCTTTTGTTTAATAATGCCACAATTTAAACAGGCCAAGGGTTGTTTGGTTACGTCCACCTATGCTTTATAGGCCTCTTTGAATTCAAATTCGACCGTTCACCCCTTTCGTGGCTCATTAATGTGATTTTGGTGGTAGATCCGTTCAACCCTAGTTCTGACCCTGTGCCTTAATTGCCCGTCGTCCGCTCCTCGGTGTCTTAAATGGGACATCTTGTCATGAATAGTATCTACAATGGTCACCTTCCATCCTCCCCACATGGCAGCGCAGTCCCTTGTACGCAAATGCGTTCTGTGCTTCATATTGATTTTGCACGCCACGTCCGAGCTGCACAACCCACCTACAGAATCGTTTATAGTCCTACACCCTCTTCCAACTATGTGGAGCGCTGAGACTGGGCCTCCTACAGATAGTCAAGTGGTCGCACCCCTGGTGCGGGATTTCAATTTTCCTGCTAACCTGGGTTGCGGGAACCTTTCGAGTACCTTTGTATATGGTACGTTCCCCCGTTGGTGCGGTCACAGTCATGATTGCAGGGTCGTAGCTCGTTCTAGTACAGTAGTAGGGCTAGCAAGGACTAGTCCCCTTATTCTTAGATTCGTGTGACCCGCTTGTGCGACCACAGTTTTCAGATTGCTAATTTCTTCGTCCAACATCATGCTTTTCCTCCTTAGACGTGCCCATTCTTCATCGAGGTTGCGAAGTTTCAAGCTCCTATGCCGAATGGCTTCCTGTAACCACCGAGTTCCTTTACCCAGGTGCTTCCGTTCCATCTAAGTTGCTAGGGCAGTGGTTGGGGAAATTGTCTCCGTCTTCCTGGTTTCATCATGTTTGATCACTGATAGGGTCATCTTCACACAACCCATTTTTTTATGGTCCTATAGGCCCATCGAACCCCTAGTACACATAGATTCCAATTGGTTTGTTTTATCTGGTGAACTTTGTTCAAGATCCCACATATTTTTCCACAGGTTCCATAGCGAACACCTGGAGGAAGGCGTTGTCATTCCTATTGCCATGTTGGGTTCTGATTTTTTATTCTTAGTTGGGACGGTGGTTACACAACATACGGTTGTGTCCCTCATCGCAGGTGGGTGCCCAAACCACTTGGTCCTTGCTGCCCAGATCGTGTTTGACACTAAGGACCTCCAACCCGTACATGCAGCCGCCTTCTACATTTGCGCCAGTTCCACCTAATCTTCCGAGGTGTACTCCACCCTTGTGTAGTTGTCGCGTGCAACGCCCCTTTTTGTGCACCATACCGCTTCTGCTCCATGATTGTAGTTCCAAAGTGGCCTACGAATTCCTCCCCATTTGTTGTGTCGTCATCTGCTAGCGGTTTCCTTGCTTCAATTGTCACGCGTCATAGTGATCTAATCATCATATTACAATTTAACATTGTTACTTCATGCAATCGGTTCTGCCATCACTCTATCTCTTCATTTGAATCCGACGTGCAGGAACTGTCATGCTCCCATGAGATTCTTCCGTCCGCTGTCAGATTCACTCGATCCTGGTCTTGTGCCGTTATCTGGTATATGCAGTCCAGTTCATCGTCACTGTCCTCATCGTGCACAGGTTTAGTGTAGCACACTCCTTCGGCTGGGTCCAGCAGAACTATTACACGGAGTGACTTTTTCTCGAATATCATCTTCTATCTTTTTAAGTTGATGACCCCATTCATGTCTGTGGCCCAGTCTATTCCTAGCAACGTGGGGTATGGATTACTTTCATCAACAATTTCTATTACCTCAAAGTCTGTCTGCCTACTTATGCCTTCAATGTCCACTGTCATCCCTTGTAACCTTTGCATGGGTAAGATCTTTTGTTGGTTTGCCATCCGTAATTGAATAGGAGACCACTATAGTGCGGGACTGCCCATGCATTCCAAAGACTATTTTGTTAGCACATTCACATCTGAACCCAAGTCCAAGATGACCTGATCCATCTCATACTCACCAATTTGCGTTGTCAGTAGCATTTCCCATCTGGTGCGCAAATCATGTTTTCCTAGTTTCCGGATTACGCGCGGTTCGCCTGACCTGTGCACCTAGTGATCAGCTCTCGTAAGCCCTTAACTGCCTTATTGTCACGTAGCAGCCTCATACATGTCTCTAAGAATGTAGTAAGCATAGAAGGATCCATTACCGGCTTAGGTTGATCCTTACTACCTAAAGTAGAGGCCTCCGTGAAGCTCTTCTTAGCTTCCTTAAACGTTTCCTTCACGCGTTCAAACTCAGACTCAGGTTCCTTTGTAGGAGCCTCACGAACCCATGAATCTTCTTCGGGCTACTTCCTCTTATCTTCCCCTGTAGTCACACCGCTTCTAAGTACCATGTTTACGCTGGGGTCTTCTTCACGAGGTTCAACCCTCATCATTTGGATGTTCTGGGTTGGAGTAGGCTGTAGTACCCCTTTCTCATGCATCTGAGCGATCAGTGTAGGACAATATACCATTTCGTGATCAAACTTCTCATAGTATGGACAAAATATTCTGGTTGGGTTCATAAAGTCACGCGCGTAGTGCCCAGGTCCTCCACAATTCTAGCAAATTAACTGTCCACGGCCTCGTCTAAGTCCCATTCCTCCTCATCGCTGTCCTCACCCCTAGAACCCATTGCGCACTATTGTTATGGCTAGATCTTGACCTTGTGCCTCAGTGTGCATCCTGTAGGTAGGTTTTCAATCCATCAACAATTCATAGATCCGACAGTTTCATTCATCGTGGCCCATCGATCTACAAAAATTGAAAAATAGCTGTTGGGGGGTTTGTGTAAACTTCTGTAATAGATGACAATTGTCTATTGTGTGCTTTCCTCCCACTTGACAGATTGTACACCAGAGCACGGGTGCCGCACTTGGCCCCGCTTGTGCCTTTGGTCTCAATGGCATTCATCCCCCCTTTTCAAATAGTTCACAAATATCGGACAATGATCCTTATCGTGGCCCTGGCTTTTACATTTCATGCACCACACTTCTTCTCGCGCTTCTAGCTAGGGCGCCCTATCGTGTTTCAAACTCGGCATCTCCATGCATAGGTTTTGTAGTTGCACATGGATCTATTGGATTCCCAACCCATGATCCTGTATCAGGGTTTCATGCAACCTCATCGCTATTTCCAATGCTTCTGCCTGCGTTGAAAGATTGTGTTATGATAGCGCCATCCTCAGATGTGGTTTCAAAGATGCTAAAAACCATGCGTGGTGTTGCGCATCCGTCAACGTCATGTTAGCCTCGCGGATCATGCTCTTTAGTCTCTAATCCAGATCCCAAGGGGTTTCACTTGAAAGAATCACGATCTCCTTGAATCCGATGATTGACTGCATCTCTGATTTCGGCTGGCTAAATTCTCTGTTTAATCCAGTTTGGATTTCCGCTATCCCGACATTCAGATGATCATTCGAGTGCTTGATATACCAATTCAACGTCCGATGTTGCAACACACTTACCAAAGTGGCCCTTTTAATGTTGTCATCCATAACTCTGTGTGCTTCCGACATTGCTCTTACTATGAACCAAAACTGATATGGATCTTCCATCCCTACTCCTTTGAATATAGGCAACTTGACTGTGCTCACCATGTTAAACTTCTAGTTTGGTGGAGGTGGTGTGGGCGAAGATGGGGCTGAAGGAGGTGACATGTGTGGTTGTGTTAGCAGGGATGATAACTATGGAATTCATTGCCTTATCAAACTGATCTCACTCCTTGGAGAAGCCCAAGTGTGCTCTTCCTTGTCCTCTCGTGGAGGTGAAATTAACAGACTATTTCCTAACCCTTCGATACCTTTGTAGGCACTCCCTCTTTGCGTCGTTCCACTCATTAATGGATTCGCATCACCCTTTTTTCACATAACAACATATTAATCCAGGTATTCAGGGATTTGATGTACCTACCTCGCGGTCCTTTGATAAAATTCCGCCCATCTTCACTGTAGCTCATGGTTGTGTCTATATCGAATTCAACGATAAACTCTCCTATTATCTGATCCAGCCAGTGAACTACTACTTGCGCGATTTTATCTTCAGATGCCTCTGGCCTACGCACCAACTCTAGAGTCCACACTAATGGTCAATTGAGTTTGCACCTTCCTTGATTGTCAGCTAGCCTCACGATCCACTCATATAATTCTGATGAGAAGGACACAAAGAAGATCTTGTGGATTTCCATGTATATGTAGCGATCCAGCCACCTCTTCTCAGATATATCTGGAGTTTTGTTTTCCTGTACCACGAAATCGTGAAGCTTCTGATCCAACCAATCTTCAATATGTTTCTTTGTAGGGTTCCAATGTTCCGACATCAAACATCCCTTAGGAAAATCCTAGTCCTAACAACGGAACCATTTATTGGCTTGTTGGGGCCTGACCCAGGTTCGTAAGTGTTTTAGCCAAGAAAATCCTGCACTACTGGCCCTTTTGGCAACAATCTGTGGAGCACAGTTTGAAGTCTCACCCAAGGTAGTATGGGAGGGTGCTGGAACCAGGTTTCCACATCCTAGGGATGTCTTGATGAGGTTTGGAGGGGTCACGAACCGATCTATGTACTCGCGCTACTCTGTCTAGCTGTTTGGCCCTTGCGTAGCTCTACGACAAGGCACTTCCTAGATTCCTTATTATGATTACATTTATTATAGACCTGATCTAATTCTTAAGGTCTTTAATCAAGCATTCAACAGTTATAACCAGCGCGCACAAGCATAAATCTTAACTATGTACTCGCGCTACTCTGTCTGGCTATTTGGCCCTTGCGTAGCTCTACGACAAGGCACTTCCTAGATTCCTTATTATTATTACATTTATTATAGATCTGATCTAATTCTTAAGGTCTTTAATCAAGCATTCAACAGTTATAACCAGCACATGCAAGCATAAATCTTAAATATATGCATAAAATCATAACATAAGGATAACATATAAATCTGCGACTAGATGCACAGTAATTCAGAAACACTTATCTTTATTAATCTTATGTTCAGTACAATCAGTTCCACCCTACGCACTCAGCTGCAAGGGTTCGCGCACACAGCTGCAGAGTCTACCAGGCCTCTGCGCACACAGTTGCAAAGCCTACTCTAACTACTACAAACCACGACTCGGACTTACAGACTCAGAGTGAACAACCCATTACCTTCAGATCTGATCAAGAATTACCAAAAACTAACTTCTAAACCTAGATCCTTGCTCTATTTATACATTCCCATCATCCGTGGACCATGGGTAGGCTGACTTGCTTTCTATTATCTTACATTATTCTTAGGAAAACAACCCTTTGACTTGACTCATTACAATTCATGCTCTGCGCACTTCGCGGAACCTTTGCCGTACTTTTACCCAAAATTGTGGGCTTTAAGCCCCAAAACCGTTACGTGGGGGATCCGTTGCCCAACATTAAGTCCTACATCCATGAGGCAAAAACTCAGTGAGATCGTTAAATGAATTGACAACATAATTTATTGGCAAACAAAACATCTTTATCTTTTCAAATAGACAATACTAACCTTCAGAATCAAGAGCAACACCAGAATGAAGACCCTAATCTTTAGGAACCTAGAAATGACCATGCAAATAAATAGCCTACCTCAAGCACATAGAAGATCTAATTAATAAAAAATGCCCCAGACATCGGTTATGCTTCTGTGAAAAATATAGGTAATGCTAAAGGAGTTGATTATGGTTGATTGATATGTAGAAAAATGATAACATACCACAATACTGGCAATTTTGTGTCAATGCATTTATAGACACCTCAGTCAGATCACATTGATTGGTAGCTAATGCATGTAACAGTGGTGTCCCAGCTTTGAGTAGTGTAAGAATTTCCTGTAATCCATAAAATTAAATGTGGCTCCAGTCTCCAGGGGTTCCTATCAGTGAATGATTATCGAGAGATATATTAATAATGCAATCTTTCATTTTTTTCAATTTAACAGTCCAATTGTAATAAAGATAAAGATTCATGCATTAGATACACTGTAATGATAAGTGATCACTTCAGGAAACTAATCTAAGGGTTGGATATTCAAGAGTGGTGATATTTGAGCATATGACAAGTTCAAACAATTTGTTAGCTGAGACATACAATATTTTTACAAATAAAACTTATCCTTGAAAACATGGTGGTTTTGAAGTTACTTGTCCTTACAATTCTAAGAGCACCCACACGCTCCCCATAGAGCCCCATATCATTTGCATGACTTTGAGCAATAAAGCATTCAACACCACCTCCTAAAAACAAACAAACAGAGTATGCATCTGCATCAAGGCTTTCATTTCAATAATATATATGAATTACAATGCATTGAGTTAATTTGGACTTATAAATAAATCGGTTTTGATATTCTTTTTTTTTATCTTTCAATGTATTTCCTTATTTTAAGCATGGAAATTTAATGGTGTTTTATACATGAGAAACATAAGAATGGTGCATAGTGAAATCAACCTCAGAGTAAGATAAGATAATCAAATTTGGAATTGAAGAGAGAATGCATTATATTTCCATAAAGGATACATGATGATAAAATGGATAGGTCATAGTTTTACCATTTATAACCATATGGTATTACATCAAGTTTGGCATATATGTTGAAGAAGATGATATAGGAAAATCCTTGAAGAGGGACAAATTGGAAGAGTTGACAAACTTCAATAGGAATATCCAAGAGGAAATTGTTGAGGTATTTTCATTGATGACAATGGGTCAACTATGCTATGTTCAAGAAGAAAGCGAGTCATTATATTGGCCATCCTTTAGTACTTGTGAAAGGGAAAAGAGAACATGAAATTGAGGAGCTCAACATGAATTTGTTTAGGAATTTGAGCTTGTTAAGAAATGTTTGAGGGATGATAAGGTAAGATCTCTATACATGATATTGTGCTTGTGTGAGGATCTAATGTACAACAATTGTTGCAGGATTTCTTTTGTTGCAGAATTTTTTCAAAGGAAAAGGAGCTCTACAAGAGTATCAATCAAAAAACAGTAGCAATATGACCATCCTCATTATCCCCCAATACAAGTCTCTTGAGTTGAGCTTAGCAATGAATTCTTTCCTGGAAACAAGGTTCATGAGTTGGAGTTGAGCTTAGAAACGACTCCTTTCTTGGAAAAAAGGTTCATGAGCTCCTTCTCTTCCTTCACATCATCATCATCATTGTTCCTAGAGATGAAATTTTGGACATAATCAATGCCAAATAATCCCACCAAATATTTGAATGAAGCTAGCTGAATGAAAATGGCCACTAAATCCTCAAATCTAAGCACATGAGATGGTGCTGAACTGATGATCTTCCCTCTCCATCTACTCAATAGAAAATATGTGGCAACAAAAAAATGAAAGAAAATGAACAACTTGTTGATTAGTCCCACAGGAAGTAGGAAAGGCATTAGATGCCAATTCCTTTAAATTCTTATAACTACTATCTCCCTAGGCTATTGAGAATAATATGAATTATCATTGTGTTCATGTTTTCCTCCTTGTGTTCAATTTTTCTCTGTTCAAAGAACGTGTATGTTAATTTGAAATCGCATATATAAAAGTGATGCCTCCTCCATTTCTAGGAGAGGAGTTCGATGAGAAAGAAACAACTGGGGAACTTGTGGGGCATCTAAGCTAGAAATAGTTTAAGGTATGAAATAGTCCAATAATAATTTAGTGAACCAAGGAACTTGGTGAAGAAAAAAGATCAAAGAGGTCGTGGAAGGAGAAAGAGGTTTAGTTCTATGGATTTGAGGTAGCAATGATTCAGCCTGAATTTTTTCAAGAATCAAGTTTGTAGTCTTGTACAAATTATGTGGTTTGTCTTTCTACAAGGAGGATGAATATTTCTGTGTAAAGAAGGATGAAGATTTTGACAGCCTTAAAATCTGTTATTTATTTTATGGAAGTCCACAAAAATCTGTAGTATATCTCTGTGGAACCCAGTGAAAATACAAGGCTCGGATCTAAGGCATATAATTGTGACAGTGGAGAAAATTTCTGAAGCATATATTTGTGATAGAAGAATGAAGATCTAAGGTATATTCTTTGTGGTTAAGGTGGGGGGTGATTTCAATTCAGGCTCTCCTCAACAATCATCTATAATTGTGTAGGGGCCAATTCACTGGTGGATGATATTTTCGAAGGAGTGACGAAAGGGAACAATGCACTAGAAGATGATGATGATATCCTATGGGGAGTGGCCAAAATTGATGATCTGGATTTAAACATGAATGCAAAAAATTATAGAGATAACCATAAACACAGAGATCCAGTGGAAGTAATACTTCATTTAATTAATGTAAAATACTGAAATATTCTTACAAACAACAATGGAAATAAACCGGCGAGGGCAATGGTAGCTTATCTCTGAGAAGAGATGTGGCAGCTACATGCCTCTGAATTGTGTTACAATGATGCTCAAAGGCCTATTTATTGTTGAGAAACAATGGAAAACCCTAAACATCCAAAAACCTAACCCTAGAAGATGAAATGCCAAAATATGGGCCCCGTTTGGGTAAATTGGTATATCAACTACCCGGGGTCGTAACTTTGGCATATGATCTTAATTTGATGTGCACAATATCTCGTTAGAAAGATCTATCCAAGAACTAAAGATTTGGGTAGAGAAACATCAATCCATGGATGCATGTTTCTCCCAGGTTTCCCAAAAAACGTCGTTTAGGGCCTCAAAATCGATCCGGAAGTTCAGGACCCGAAAAACTGCTAAAAATAGTAAAATATGCTACAATTAAGGAAACTGAAAAGTTGAAAGGAACAATGGTGGGGGTCCAAGTGGACTTGGAAGGTGGTCACCAATATCCACCTAGATCATTCCTCCCCCCTTAGGAAGCAATGGTCCTCATTACGTTGACTTCCTCCATGAGACGAGGAAACCTCTGCTGAACTTGGTCCCTAGTGAGCCACTTGTCGTTGTGAAGGAGTTGGCCTGTTTTGACAACTCGATACAGTTGGATATTCTATTGACGAGTGTGCTTGATCTGTGTGTCCATGATCCTATCAGTTGCAGCTTGTTCCATGCAATCTGGATTTAAGTTTGTGGGTGTGAGATGTTCTATAAATGTCGGATGTGTTTAGTAACGGTGGAAAGTATGGCCAGAGGCGGTCCACATTGAACACTGGGTGCAAGACAAGGAATAGGGGAATGATGAGCTCAAATGCATTGTCTCCCATAGCCTTGGTAATGGTGTAAGGACCATATCTGAGTGGTCTTAGTTTTCGATAGGATCCGATAAGGCATTCCTTTTGCAAATGCAACCAAAATTTGTCGCCCACCTGAAACTTGTGTGGCACCTGATGTTGATCATGTCGCTACTTGTACTTGGCATTTGATTTATCTAGAATGTCATGGACCTACTGGTGAATATGTTGGATGTGCTCAATGAATCTGGTTGCCTTATCTGTTTCAGACTAGACATGAGCCGAATCCGCGTGAGTAGCTGCAAATGGCATGGCCACATCAATGCGACATAGTGGCTGGAATCCCACGCCCACCTGAAAAGGGTTGTGGCTAGTCGAGCTGTGAAGAGCCCGGTTGTAGCTGTGTTGAACATAAGGGAGGCTCTCGTCCCATCTGTGTGGATGCTTTGTGTTGTACATGTGAAAAATGTGTACGACCATCCTGTTTACAACCTCTGTCTTGCCATCAGTTTGAGGATGGAAGGTTGTGGACTTAGTGAGTTTGGTGTCCAACATCGACCAGAGACTAGACCAAAATGTGTTGAGGAACTTTTTGTCCCGATCTGAGATGATAGACTGTGGGATCCCAAAGTGTACCCAAACTCGATCAAAGAAGAGTTTAGCAGTGGCTTATGTTGTGCTATTTTTCTTGTAGGCTGCCACAATGGCCATCTTTGAGAACTTGTCGATGACCACAAAAACAAAGTCGTTTCCATCCTTAGTGGAAGGAAGGCTTGACATGTAATCTATGGATATGGATTCCCAAGGTCAACTAGGGGTAGGCAGTGCGGTATGGAGGCCTTGCTTCTTGATGGTCAGTTTGGAAATGGCACAGGCAGTGCATGATCTGATGTACTTCCCAACATCCTGTCGAAGATTCGGCCAATAGAAATACTTCTGCAGTACTGCCACCATTTTCTCGACCCCGAAATGCCCAACAGCCTATTGAAAATTGGCAACAAGAAATTTCTAAAAATAGAAGTGCTAAGAATATCAGTTTGGGCATCAATGCTCGATTGGGCAACATGGAATGAAAAATGGAAGTGCTAAAAATAGAAGTTCTATTTTTAGCATTGCAGTGTGGATTCCTATTTTAGTCAGTCCCTGGACTAGAAATAGGAAGTAAAATTCGAATTTGGTCTTACTAGCAGTTTGAATATTAATTAATTAATTGTCCATGAGTTAATTAGTTAAGGAAAATCAAACTTGAAGTCTTTGTGAGAACATGCAATAATTTCTCCACTGATTGGGGAATGTGTCCTTGATTTGCTCCATTGATTGAGGAATTAAGGATGAGTTCTATATTGAGAGGATCAGTTGACTTAGTTTAACTTAGTCAAGTCTAGTTAGATTAATTTAACAAGTTGTTAAATTAATGAGATTCAGTTTGTTGGTGCTTGCATGCATGTCACAACTGGTATTTTTAGATAACTGAGTATTCACTCATGGATAACTGATGCATGTCAGCTCAGATAGAGACCCAGTTGATATCATATGAGGGACAATGTACTATCAGTTTCTAATATATTCCTAGTGAATATTCCTTGCATGAGAAAGTAATATTATTCCTTCTAGTACTGCATAATTGGACCTGAGGTGACAACAGGTATGATTTGGGCCAATTCGCAGATGTTATGTAATTGGACTCCAATCAAAACTACGCAAGTAAATAGGGGTTTGGAGGACTTGTGGAGCCTATTTATACAGGCCTAGATAGTCCATAAGCTACATCATCAGAGTACAGAGAGATCAAGATAGCTTTTGAGTTGATTCGTTTTGTATGTTTTTAAGGATTCCCACTTGATTAATAATACAGAGATGGGGTTTTAGGTTGGTGCCTTACCCGGATAAATTCTTCTATGTTATGTGTGATTGATTCCTTCTTATCAGTGATATGTGTTCATGGTTGATGTTGCTCATTGTTGATTAGCTTCCACAAAGTTTATGGTAGATGTAGATCTAGTATTATGCTTTAGTACATTGCATATATCAGTTTGATCTGCAGGTGAAATTTCTACATGATATCAGTGAGCTAGCTAATTTGTAGAGAAAATTCTACATGGTATCGGAGCACATGTGATCAAGGAAGTACAGTATACAAGAAGGAAGAAGTTTTTGGTTTCTAGATATAGATATCAAGTTCTTATCACATTTCAGATTTCATCAATGGTGTTCTATGGTTTGAGGCTTGAGTATGCACTAGATGGCAACTCAAACTATATAGCCTGGAAGGATCGCATGGAGGCAGTATTAGAGGACAACGGGGTGAAGGAATTCATTGATCAAGAAGTCGCTAAGCCCTCAAGATCTAATGCCCAAGAGTTGGCAGAATGGAGGGAGTGTGTGGCTAGACCTAGGAGAATCATCCTGGAGGGAGTTCGAGATCACATAGTG
Organism: Pinus tabuliformis; assembly: GCA_031772625.1. Classification (NCBI taxonomy): domain Eukaryota; kingdom Viridiplantae; phylum Streptophyta; class Pinopsida; order Pinales; family Pinaceae; genus Pinus; species Pinus tabuliformis. The sequence goes on from CM062816.1 coordinate 2,002,820,519, forward strand.
TCGAGTCTCCATGGGAAGGAGACTCCGTTTTCGATGTGGAAAACATTGAAAGATCTTTATCAGAACAACAGTGATCAGAGGAAGCTGGCACTGAAGGACAAACTTCGAAATATCAAGTGTGAAATGGGTGACACGATCTCTATGTATCTGACCAAATATCACCACATGCAGGGATGAGCTTGGAAGTCTAGGGATCGTGACAACTGATGATGACATGGTGAGTCTTGCACTACTCGGTCTTCCTAAGAGCTGGCATAGCTACCAGGACTCGCTTAATGGAAGAGAGAAACTGCCAGATTGGGAACGACTTTGGTCGGATTTGATGTAGGAGGAGATAAGAAGAAGCACCAGAGATGGTTTTTCATCCATGGACAATGAAGAAAACGATGTCTTTGCAAGTAAGGCGAAGAAGGGGAGGGAGAAGTTTTCTCTTTCCGAGTCCAGTTCTTCCCATGGTGGGAAGAAATTTGACAAACCCAAAGTGCGATGCTTTTTTTGTCATGATGTTGGCCATTTTGTTACAAATTTTCCACTAAGGAAATCCAAGAAGGGATGCGGGGAAGGATCTGAAGGTGAGGCACTTGCTTCATAGTTTGAGTTGGATTTCACACTCTTCGCATGCATGGTTACATCCATGGTGGGAAGTGGTTGGTTTCTTGATAATGGAGCTTCTTTCCACATGACTGATGACAAGAGTTTGTTCAGTAATTTGGAGGAGAAAGATCTCAAGATACTCATAGTGATGGGTAATGATGAAAAGTATAGTGTCTCAGGTGTAGGCACAGTTATTTTTTAGAGGGAGCATGGAGCTCACCTTACCTTGGCTGATGTCAAGTATGTACCAGGACTGAAGAGAAACTTGGTGTCGATCGCGATGCTGGAAGATAGAGGCTAAGATGTAGTCTTCAATAAGGGAAAGGTTTTCCTTAGACACATCATCACTAGATAGGTGAACTAGATTGGTTCACGGGTCAAGAACCTGTATGCTCTTAAGGTTCAAGATGCATGCAAAGCCTTGACCAGCAAGGCAACTGATGGAGACTTTGTGGTTGAGAGGGAGGGTATATTACCTCTCAACATGCAGCGCCAGAAGATGTCTTAGATGATTGTGGAGGAGCCACGATTGGTGCAAAATCTTCAGGAGATTATGGAGCAGCCACAACAAGGGAAGCTGAGTGGAGATCGAGTAGAGACATCCACTCATGTAGAGACCTCCAGTAGGGGGAAACTTCGAGCCAGGTGGGCTGAGGGATCACATGCAGCCATACCTCTAGGTAGGAAGTGGGGCGATGTAGAGTGATCCTCCCAAGGAGGAGGGGCATGATCCTTGAGGTACCCAACTTCTTTGATTTGACTTTGCTACAGGAGCCCCAATGAGGAGTAGCAGAACTAACTAATTGGGTAGAGACAGATGCGTAGGAGCGGCAGAGAGAGCTACAGTTCAGGGAATCCCAGGATAACACAGAGCATGCCAGTTGCAACAATGTGAGAGGCACAAGTGTGTTGCACAGTGCAAGGTAGCACAAAGAAGGGTGCAACGGTGCAAGATGCATGAAGATGTTGCAATAGCACAAAGGTCAGAGAGGGAGCACTTTTCAGCAGTAGGTAGAGCTTCAGCATCAGAGTATGTTTCTAGCCCAACAGAGAGGTTAGTTGGGAGTTTTTTTTTTTTTTTTTTTCCGAGAGTTGTTGAAGCAACCACACTTGGTAGATGTGTTGCATGCAGAACATTCCAAAGGTACAGGATCGGGTTCGAGAGGAAGCCTTTCTTGTTGAGAGGGAGTGTTGAAAATTGGCAACAAGAAATTGCTAAAAATAGAAGTGCTAAAAATAGCACTGCTAAAAATAGCAGTTTGGGCATCAGTGTCGGATTGGGCAATAGGGAATGAAAAATGGAAGTGCTAAAAATAGAAGTTCTATTTTTAGCAGTGCAGTGTGGATTCCTATTTTAGTCAGTCCCTGGACTAGAAATAGGAAGTAAAATTCGAATTTGGTCTTACCAGCAGTTTGAATATTAATTAATTAATTCTCCATGAGTTAATTAGTTAAGGAAAATCAAACTTGAAGTCTTTGTGAGAACATGCAATAATTTCTCCACTGATTGGGGAATGTGTCCTTGGTTTGCTCCATTGATCGAGGAATTAAGGATGAGTTCTATATTGAGAGGATCAGTTGACTTAGTTTAACTTAGTCAAGTCCAGTTAGATTAATTTAACAAGTTGTTAAATTAATGATATTCAGTTTGTTGGTGCTTGCATGCATGTGACAACTAGTATTTTCAGATAACTGAGTATTCACTCATGGATAACTGATGCATGTCAGTTCAGATAGAGACCCAGTTGAGATCAGATGAGGGACGGTGTAGTATCAGTTGCTAGGATATTCCTAGTGAATATTTCTTGCATGAGGAAGGAATATTATTCCTTCTAGTACTATGTAGTTGGACCTGAGGTGACAAGAGGTATGATTTGGGCCAATTCACACATGTTATATAATTGCACCCCAATCAAAACTGCACAAGGAAATAGGGGCTTGGAGGACCTGTGGAGCCTATTTATACAGGCCTAGATAGTCCATGAGCTACATCATCGGAGTACAGAGAGAGCAGGATAGCTTTTGAGTTGATTCTTTTTGTATGTTGTTGAGGATTTCCACTTGATTGATAATACAAAGATGGGGTTTTAAGCTGGTGTTTTTCCATATAAATTCTTCTGTGTTATGTGTGATTGATTCCTTCTTATCAGTTATATGTGTTCATGGTTGATGTTGCTCATGGTTGATTAGCTTCCACAAAGTTTATTGTAGATGTAGATCTAGTATTATGCTTTACTACATTACATATATCAGTTTGATCTGCAGGTGAAATTTATACGTGATATCAGTGAGCTAGCTGATTTGTAGAGAAAATTCTACACATCCCGACTATAGTGTGCTTCCCAAATCATCTTGGCACGCTAGCTTGAAGGAACACAAAGGTGACCCAGGTGGTATAACAGGGCATCCTTGTTATAGACATTTTTGTGCCTCGCATCATGGAGCATGAAATGTCAATAATCACAGGGATCCTCAGTCCCTAAACATGTTGTTCTTACCCCTAAAAGAACAAGGTCATCAAACAACAGCACTTCCAATCAGTTCTCCACCTGAAAACACTTCAAAACAGGCTTATTTTGGATCATGTCAGCTGCTCCACTGAGCTTCTGCGCTGGAATGCAACTGTTCCTCCTTGTACCTGCGCTGGAAGTCAAATCTAATGAAGGCTACCTGCGCTGGGCGAGATTGGCCAAGTGGCACAGTCATTCTGCAAGGTGTCAACTGCCCAGGAAGCTTCCAAACTGACACTTGGTTCATGAGATTCGCCCTGTGATGAGTAAGAGGTACTTGATCACCATGTGTAAGCAAGGATCTCCAAGTGGACTCAAGAACTGAAGATTAACTGAAGAGGGAGAGGGCACAAGGCAGCTTCATGTCAGTCTCAAGCTGACTCATCCTTTCTTCTTCTATCCTATATATAGAGCTCTTCTATGAGGTCTAAGGGGGCTGGAATTTTGTGTAAAGCAAGGAGGTGCTGTTGGTTTACAGTCAGAGCTATTGGGTGATTGTTTTACTAGAGGTGAAGAGGAGAGTTCTTGCTGCTGGGGAGGTGCTGCTGGATTGGAGCCATCATTGGTTATAACCTTCTCAGAACCCTGTTACTTCTATCAATAAAGTTTTGCATGTTCTCCTATATACTTGTATTGCATTGATGTATTGTATTTACATGTATATTTGATTCATCCTAATCCATGCTTCAATTATGAGTACATGTATCTTGTAGTTTGCTCTCTTGTTTTGTGCAGGATCTGTGTGTAGCTGGACCGGCAAAGAGAGCAAGGAGCTGGGAACAAGAGACAAAGAGAGAGGACAAGGATCGACTAAGCGAAAGACACCAGGTTGGTTAATCTTTCTTCATTCTCTCTGTACTTTCATAAAGGAAATCATCAAAACTTTACTTTCAGTTGTTGCTAAAGACTGTCACCTTTAGAGTAGGGATAGGGTCATCCGCATCGGATACTTTTCCCCACAACAAACTGGCGACTCCACTGGGGAGCCTAGTATCTTGTTGGTGTTTGTAGTATTTTTCTATTCATTTCTTGAAGAATAGAGTACCAAATCGAAAAGCTTTTGACTATATCAAAAGCGAAGTAGAGGGTCTGCTACTCTTGCTCATTTACTGAGCAAATTCAAGATTTGAAGAACTTATCTACAAAAGACTCTTTACTCTTTGTGATAGATCTTCATCCTCTTGATCATCCCTTAGCCTGTACTTGACCTATAGCTTTTTATTTCAGCAAAAACAGTGCATTTTTGAGCTTTTTATGACCCGGAATTCTTTGCAGACGCAACTCTCATGTGTCAGTGCAGGCTGTCCACAGGCAGTCTGCATTACAGCGCAGGTGCTCCCTTCGGGAACTGCGCTGAGAGTCAAACTGGCAGACTAGAACCTGCGCTGGTCCCGTTAGCCATTGTCTTGCTCAGCTTTCCCTTTGTGTCTTGGCCCTGTTTTCACTGATTTTTAGCTGATTGCTTGCTGGTCATTGTACTTGCTGTAGACCACTTCTCCTTGACATTATTCCGCCTCAGTTGTGTGATGAAACTATGAATGTTCTTTCAGTATTTCTTGTTTCAGTTACAGTTTCCCATTGTGAAAAGCGAACCAGTATAGCTGTGACCTCTTAGATCCTGAACTGTAAAAGTGTCTTTGTGATCTTAAGAGCTAGTTTTATTACTGTTCATGGCTGTTTAAGTTTGTTTGTTTTTCATTTTATGGTTTGAATTCATACATTTTTAGTGTCAAAACAAGTGCTTGTAAAGCGTCTTTTCATTTTAGACAAAACTTGTTTGTTTACACTTCAAATTGAATTCGAAAATTATACAACAGTTTCCTTTTGTCTACATCAACATTAAGGGAAAAGAAAAGAAATACATGCATCTTGCATTTGCATTTTTGATAAGTTTGCGTGTCTGATCTAGGAGAAAGTGCATTAGTTTGTGCTTTGTGCTCTGTGTGGAAAGATATTGTTTTTATCTCCCCTCAGTAGTTAGGATTTTCAAAGCTAAAAAGATTGTAAAAGCTTGCTTATCATTTTAGCTGCATTTAGGAATTTGTACCAATACATCTCGTGGTGATCCTGAAAGACAAACTGATAAACAAGATCAACTTAAAATATATTGAATGAATCTAAAAACGCATTGTAACATAACGCTCACAATAGAGGTCTAGGTAGAGACGTGTTCCGGCGTCGTTAAACGTAGTGACTGTCGATCTCTACGAAGGTGGGTGATTCCTCCTGAGGGACGATAGCACTAATACGGACTTGAGCTCCCGCGTACCGTCGCGTATATTGGGAGACCCCTATAGGCAATTATCCTTTATCCTTAGGAAGCCGTGTCGACCGCCCTACTGATCGCGATGCAGTGAACACAGCATTCACGAAGATCGACCACCCGTACCGTAAAACGTATTCTGTGGTTTCGCGAAAGGTTTGGCACACCCTCTGCCTAGATCTCCAGAGCAGTTTCTTTTGGCCCTTTTCAAACTCTATAACTGAAAAGGTCCAACCGAGCATTTGTCACTTCGGGCTCGTTAATACATCGAAGGCGACTAGAGTCATCTTTAGCTTTTTCTCGACTCTTAAAACATGAAAAAGCAAAGTTGTGTCTAAAAGCGTCTAATAAAATTCATTCAATACAGAAACATAATTCCCCTTTTTGTATTTTAGTTGATCAAGTAATCCGCAGCCGTGGAGGAAAGTCAATTAAAACTCCGTCGTTCGGGGAGACTTGCGAGTCAACCGCCTTTGTCTCCGGAAACGAGAGTAGTACGGACGAAGCGAACTCGCTGGACCAGGTCAAAATCTCCTTTTAAGGTTAAAACGGAAGTTCCAACAACATCTGAGATTCTGGTCACTCCCAATATTTCTGGAATCCCTGCCTCTATTGAAGAAGTTCAACAGCAACAGAAGGACAGTTGTACTGATCCTAGTCTGAAGACAAGTACTTGCATAACTGAACCAGTTCCATCTGAAACCGGTCCACAGAGTCTTGTTGTTCAAACAACTGTCACTGTCGAAGCAACCCCTTCTTCGGCACCAGAAATCTTTTACGGACCTGACGGTCTTCCTCTTCCTCCTGGTCTGATTGCAATAGAGGAAATCGTAGAGGACCAGCAAGCAAATACTCCAACTCATTTTGGAGTAGGTACCACTCTTTTTCCTTCTGCATCAGAAGTTTGTCCATCGCCACAGGAAGTTCCTGTAGAATCGATAGGCAGTTTATTGGATAGACTTAAAATGTCTGAACAACCGTCGACATCTAGAACTGTGCCAAACGACACAGCGACAACAGAACCTCCTGCTGCCAACCCAACGATGTTTGCCGGCATACCAGCCGTCCCGACTAGCTCTCATCAGCTAGAAGGAGTCCACCCAGGGACTATTATGACAACTTGGTCTGTTCCAGTTTGTTCTTCCGGTATAATACCCGGTAATTCTTATGTTGAAACTAGACAAATTGATCCCTTTGGGAATCAGTTTGGGCCATCCAGTCCTCAAAGGCCATCTATACCCTTGAGCTCCGGATTGTTACCGTATGGGGGGCAATATGCCCTTTCACTTCCCCTTCCGGAGGATACCCATACGGCAGTTTTCAACAACATTCAGGTTTGACTGAAGTAACGACGAGTGGTTGGGTACCTATGTTACCCCAACAACCAAGAGTTGTATATTCCATGCAACAGTGTGTACCTATGTCTAGTATCCCGACGACGCCAGCAATTGTAACCGTGTCGCAAGTTCAATCGATGCCTGTTGTATGTCAACCCCAAGTTGTAATGCAACAGCCTATTGACCCTGCAACACAACCACAATCGCCAACTGCCGGGACGACACAGATACAAACGGGAACTATAACCCCGCATCTTGGTCCGTCGGTTAGTGTCGCACAGCAAAACATGGCTTCAAAACCATGGATGGTGCAATACCAACAACCTCAGTTTCAACAGGTGTACCAGGGATCTGAACAACAGATCTTTGCGAATAGTGGGCAACCCTATATTCAGAACGGGTTAAATCAACCACTTTACAGTGGCCAAGCCCACCAGCCTTATCAGTCATATCAACATCAGTTGCATTATGCTGGTATGCAAAGGCCTACTGCTCAGGCGATTCCATCGTACCCTGGGTACGCCTCGCCAAACCTGAATCAGCAGTTGCCATTCGTGGCGACCCTAGAATTACCAGATTTACATCGACTAACGAACGATCCAATCGCCTATGCCCATTGGTGGCCAGCGATTCCTCACAAACTTCCTTCGGACATTCCTAAATTCAATGGAAATCCTGGCGAAGACCCGTTGAATCATGTGATGACATTCCATCTGTGGTGTTCGTTGAATACCTTGAATGATGATTCGATAAGGCTTCGCCTTTTCCAGAGGACATTGACTGGTCCGGCAGCTAAATGGTATATTGAATTACCTAGAGCCTCCTTCGACAATTTTAGTTCCCTGGCCATGACTTTCTTAACACACTTTCAGTTACCTATAAGGTATGAAACTGGAACAAAGATCTTGACCAATTTCAAGCAGACAACAGCCACACATATATCAGATCATATACATGAGTGGCGTCGTCGTCGCAGAATGGTAAAGACCTATGTTCCAGATCAGCTATTAGCTGAGTGGTTTATAAAGTCGCTTCTTCCTGCTATAACAGAAGATGTGGCCAAGGGAGGCGTCGTAACAGAGGAGCAGGTTATTGCTCGTGCTCAATATTTGGACTTAGTATATACTCAGTCGGGCATGCTCTATGATAAAATACCTGATGCCCCCAGACCGGAATTTTCAATCCCTCCTCCTCCCGGATCGAATAGTGACTCTCATGCCGGTGATGGCGTGATTGGAACTGCAAACGCTAAGTCGACAAGGGATTCGAATAAGAAAGCCCGTAAGACTTCGAATCAAAAAGCAAATCAAGAGATTCTTGCTTCGGAGGTAAATGCCGTATCGACAGATAAGGGCAAAAACTCCAATCAACCAGGAAGCAAGAAAAATCAAAACGAAGGGAAGAAGAAGAAACAGGGTGAATCATCTCCTCAAAAAACTTCTTCAAGCCCTCCTAGGAAAGGGAAACCAACGAGTCCATGTCATATATGCGATGAGGATCATTGGACAGCAAATTGTCCATATAAAGCCGAGTTTAAAAGATTCTTAAAGAATTCACAAACCCCAGCTGTATTAACTGATCCGTTTCCCAATCCAAGCCAAAATCTGGTTGACAGTGGAGATACTTCCCGGTGCCAGGTACTAATGGTGTCGACCTCTGAACAACAAAATGATGCTTTGATTTCGACAAAGTGCAAAAACTGCGGGCATCCGCAGTCGTCGAACAGTAAAGGAAATGATCAACCAAGCAGTTCGACGACAACTTCGACAAAAGTTGTGCCACCATTTACTACGGGAAGCACTCCTATGATCCAGGGAAGGAATCACTCTCTCCAAAATATCGGAGTCATTCTCCTAAAAGACCCTACTTTAATGGGTACTTCCGCATTACCGCCTTCAAACAATATGGGGGAAATGACCACAATGGAATATGAGACTTTCTGTTTCTAGCGGATCTGAAAGCTCGAGGATAGTTCCTATCTCAGGTCAACCTCGTTAAAAAATGAAAAACCATGAGGATAGTTCTTTTACTATGTCAACCTCATTAAAAAATGAAACAATCCCCTTTCCAGATCTCAATGGTAAACCTTCATTCCAATCAACAAAGTTGAATGCAATGAAGCTTGGGGGACATGCACCTCGATTGCATTGTTATGCTGGGGGCATGATTAGCATTATCGAGCAGTTTTAGCACATAGTTCATGCTCGTTAAAAAATAAACGCAAGATTCGAGCAGTTTTAGCACATAGTTCATGCTCGTTAAAAAATAAACGCAAAATTCGAGCAGTTTTACCACGGAATTTATGCTCGTTAAAAAATAGAAAAGTGTGAGCAAAAGTTTCCACCAGAGTTCAAGCTCATTAAAAAATGAACCTATCTCGGTAAATAACCATTGCGATCGTAAATTTATCAGCCTTAAAAGCCTTGGTCGTGTTTTCATCCATCACCTCCATTTCATTTGGCCGGTCGTTCACCCCCATATGTGTGTTTACCCATTTTGAGGAACAGCTGCAAAGAGTGATTTCACCTAGCCATCCTTGTGACACTACCGTGATTGGAGAATTCCAATTTGTACCTGGAATCTGCTGCTATCCCTGTTTATCACTCGTTCCTCAAAAGACGAGTCTTCTTTGAGCTCTTTTCACTGACTCGTAAAATATGAAAAGTTTGCCGAGTTTTGGCCTTCCATCTCGTTAAACGACCGGAACGCTATCCCTCATTTAGACTTTAATCTTTTTGGACCTGAGGGATTATTACACAAAAAGATCGAGCGCTTGTCTTGTTCGGCTCGTTAAAAGTACCGAACACTCATCCCTTCTGTATTGTTTTATACTTTTTCGGACTTAAGGGATTAGATGACGAAAAAGGAATTATGGAGTTAACTTTCTGTACCTTTTCAGACTCTCTAAAAATGAAAAGGACTGAGTTTTCTTTGTCGTTAGACTCGTTAAAATGATTAAATAGCGACAAACTTGTCTTTAGACGAGAACGAGTTTCCCTATCGCTAAGCTCATTAAATCATAGCGATGGGCTTGCCCGAAGGGCAAGTTATAGAACAAGCATATGTTATCCTCCTCAAGCTTGACAAAAATAAAGAGGTACTGGTCAGAAATGACTGGGGAAAAATTGGGAGAACATCAAAGTTTAATGGTAGCAAGTCACTCTTGAACATGACACTTTTCCTCCGTACCACATCGGGTTGGGTTGTTTCATTCACCGGTCTCATCACCATGGTCCTCGCCAAACCATCCACATTTGGGGTAATGCTACCGATCCATCGCATCAGTGTCGTTATATGTTCAAGAGGGGTCATTCTGAAAGTGTCAACCGTGTCCCATCCACTGCCATACATTATCCTTCATCCACTCATGATCGCCACCCTGAATCATATATCACAGTTTGTTTTCACCTCCACTAAAATCATTAGCTCCGTTCCGTGTCATTGATGTGGGATTCATTAAGGCCCTCCTTTGACGGATCGCTTCTTGTCGACTTCAGCTCATTATCCAAGAAGTTGGTCTAGGGACAACCCCATCAGTACTTTGAAGCTTGCATGCCTCAATGGCAAGTTTCTCACTTCCGGCGACAGGTATACACCAATGACCTTCGACCAGAAGATTTTGCGTGGCGTTCGACGCCAAGTCCTTTATTCACGCCACGTGAATTGTACTGCAGTACCTTGAGGGCCATCGTCATTATTGGTGATTCCTCTCGCGCTTGTTAACGGTTTTCATTATTGACCGGTAATCAAGCGATGTCTTTCCATGTTCGACTTCAGCGAAATTCTCACATGGATCGACTTGTACTTAGAGTGAAGATCGAACGAGTTTGAAGACCCCGGATCTAGTTTCATCCATCCGGGCTGCGATATATATTCGGGAAATATAAAAGCATTTGCCATGTACATCATTGCAGCAGATGATCATCCTATTCAAAGGATGATAATTTCAGCAGAAAATTATCAGTCTACCTTCAGACGATCGTCTGCTATATGTACCAAAATGTATTTATAAAGCTGAGCATGGGAATGCCCGCCTCAGCTAGATCATGAAAATAGAATGAAAAATAATGTATTGTATTGTATTGTATTACAGGGCGCCTCCTCAGCACTGGAATGAACTTCGGACCCTCTAGATAAAGCATTTCACCCGATAAACGGCCTCATACTTTAGGGGGCAACTGTTATAGACATTTTTGTGCCTCGCATCATGGAGCATGAAATGTCAATAATCACAGGGATCCTCAGTCCCTAAACATGTTGTTCTTACCCCTAAAAGAACAAGGTCATCAAACAACAGCACTTCCAATCAGTTCTCCACCTGAAAACACTTCAAAACAGGCTTATTTTGGATCATGTCAGCTGCTCCACTGAGCTTCTGCGCTGGAATGCAACTGTTCCTCCTTGTACCTGCGCTGGAAGTCAAATCTAATGAAGGCTACCTGCGCTGGGCGAGATTGGCCAAGTGGCACAGTCATTCTGCAAGGTGTCAACTGCCCAGGAAGCTTCCAAACTGACACTTGGTTCATGAGATTCGCCCTGTGATGAGTAAGAGGTACTTGATCACCATGTGTAAGCAAGGATCTCCAAGTGGACTCAAGAACTGAAGATTAACTGAAGAGGGAGAGGACACAAGACAGCTTCATGTCAGTCTCAAGCTGACTCATCCTTTCTTCTTCTATCCTATATATAGAGCTCTTCTATGAGGTCTAAGGGGGCTGGAATTTTGTGTAAAGCAAGGAGGTGCTGTTGGTTTACAGTCAGAGCTATTGGGTGATTGTTTTACTAGAGGTGAAGAGGAGAGTTCCTGCTGCTGGGGAGGTGCTGCTGGATTGGAGCCATCATTGGTTATAACCTTCTCAGAACCCTGTTACTTCTATCAATAAAGTTTTGCATGTTCTCCTATATACTTGTATTGCATTGATGTATTGTATTTACATGTATATTTGATTCATCCTAATCCATGCTTCAGTTATGAGTACATGTATATTGTAGTTTGCTCTCTTGTTTTGTGCAGGATCTGTGTGTAGCTGGACCGGCAAAGAGAGCAAGGAGCTGGGAACAAGAGACAAAGAGAGAGGACAAGGATCGACTAAGCGAAAGACACCAGGTTGGTTAATCTTTCTTCATTCTCTCTGTACTTTCATAAAGGAAATCATCAAAACTTTACTTTCAGTTGTTGCTAAAGACTGTCACCTTTAGAGTAGGGATAGGGTCATCCGCATCGGATACTTTTCCCCACAACAATCCTGAAGGTGAAAATCTAGAACACGCTGACCCTACAAGAGTGTCTAGTATGTGTGGCCGAATTCTGGGTCACTTTTGTAGAGAATTGGCCAATCAGAATTCTCGTCCCAATAAGAGTTGAGCACGGTGGTTAATGCCATGATTGGTGGTTGACTGAGGCAAGCTACAACATTATTGGTGTTTCCCTTCTTGTACTTAATATTCAAATGGAACTGTTGCAGGTATGTGGACCACATCTGATAGCGATCATTCTGCAATTTCCCTTCGTTCTATATGAACTGCAGGGGTTGGTGGTCTATGTGGATGGCTGTTTCCTTCAACAAAATGTAATGCTTCCATTATCAGCAAGTCTGCACAATGGAATACATCTCTCTGTCATAAGTGGGATACTTCCAGACTGTGTCTGGAAGTGTCTCACTATGATATGCCACGAGATGCCCGTGTTGAGTAAGGACTGCTCCAATAGCATACTCAGAGGCATTTGTCCTGACCTCAAATGGTTTTTGCATGTCTGGTAATGACTTCTATTGAGATTTAGACCAAAATAATTTTGCTTTCGCTCCTCCCTTGGTGGCTTGACACAAGGGCCAAGTGGTATGAGAAAATCCCAACACGAACCTATGCTAGAAGTTGGCAAGACCTAGAAAGCTACAGAGCTCTGTCAGAGTTGTTGGAGATGACCAATCCCGAATGACTTGGATCTTGGCTGGATCCACATGCACCCGTTGTTCATCAATAATGTATCCCATATACTGAACCTGGGTCATGCCAAAAGTGCACTTCTCCAAATTGGCAAATAACTTATGTTTCCGCAATGTTTGGAGAACCTGTCGGATGTGGTGGATGTTATCTTCCCAACTCTGGCTGAAGATCAGGATGTCATCCAAGTATACCACTACAAATGAGTTGGTGAATGGCCGAAAGATGTCATCCATTACCCTCATGAAGGTTGCAGGAGTATTCGTTAATCTGAAAGGCATAACCAACCATTCGAAAAGGCCCTCCTTGGCTTTGAAGGAAGTCTTCCACACATCGAAGGGTTTGATTGGTAACTGGTGATATCCTGACTTCAAATCATTCTTGGTGAAATATTTTCCCCCCTTCAATTGGTCTAGGAGGTCATCAATCCGTGGGATTGGGTACCTATTATGGACAGTGATCTTGTTCAACACCTGATAATCAATATAGAGTCTCCAAGTCCCATCCTTCTTCTATACCAACACAATCGGGCTCCCACGCAGCGATGAACTCGGATGGATGTGACCTTTCTGCAGCGTCTCCTGAATCTGCCTCTTGATTTCATCATTTCCAAAAATGGAGCGCCGATAGATTGGTCCATTGGACAACAGTGCACCTAGGGTCAGATCGATGGAGTACTTGACCTGACAGTGCAGAGGAACCCCTGCGAGGGAGGTGAAGATGTCCTTGTACTCCTCCATGACCTTGTCCATCTGTAGTTTTCGTGTGGAGGGGCCTTGTCTGGAGGTCATGGTCATCGACTTCCTCTTTCCTTGAGGGTGTATCATCAGGAAAAAAAATTTCTCGGTCTTGGAAATGATCTTACTACATTATTTTGCAGTAATCAAAGAGATGGTGGTAGGTGGTGCTACTTCCAGTATCATGTACAACTTATTTTCCAAAGTAACAATAACAGCAGAGGACCTTGATTCATACACAGCATGTCGCTTCCACAAGTATGGTTGTCCTAATAATACATCACAAACTTCAAGCAGAGCAATGTCACACAATACCTCATCCATGAAGGGCTTGATGTTGTATGGAAGGTGACACTACTGGCTCAAGCGAAGATCCCATCCTTGGTGAAGCCACCTGATGGTGTACGTTTGTGGATGTGTTGTGGTTGGTAAGCCCAGCCGCTTCGTGACCTCTACTGAAATGAGGTTCTTTTGGCTCCCATTGTCAACAATGAACTGTAGCAGGGAGCCCTTTACCCACATCTGGGAATGGAAGAGACACTCCTCCTCCTCTAGATCTTTGGGTTCCTCCTTTTGTATCTTCATGGTGGCAATGGTGGTGTTGGGCTTCGCATCGATAATATGCTTCCCTTTGTCATTTCCCTTGTCAAGTTTTGACTCAGAGTCAGAACATGCATCTGATTCTGAAACCTTTAGCTTAGCCACTAGTGACTACTTGGCCTAACACTCACTTGTGTTGAGAGTGGAGCTCTTATGGAACTCACACCACTTTCCCGTGTCCTTTTTTGGCTTCATGATGCTGTTCTTTCCTTGTAGCTTTGGTGGGTTATCTTGGGCTGCCCCACCTTGGTTTTGTCCTTTGTTTTGCGATTTGGGGGAACCTTTCCCTTGCTTCGGATTTGTGGATCCAAAGTCTCGCTTATTCTGTTTAAAATTTTGCTTGACCTTGATGACATATTGGTATGCTGTCTCAAGCGATGGGCTGTTTAGGAATTATATTTCTTCCTGGATGTACTTGTGCAGGTAGTCATGGTATTTGAGTACCAAATGCTGCTCTGAATCCTTGATACCCAACTTTATGCGAAGGCTATGGAAAATATTTTAAAAAAAACTTTGGCACGTCTTGGTCCCTCCCCTACTGTAGCATGGTCCACTTTATGTATTGATCCTCATAGCTTCCGACAGGGTAGTACTGCTCCTTGATGGAATCCTGGAATGAATCCCAAGTGGGTGTGGCTGAAAATAGTGACCCTGTACTTTCATCCTTCTGCTTGCAGTAGGTTTCTCACCAGTCCTTGACGTGGGGCACTGCTTCGAGAAGAGTGAAAATAATATTTTCCTGACTGGAAAAATCATGAACATAAAAATAACCCTCTAGCAAATTTAACCATTTATTGACAACATCTGCATCTATATGACCCTCAAATATGAGGATTTAAAAATTAACTTGTACCTTAAATGGTGTGGCATTTCCACAGTAGCTGTTGGAAGCCAATGCGTCACCCTTAGGTAGCCACTGAAGGATCTGGCCAAATCTGTCCATCATCACATTCCTTTATCTCTCGAGGGCTTCTTTGAGCAAGATTTTGGTAGGATCTCCTGCCCCCTCATCTTTCTTTTCATCCGCCATAGGAGGCCGTCAGGATTTACAAGGCTAGCCTTACAAAGTTTCGACCAGTACAAGCCCTAACTCCTTATATCTCGACATCATTGGGGACATGCAAAGAAAAACAGAGAAAAAGAAAACCGCTCTAATGCCACTGATCTGGACTTAAATAGGAACACAAAAAATTACAAATATAACCATAAACACAGAGATGCAACATAAATAATACTTCTTTTCATTAATGTAAAATACTGAAATATGCTTACAAACATCAATGGAAATAAACCAGCTAGGGTGATGGTAGCTTATCTCTGAGAAGAGATGTGGCAGCTTCATGCCTCTGAACTGTGTTACAATGTGGCTCGAAGGCCTATTTATTGTTGAGAAACAATGGAAAAACCTAAACATCCAAAAACATAACCCTAGAAGATGAAACGCCAAACTTTGGGCCTCGTTTGGGTAAATTAGTACATCAACTTCCCGGGGTCGTAACTTTGGCATATGATTTGTGTTTGACGTGAACAATATCTCGTTAGAAATATCTATCCGAGAACTACAACTTTGGGAAGAGAAACATCACTCCATGGAGACATGGTGCTCCCATTTTTTCCGAAAAACATCATTTAGCGCCTCAAAACAACTCCAGAAGTTCAGGACACAGAAAACTGCTAAAAACAATAAACTATGCTACAATTAAGGAAACTGACAGTCTGAAAGGAATAATGGTGGGGGTCCAAGTGGACTTGGTAGGTGGCCACCAATATCCACCTAGATCACTTGAGTTGTCAAGTACAATCTGTGTAAATTAAAGATGGGATTGCAAGAGTAGCTCCCTTAAACAAAGTTGACATAAATAACAAAGATCTAAGATGTAGGTACAAGAATAAGGACGTGAATTTGGAGAATTTAGAAAATAACTAAATTGAACCCGAGACTTTTTCTTTGGACTTTTTTTAGCTCTGTATAAGGATGAAGACATGAAATTGGAAAAATCATAAGATAATTAAAATCAAAAAAATTAGGATGTCCTCTTCTTCTCATGGTCAATGATTGCAATTTTTGTTAGGGTGCTAAGACAGATTATGTCCACCTTCCTCCATGAAAAAATCATATTCAATTAAGAGGTTCAACTATTTCATTAGCTATGCCAAAAATACAGCCATAACAATAAATGCCAAAGATATTCACCTATGTGCTCTAGCTTACCTCAGACTCAAAGGTGATTGCATCACCTTGCTCAGTAAAATGTTCTTTATTTCGTAAGTTGTCTAGGTAATCCAAGGTTTCCAATCCTTCTACTCGTACTTCACTATAAACAAAAAAGAACAAAATGAACTTAAACACATGCAAAAGTAGCAATCTCAAATAGTCTGACTCATATAAGCATTGTTCATAATAACTCTGAACAAAAACTTCCACTAGCCATAATAAAAGACAAAAAATTACATTCCCAATCCTACAAGTTACTAAGGCACTCAAGAACTACAACTTTACTTTTTTTGGAGTCTAATTACCTCTAGCTTAGTCTCTACATTGGGTTACTGATAAAAGCATGGACAAAATCTAATAGGTGACCATAGAATTCAACATTAACAAGTCCACTTTATTGCTTCCATTTCAACCAAGACAACTATAGATATAGCCATTATATTATTCTCTTGTCTAGGGGGAACTATTGTTACAACTGCAACATTTCCAATTGATTTTATCTCATTTCAAACAACCTAGTTATTCCACCGAAATGCATCATGTAAAATTGAAGTAGCTGATGTCATAATCTAATGTTGGAAAACATTTTTGGATTGTTGTTACAAATTTATCAACATTCCTAGTTCCATTAGGCATTGAAACTTTTAGGAGACAATTTGCATCACTATATTCCTTCTACTCACCCATTTTTTACAATCTTCCATGTCCAGTGAACTTGACAACTATGTTTTTGAAGTGGCACATTGTTGACAATATGTTTACAATTGCTTCTTTTTCTCAAGTAGCTAGAAATGACATTGTTGAGAAACAAAATAAAGTTCAAGTATTGGCATGTAGTTGATTAAATAGCTTGTTATCATTCATAGTTCAAATTCCAGCATTGGGGATCCACTTTACAGGAATCCAAATATCTCCTTTTGAAATCTTGAAAATAAGGGAGTACTAAGAAAAAGATCTTTAACCCAAACCAAAACCATTATGTCTCAAGGTCTATTATCATATTATGAAATTATTTTTTTATTACTTACCATATTTTGAATTCTCTTTTGTACTTCTTGGAGAGTCTAGGCTTCACTTTGAGTCACGATGTATTCTATAAAATGTATTTGACAGTCACATTGACTATTTTATCAAAATGTATTTCTTCAACGATGTGTTTCATCAAACTATTCCTTCATGACATGGAAACCTAGGCCATGTGTGAAGAAAAAGTCATAAAAAAGTAAATAGTTGCATGTACTCCCAAAACTAACCTCCCTTTAGTCAAAAGATGATATTGTTAGAGAAGACAACTATATTGAGATTGATAAAAAATGTATAAATCCATATTTGATTGTATGACCACTCTTTTGCATTCAGTTAAAGCATAAAGCCAACAAGGGCTTGAATTACTCTTGCAAATGATTGATCTAATATTTAATGAAGGGAAACTTTTCTCCACTAAGAAGAGAAGGTTGAGGTGTAACCCTCCATGTTGTAATCATTGTTCATTTAATGGATATTGTTCTTATTCAATTCCTTGTTCATGGTTACATGTTATATTTTTCTATTTCATAATTGTTGTGAGGGTTCTTTACAAGGGCTCTCCTATTAATTTCTACATTTAAAAAGACCTATGTGGTTGGCTAGAGCATAGTGTTAATAGCCTAGTCATGTCTCTTCATCACATTTGAACCCTCTTCTACATTGGTCTTTACTCCACAACCCAATTGGATAAGTATTCGTCTCAATAAATTCCAACATCCATCTTATTCTTAAGAAAAATCATAATTACTTGCTAGTATGAACATGCTACTTTTATCCTACCATAATCATCTTAGCTCCATCGTGCTTAGAGAAATAAAGTTAACATACTTGAATGTCATTTGCTTGCAAATACTTGACTAGCTTTATTACGAAATAACAATAGTAATATTTGTATATGACAAGAAGTTGACCTGCCAGAGTATGAATTCTTGAATGTTAGGTATTGAGCAAGATCCTTTATAGGATGTGAAATTAAAGCAACCTCCTTCAAAAATAGTCATGACTTCGTAACATCATTACTTTATCTCATTGAAAAAAAATATCTAAAACAGTGTAAATTGAAGAATTAAAATATAAAAAAATACAAAATTTGTTAATAGAAACAGACATGTATTATCTTCCAGCCACATTGTGGAATCAAATAAAAATAAAGAGTGTTCTGAAGATCAGTAGAATAAACCTTAATTTTTTCTCCAGATTTGACCACCCCCTATAGCGAAAAGACAAATCACCTCTAGAAAGATTACCGAGAATAGAAAACTCAGAAGTTACTAGAAGAAAGCTAATTAAAGTTAATGGAGCAGTAAGCACGAGTTTCCAGTCCTTTATTGGTTCGAAATGAACATCTTTTCAATTTTTAGTAGCCTTTACAGTAAAGAAAAACCATAAACCATTCCTGTGAGTTGTTGTATTAGCATTTTTTGTAGGGGAGTACACAAGTTTCTCTATTTCCATGAGCGAAGAAAAATATATATGGCACATATGCTCATGCTCTGGAGTATTGTCATGTCTTCCTCCATAATTCAATACATTGCTCCAAAGATATTCATCAACACCATTTAAACTGCATGGTTTAAATTTAAAAATATATTTTGGACCAAAGTGACCTAAACATGCTGCAGGTAAAGGAGTTACATCTCTTGCCCTTAATATCCCTATGGAAAAATAGTGTCTTCCACCTTTGGATATATGTTGTCTTGTCCATACACATCGCCTTACCCTGACAAAGAGCATGGGACCTTTAGGAAAAAAGGAGGTGTCCATTTTAGATGTCGAAAATAAACTGCATGTGTCCAACCTTTAGGAGAAGATGATCTTATGTTATCAATATGCCAATCGCTAGCCCACTCCTAGCTAGGTGGCAATTGAATTTCTGGGAAGTCCTGTATCAACTAAGGCAAACGTAAGAATGCACCAACAACAAATTATCATCCTAATTTTCTCACACACAAAAATTAAATTAAACTTTGAGGTGTATTTTCCTATTTAAGTTTCATCACTATTTTTGAACCATTTTCAATAGAGAGTTATACATTTGGCCCTTCAATGGGGAATAAAAAGTTCTTCAGTTAATTGATGAGAAACGACCTATATTATATATAATTTTTTTATTAGAAAATAAATTTTATTTCTTTCTCAAGAAGTCATACATAAGCTTACTAAAGACATTCTATTTCTTTCTCAAGAAGTCATACATAAGCTTACTAAAGACATTCTATTTCTTTCTCAAGAAGTCAAACACAAGATTTCAAGTCCAAGAATTAGACACATATCAGCCTAAGAGAAAGCAGTATATGAAAATTCTTGATATCAAAAACAATATTTTCTAGGTGTTCCCGCCTTGTGCTATCAAAGAATTGGCCTAAAGTAAGTGGAAGAGTTGCCAACGAGACAATGGAAAACCTTCCTAAGTACCCCTACGGTTCAACTTTGTTAAAGGACTTTTTAACATTTGAAGTCTTATAAAAAATAATATTAAAATATACTATTAATTTTACAACATAAACTATCGTTATAAATTTCACAAATAAAATTTGTAGCGAAGATCTAACTCAAAGTGACAAAATGTGTATATCAACTTGGAATATTAAACAAATATCTCACAATCAAGGCACCATAAATCAAGAATAGCTCAAGAGAACCAATCCTCCCAAAATAACCCGTAAAGTACTGATATTAGCAAATGGATCTATAGTAAAAGGATGTATGCATTAACATTCATTGGCCTTGAAAGGTAACTAGGGCCTCTCAAGCTTGTAAAGAATCATATATATTGCAAAGGTACAAACATTGTTGAAATATTCATGGAATATTAGTGAAACAAAAAATAATATGGAAAAATAATTAATTCTTCTAAAAGGAGTGCCATTATTGAGAAATATTACTTCAGAAAACATTGGAATGTTGGGGACTCCTCAAATTATAATCTCTCATCTCACTAGTTTCTCTCAAGCTTCCAAAATCCAAATTGAAATAAATGTGAGTAGAGTGTGTTAGCTACCTATACCAAAAGGTTTCATATTTCATGATTGGAAAGGGAAGATCCAAATATGCTCTGCTTTGATCATGCAAAGATCACATATTTCCAAGGAAGTACAAGGTGTGTAAATAGATTAATGCATCCCAATTTGATGGATGGTCCAACAGTCTAATCTGGATCATGCCATGTTTTGAATTTCCAGTTGTAGATTAGAGAAAGGAGTCTGTCCAAACTGTTTAATCTTGGCAGACAAGTAGTTCAGGTAGAGAAGAAAAGGCTCCCAACAGTTTAATCTGGGACCTTGGAAGAGATAAGGGTAGAAGTAGATAGAAAAAACAAAGAAAAAGCCAAAGAAAAGAAAAGGCAAGTAAGGGTTTGCAAGTCCAAGTGCACCCTCCAAGGAGAAATAAAAAATGCTAGGTAAGTAGCTGGGTAAGTAGTTGGGGTTGCAGAAAGGTTATCTTTACCATTGCACATATGTTAACTGTGTTTACCAGAGTAAAGTCAATTAATTGACAAGGTGTTCACCTCCATCAGGTTACAGCAAGCAGCATGACTAACCTCCCTCCTTCCCCCTTCCATTTCATTACTAACATCCCCTCATCAGCTGAGATTCATGGAAGAAGATCATGGTTTCATGGTGGTTCTTGTTCATTCAAAAGCCACATTTCTTGTCTAAAAATCTTTTCATTTTGATCTACTCTCTAAACTAAGTAAGTTTCAAATAAGCTTAGTGGTTTCCCCTCCATTTACCCCTTCATCCATATTAACTCTAACACTACTATGTAAATCCCCTATTTTCACCTTTCCCCTACTAATGATAACACCATGGTGTATAAACCCCAAATCTTATATAAATACCCACCCCCTTGGCATTATAGCCAATAAGTCCCATGTTAGGGATCAAATGACATCTGGTCATTTTGACAAACCTAAGCCAAACCCTCTTTCCCCTTTTTTTTTTAAACCCATTTTCTCACTTTTGGCCCCCATTTACACATAAAACCTATAAAACCTTGTTTCTACCTTCACCCGCTAAAAATTGCTAAAAATACATCAAAACCCACTTGTTCCCCCTTACCCAAAGTTCAAAGATCGGGCGCATAGTCACAAAAATTTCACGAAAACCCATAAGTCCAATGTTCTCTGCTCATGCACACATGCCGAAAATAATCATTAAATAATCCCCGCCCCCCCACCATATCCGTTGACTATTTCATTCTCCCGACATCCGTCTGATTAAAAGATTGAATATCCAACGGCTCTTTTCGCAGCGGAGTTGTTCCGACGTCCGCTGTTTACCCGCCTTATTCCCCGGTCACATCAGTTCCCCGATAGCTGTCCGATCAGACCCCCCAGATCGGACGACCATCGTTGCATCGGAGCGGATCTCCCATCCGAAAGTTATCTTCCGATGGCCGTATTTTGGGTACGTCACGCGGCAGCCACGCGTCCCCACACAGCCCGCCGGAGGTACGCCTGACACATACCTCCCCGGTACCGTAAGCGGTGCGATATGAAACCGCTGACGGTTTCCGGTTTCCCTCATCCCACCTATATTACGTCAGCTCCCCGTCACCTCACGTCACTGCCATCGATGCCGTCACGTCAACCTTTGCGCTCAACCATTGGCCTATCTGTCATGCCACTTCATCATCCCCCTGGACCAATCAGAGCCCGCCACCTGGCCTGATGACGCCATGCTAACGTCATCCGACCCTGACCCCACCTATGACGTCATGCTGACGTCAGCAAAAAAGCGCGCCAATATTACCAAAATTCCATATTTAGGCCAAAATTTCACGTTTTTTCTACTTTTGGTAAAGAGCTCTACTGTTATTTCTGCATGTGGCTCACGTCCAGACCAGCACCAACTTGCTAAAGGGATTCCGAGACCGCCAGAGCCTCCAGCACTCGCGCATTTGCCATTCTTGCCGACGAATTCACCAGGTATTCTTGATAATTATCCCAGAAGTCTGTTTTATCCGTAATTCCGAGAGTAATCTGTGAACACACCTGAAAACTCAGCTTTCACCTTCAAAGTACACTGTAACCAGCACTTATACCCAGCCAGTGCATCCATTGCACTCCTATAAAGCCACATTGCACAAATTGAACTGAAATTTGTAGATAGTTCGCGTAGTCGTGAACCAGCTACCTTTAGTAACCAAATTCACCACAGAAAACACTCTGCTCGGTCCTGCTACTGGTTTATTGGCTCAGAGCAATATTTCAATTGCTGCAACCTTCCCATTCACTCTCTGTCCTCTACAATTCACATCTTTCATTGAAGAAAACCTAATTGTGTTGCTCTGCATAGCAACTCTACCCACAATCCTAGAAAAACCATGGACCCATCAGTCCCTCCTGTATTACTAAATGTTCATGTCACACGGAATCTGTCAAGGGTGCGGACACGACTGACCTTCCTAGAAGTCTAAGACATTCTAATGACAAACAAGACAAAATGGAGTGATCTTTCTCTAAATACACCTTTTACAACATGAAAACTACAAGTGTTTAGGCTTACCTTATTCCAAAACGCTGTTGTTGAAGTCCGTTCTTGACGATCCGGATGAGCTCCTCCTTCAAGTCAATTCCTGCAACCACAAACAATCAAACAATTACCAAGCACTTGCATTTCATATAATAAAACACATATTCAACATGCAGACCAAGGAACACATGAAATAACTCATTAACACAAGCTATTGAGAAAAATAAACCAGTTTGTATTAATAACGAAACAAAGAAACTCTTACAACCTGGCCTTGGTGTTGTGCAAGCTCCTCCCAGGGTCCATCAAGGGTTTTCCTCTACTTTGACAAAGCTCACCCTCTCCCAAGTAGAATCAAGTGAAGACAATCTCTCCTCACAAAGGCTCTAATGGAAGACCTAAATCCTGCAGCATTTACCCAAAGAAAATGTATAGCTCCAACCTCTTCTCCCTCTGGCTCAATGTCTTTATTTATAGTGCTGTAAAGAGGTTATTCAGGTCCACTATCAATGGGATCATCCCCCTCTTTGGGTGGGATAGCTCCCTTATTGATGGGATAAGTTCCCCCTTAATAGAGATACATGAACCAACTGGAGGCGCATCCATTTCATCAAACCGACCTCTAGAATGTTCTAGAAGTAACCACAAGTAACTTTTTCAAGATAAAACTCGCGCATTTTGCCTTTTACAGAGGGACGCACCTGTCCCTTAACATACAGAGCGTCCATGGACGCAGATTTTGTGAACATGGTCAGCGTCCCCGCAGGTAAGGCTAGAGAGAACCTGCGACCCCAGAGATAAACATAGTTTTTACAAGACTTTCTCTCTTCTTTGAGTTTGAGATGGATAACAGAGGCATGAGACTTGCCTAAGAGGGTAGCATGACTGTTGATTTGAGCCATACTAACTGTAAGTAGTCAAGGTGACATTTTTTAGTGTAACAGATTGCCCCCTAAAGTGCGAAGCCTGGAATAGAGTAGGGTTTTGTAATTCTAGGAAGGGTGAAGCGCTTTATCATTTCAAGGATTGTCTTGTGGATGGCCTGGTTGGAACCTGCAATTTTCAACACAAAATACATGGATAAGATTATATCATCACTGAGGTAGGCATTCCCATACTCAGATTCAAAACTTTAACTAATGGACTAACTATTCTGATACAGGAATGATCTTGCAGTACATCATTTTTATAGACTTTTGTAGACACAGTATGGACGCAGCCATCTGTTTATGATTAGTCTACATAGATAATGAATACAAAACTCCTCGCAGCCTGGATGGTAGAAACTAGATCCAGGGTCTTCACTTCTACTTCCCGAATTGGTACGATTCTAGCCATGTGATTAAATGATTCGATGTCGAACATGTTAGAAACAACTTGATTACCAGTCGATGATGTAAACTATTAACAAGCGTGAGAGAAACCACCAGTAATGTCAATGGTTCTCAAAGTACCAAGCACAACCCGTGAAATGTGAATAGATGTTTTGATGTCGAACACTCCACGGAATCCTTTGATCGAAAGTCAATGATGTAAACTGACGTCAAAGGCGAGAAACCTGCCATTGATGCATGCAGACTTCAAGGTACTGTCGATTCCTAAGTCATCTTTCTAAATAATGTGTCGATGTCGATAGAAAGCGACCCGTTGCAGGCAAGCCCACAACACGAAATCATTGTTCAAGTTGAAGAAATGTTGCTGTAAGGACTGACTCAGGGATGGTCAAATGGATGACAAGTATTTTGCAGATGAAAGTTTTTGCTTGCAGACCTCTTGAACACATAACGACACAACAGATGGCTTGGTGACGTATAACTCAAAGTTAACCCCTGGAACCCGGTTAAAGACTTTCAAAGTGATTTGGTCAACTGTGAGGTAAAAGATTTCCCAACCCAGGTGAATGAAAAGTGTCGTGTTCAAGAGTGGTAATAAAGTTTCTTCTGAGACTAAAGGTGACAAACAGGTTCATTCTTCTCTCTTTTCCCCCACCATTTCTGGCAAGTACCTCTTTATTTTTAACAAGCTTGAGGAGGATAACATATGCTTGATTATAAGCTCATCCTTCGGACGAGTCCAACCTAGTTTAAATTCGAACCCTAGGAAGGAGTGGTTCGTTCCTGTTTGTAATTGAACAGGTCCTCTACTGTAAAAGTTTAACGAGCCCAGTATAGGAGAAACTCGGCGTTTTTCAATTTTAGAGAGTCTGAAAAAACTAAAGGAGACTCCACGTTGAACTTTTTCGTACATTTGTGTCCCTCAAGCCCGAAAAAGTATAAAATAATACCTGGGGGAACCGCTTGATCTTGCGACCAAGGAGTACTTTCATAATTAGTGCCACTGACCTGAAAAGTAAAAAGCGATCAAGGACACGTCGTTTTATTTCCATATCGAGTTTGAAACGACAAAAACCCGGCAATCGTTTCCTGTTTTTACGGTCAGAAAAGAGCTATAAGGGGACCGTCTTTTAATTCTGTTTTAACGAGTGTAAAAGAAACGCTCGGCAATCTTTTCATGTTTTAGGAGTCTGAAAAGGGCTTTAAAAGAGAACTCCAAGGTTTCACTTTTTCTTAAGTTTTAACAAGTTCGAAAAAGGGATAAAAATGTACTCATGGTTTTCACTTTTTCGTAAATTTTAATGAGTTCGAAAAAGGGATAAAAATGTACTCATATGACCGACTTTCAATTTAATTTACGAGCAGGAAAAGACAGAAAGAACTCGGCATTTTCATTTGTTTTACGAGAATGAAAAATAGCAAAATAATCTCGGGATTTTCATGAGTTTAACGAGTCTTGAAAATAACTGAAATTGACTCGAGATAGGTTTCATTTTTACAAAAGCTTGAAACAGATAAAAACTATGCTTCAAATTAGTTTCATTTTTACACAAGCTTGAAACAGAGATAAAACTGTGCTTGATGCCCCCTAAGCATAACTGTTAGAACGCATGCCCCCCAGCTTCATTTCATTCAACTAAGGTGGATGAAATGAAGGTTCAAGAATGAGATCATTTGAAAGACTCGACCTAAAACTGTAAGAAAATTATGCAAAAAACTGAAATAACTAACCTAAACGTACAACCTAACATCTATGAGGTCTAGTCAAACTCTCGACTCAATTAGAGGAGGATTTGTTTCATTTTTTAACGAGCTTGACACAGGAAAAGAACTATGCTCGGATTCAGTTTCATGTTTATGCAAGCTTGAAACGAAAAACTATGCTTGTTATAAGTTCACATGCCCCCAGCATAATGATGCAAATCAAGGTACATGCCCCCCAAGCTTCATTGCATTCAATGAGGTGGATGGAATGAAGCTTTACTTTCAAGATCTTGGAAAGACTTGTGGGAGTTGTTTCATTTTTTAACGAGCTTGACACAAGACAAGGAACTTTGCTCATAACTACTCTCTACAATCTACCTAACAAAAACTTTACTCTAAAAACCTTGATTCATTTTTTAACGAGCTTGACACAAGACAAGGAACTATGCTCTAAAAAACCTTGATTCATTTTTTAACGAGCTTGACACAAGACAAGGAACTATGCTCTAAAATCCTTGATTCATTTTTTAATGAGCTTGACACAAGACAAGGAACTATGCTCTAAAAACCTTGATTCATTTTTTAATGAGCTTGACACAAGACAAGGAACTATGCTCATAACTACTCTACAATCTGCCTACTTAACCTACCCTTGTTTCATTTGTTAACGAGCTTGACACAAGACAAGGAACTATGCTCAAAAATTTCGCATGCCCCCAGTTTAATGATGCAAAATGAGGTACATGCCCCCCAGGCTTCATTGCATTCAACCGGCTGGATGAAATGAAGGTTTACTTTCAATATTTAACTTGAAAAGGGAGTTGTTTCATTTTTAAAGAGGTTGACACAAGAAAAGAACTATCCTCATACCTGATTCATTTTTTAACGAGGTTGACTCAGTAACAGGAACTATCCTCAAACCTGATTCATTTTTTAATGAGGTTGACTCAGTAACAGGAACTGTCCTCAAAACCCTACTTTCTACAATCTACCTACATATCCTAAAATCTAGCTGATTCATTTTTTAATGAGGTTGACTCAGTAAAAGAACTGTCCTCATAACATCCAATTTCATTTTTTAACGAGGTTGAGAGAGGAACAAACTATCCTCGTGCTATCCTGTTTCATTTTTTAACGAGGTTGATACAGGAAAAAACTATCCTCGTACCATCCAGTTTCATTTTTTAACGAGGTTGAGAGAGGAACAAACTATCCTCGTACTCACTGATTCATTTTTTAACGAGGTTGACTCAGTAAAAGGAACTTTCCTCATGCTCACACTGATTCATTTTTTAATGAGGTTGACACAGTAAAAGGAACTTTCCTCACAACTCCTTGTTTCATTTTTTAATGAGCTTGACACAAGACAAGGAACTATGCTCATGACTTCCAGTTTCATTTTTTAATGAGGTTGAGACTAGAAGAAACTATCCTCACAACATTGATCATGGCTTCCAACTGGAAGAAAGACATGTCAATGGACACACCTTGATCATGGCTTCCAAGAGGTCTTCATCAGAAGGAAGAATAGTACTCTGGAAGGAACACATGTCAAGGGACTCAAAAGGGATAAGAACATCGTGTTCAAGTAATCCCATAGAGTTTTCCATGTCAATTACCGGAGCTAAATCAAAGGAAGATGAGCAAACAGTGAGAGGCTCACTTACATCGGTAACTGAAATCATGGGACCGGTTGCCACATAATTAACCCGTGGTAGGGTAGATACCACTTTAGAATCAGGAACATTTAGGGGTGTCATATTATTGGTAGTTGAAAAAAGACTAGGGAACGAAAGCTGGTCTACAGTCACAATACTGCCATTGTGAGGGAAAGACATCACGCGAAAGAGTGTCGATACGACAGCTTTCATTGCATAAACATAGTCTCGCCCAAGGAGTAAATTGAAATCCAAGGGACCTCGAACTACCATAAGATCAACACAAACAGTTTTACCTTCCAAGGTAATAGAAAACTTAGGAAGGATCCCTAAAGGTTCACTAATTGTTCTGTTAAAAGCTTTCAGATTCTGCGTAATAGGCGCAAGCTGAGGGGAACCCAAAGCTTTCCAAACAGCTGAGGATAAAATACTAACAGAAGCACCTTCATCTACCTGAGTACGATGTATGTCCCTACCACCAGCCTTGACAATGATTTGGAAAGGGATGGAGGAAGGAAGACGAGGTTCTGTCAGTCTATTCCAATCAAAGGAAAAGACCTCAGTACTTGGAGGGGGTTCTGTAGAAACAGGTGAAATGCCCCCCGACATAGAAGAATCCGATGTAACAAGAAGAACATCAGCGGTATGAAATTTACTCTCGAAAAGGAGAGTGTGATCGACCGAATGTGAAATTGAATCGACCACTTGATCAACTAATGGATCATCAACCTGAGTGACATGAGTTTCACTCTCCAATGGGAGAGTGTGATCGACTGTACTTGAATTTAAATCAATCACTCCGTCAGTTGACGGTAGGTTGGGAGAAAGTTTACGGTAACCAGTTGGAAATTCTTGCTGTGGAACAGTAAGGTTTTCCAACAATGTTGAGGCTTCATCCATGTGAGGGCAAATGTGAGTTTGATGACTCCCTTTGCATAACTTACAAGGAAACCTAACTTTACCCTTTTTCCCAGGAACCTGACTATCACTGGTTGATGGATCAATGGAAAGTTGATGAGATTTTTCTGACCATACTTCCAAGACCTTTGGAATACCAGGACAATTGACAAGGAAGTGGTCACCCTTACAAAGCCTGCAAGGGTATTTGGGTTTACGATGCATGTCGGAATTTTCCTCAACACAACTAACACTTACAGCCATGGTTGGTTGGTTGACTTCTTTCTTAGCTTGCTTCTTCTTCTTCTTCTTCTTCCCTTTCTTCTTCTTCTTAGACTCCTGGTTACTAGCATCAAGGCTTTTACCAGGCGAAGAGGAAGAAATGGAGGAAGAAAAATTAGGCGAAGAGGGTAAAGGGTCAACAGAAGGTTGGTGATGTTGAGATGGTGAACTCTGTTGAGGTGAAGCATCCGGTTGAGATGGAACAATTGGAGTATTTTGGGCCAACGAAGTTGAAAATAACCATATCGGTAAACCTATTGTAAATCCAGGTAATGACAAAGTAGCCATATAAGGAGGACCAACATTTCCAAAGTAAGGAAAAGTACTAGGATTCTCATTAGGAGGGGTTCCTAGGTTGATAAATTCCGGAACATTTGCCATTATATTCAACTTCAGTGAATTTTATTAACAATTTAAAACTAAAATTAACAATTCACAATGCACACCTAACAATTAAAATTCACAATTCACACCTATGGTCTCTAAAAGTAAAAACAAACAAATTAACACGCGCTATCAAATCTAGGAGTCAAACCATACACAAACAGTAGCCTTCCGGACCGAAAACACTAGTTGGTGATGAAGCCCAACATCGCCGAATTCAGTACAGAAGTGGTGGGTGGAACAGTTACCCCGGCAACCTGCTTAATGAATAGACCGGACCAAGTTCCTCCACTTTAACCGTCTCGAAGTGAAGTGAACCCCCCGGAAAATCCAAGTGAGTATAACCGACGTCTGCTCCAGGTACAGTGGGACCTTCCCTCCACCGTCACCTCGGTAGAACCCTAAAGATTATGGTCACTAAGGTCACCAACAGTAACAAATACACCTGGGGGAACAGTCTAAACTCCGACAGCACGCAAGGGCAGAGTAGCAAGCTCAATCCCCTTACCGGCTCCTTGACAACAATCCAAGGTTTACCGATAAGTGACCCCTGGCTCCTCGACAATGGTTAATCCGAGGTTTACCGTTTGTAATACGTACTGTCTGGCGTCGTTCCCAACGAGGGGGGAATGATCCCCTCACTGGTTCGGACACGAGCTCGTGCTTCTCCTTTAAGAGGAGCTTTCCCAGAGTGCAATTGAAACAATTGGATTTATTCTACTCAAGATAAACTATCTGTTTGGTTTTGTAGTCTTGGAGAGTTAAGTACTCACCTACTCCAAGACCCTAGCCTAAGCTATGTTGGTGTTTCAGAGCCCTAGAAATGTAAAAATTACTAGATGAATTTTAATTAAGCGCTGTGTTATTAAGGCTGTTATTACTCAAATGGGTAAATGGAGATGAAACCAATGGTGTTATGACCCGACTCAACTGAATGCAATCGAATATGATAATGCAATCCTTTCAATTCGATGAATCCTAACTAGAGTAAGGAGAGAGTTTCCATTCACTTCCAACAATGCAAAAAATTGATCATTAAGAGAAAATTTAACAAATTCTCTAATGCACTAATTTCATCAAGAAAAACTAATGCAAATCAATTCCAAACCAATTTTTATTTTTATTTTTGTGTAAATTCAAATCAAAGAAAGCTGATCTAAATCTACGATTGATTTTTCAGAATGTAAACTATGCAATTGTAATCTATGCACAATTCACATGAAAAGTATGCAAATGTAATCTATGCACATTTTTCATTCATATTCTGAAACTGAGAACTCTAATTATGCAAATGTGATCTATGCAAGATAATTCTCAAACACAAGATGATTCTAATGTAATCTAAGAACCAATCAAGTGCAAGTCGAGAAAATTGGGTGAGAGTTCCAAAGATCAAAAACATAAAAACACTCAAAGGCGATTAACACTCATACACAATTTAGGCGATAAACAAAAGCAAAAAGATGCAAAATTGTGAAAAGACTGAGAGAAACCTCCAAGTAATGACCAAAGGAAATCAAATTAAGAATTTCTCAAAAAAGAGACTCAAAACACCCAATTGATGAAAGCTAAAAGCAGGAATGCTAATGAAACAAGTTCAGGTGAAAATTTTTGACAGGGTACTAAAGGATCTGGGCAGAAAACACTAAGAAAAAACAAAATCTAAAAGCAATTAAAGCAAAAATGGAGTTTTCCTA
Source organism: Pinus tabuliformis (assembly GCA_031772625.1). Classification (NCBI taxonomy): domain Eukaryota; kingdom Viridiplantae; phylum Streptophyta; class Pinopsida; order Pinales; family Pinaceae; genus Pinus; species Pinus tabuliformis. The sequence goes on from CM062816.1 coordinate 2,002,851,177, forward strand.
AAATTTTACAGGAAGACGCAGGCAACCCGTTAGAACAGGCGCGGGCCCGCTCTGTGCAAACGGCAATAGCGCGTCCAAAGACGCACTGTGCAGTACTCAGAGGGTGCGTCCTTCTGGAAAAGTGAAGAAAAACCAGATCTAACTAAATCTAAAGCTAAGCCACCCAAATACTAATTCTCACAGTCAAAAACCCGAAAATAAAAATGATTTTCTCAGAGCAAAGTTCACACAAAGGAAAGACTTTTCTCATTAATGGATTCCCCAGCGGAGTCGCCAATTTGTCACACGGAATCTGTCAAGGGTGCGGACACGACTGACCTTCCTAGAAGTCTAAGACATTCTAATGACAAACAAGACAAAATGGAGTGATCTTTCTCTAAATACACCTTTTACAACATGAAAACTACAAGTGTTTAGGCTTACCTTATTCCAAAACGCTGTTGTTGAAGTCCGTTCTTGACGATCCGGATGAGCTCCTCCTTCAAGTCAATTCCTGCAACCACAAACAATCAAACAATTACCAAGCACTTGCATTTCATATAATAAAACACATATTCAACATGCAGACCAAGGAACACATGAAATAACTCATTAACACAAGCTATTGAGAAAAATAAACCAGTTTGTATTAATAACGAAACAAAGAAACTCTTACAACTTGGCCTTGGTGTTGTGCAAGCTCCTCCCAGGGTCCATCAAGGGTTTTCCTCTACTTTGACAAAGCTCACCCTCTCCCAAGTAGAATCAAGTGAAGACAATCTCTCCTCACAAAGGCTCTAATGGAAGACCTAAATCCTGCAGCATTTACCCAAAGAAAATGTATAGCTCCAACCTCTTCTCCCTCTGGCTCAATGTCTTTATTTATAGTGCTGTAAAGAGGTTATTCAGGTCCACTATCAATGGGATCATCCCCCTCTTTGGGTGGGATAGCTCCCTTATTGATGGGATAAGTTCCCCCTTAATAGAGATACATGAACCAACTGGAGGCGCATCCATTTCATCAAACCGACCTCTAGAATGTTCTAGAAGTAACCACAAGTAACTTTTTCAAGATAAAACTCGCGCATTTTGCCTTTTACAGAGGGACGCACCTGTCCCTTAACATACAGAGAGTCCATGGACGCAGATTTTGTGAACATGGTCAGCGTCCCCGCAGGTAAGGCTAGAGAGAACCTACGACCCCAGAGATAAACATAGTTTTTACAAGACTTTCTCTCTTCTTTGAGTTTGAGATGGATAACAGAGGCATGAGACTTGCCTAAGAGGGTAGCATGACTGTTGATTTGAGCCATACTAACTGTAAGTAGTCAAGGTGACATTTTTTAGTGTAACAGTTCAGCCTCTGAATGCCCCTCAAAGGAACTTGAAATGGCAAGCCTTGGCAGATATGGATTACCAAATTACAGAAGAAATGATTATGGGCAGCAAATTCCACATTCATCTATTAAATGAGTTGAAAACCAAGCATGAAAATGGGACATATATATTGGGTATATGGAACTCTTTCCTCCCTATTTTCAAGCTCCCTCAGGTCAACCAGTTCCCTGAACTAATCCACCTATGTGCTGAACATTATGATGCTTCTCAGAGGGTTGTTGTTGACCCATCTGGTTCAGCACTTTTCTATGTTACCCCTCAAGCTATCAGAGACATGCTTTGCTTCAACCCTCAGAAAAAGCTGGTCCCTTTGTCACTAGTGAACCTGATAAATCAAGGGGCCAAACTGACAGATGTTCAAATTATCAAACTCAATAAATTATACATTAACTCTGACATGGTGATGTACCCTCCAATTGGTCATGTATATCTCAATGGGCTGGGCAGAGACCTTGCAGACATGATTAGTCCCATCTTGGGATATAATTCGATTGAGCATATTGACATAACTGTGCTGGCAATGATGTTTATGTTTGCTCCTGGCAAGTCACCAATCTGCTATGACTATGCCACCTACATATCAGACAAGATTCATGAGCAATTGATGAATTTGGCGAGAGATAGGGTATTCAGATATACCTCCTACATCTATCATTTGATTTTGTACCATCAACATGACAGATTTCATTTTTCAATCAAAAGAATGGATGCCCAAGGCAATCCCAGATCAGTGGTCTACTGGTCATCTGTCTTCTACATTACACCTGAGTCTCCATACACTTACTGTGAATTCATGGATCTGTTCATCCATCCAACTATGGCAATGCTGATGAGCTCACCTCCTCTGAGACTCACTGATGACATGCAGAGAATTCTTCAGCTATCCAAAGTTTATAGCATTGGGGATTGGTACTTCTACCAAAACCACACTGTCATCAGGATATATGGATGTGATCTACCTCCTTTCAAATTACCCAAGTATGTGCCTATGAGGCTATTTGCCCTAGAGTACTTTAGGCAATTTGGCAGAGTTGATGTGCTTCATTTTTCAGGAAAAGGCAAAAAGGCACAGTTAAAAGTGAAAAGCCAACTTGGCCATTTTATCTATAATGAGAGGGAGCAAGGATGGAGGGAAGCAGAGAGAATGCTTGAGGCCCTTGGCCTGCAAACCAGTTTCATATGGGTACCCTATGACCCTAATCATTTCATAACAATGAGGAGGCTCAAATATAAGTTGTCTGCCTATGATCATCATAGTATCCTTCACATTGAAAAATATGCTAATCAAGACAAATGGAGGAGAGGGACCCTAGAAGAGCCTGTATAACAAGAAGAGCTATATCTGAGGGCAGTAAGGAATCTAAAGAAGTTGGCTGACCTTGAGCTTTGTTCACAGGTATTCACACTTCCAAGTACACAAACGGGAGCAGCTGAATCCTCCTCAACTGCCAAGCAGCAAACTACCAAGGCCACTGAGAATATATCCAGCAGAGGCAAAGAAAAGGAAATGGAGACAGAGCAGACAGATAAAGAAGAACAGCAGCAGGCAGAGCAACAACAGCAACAAGATCTGCAGCAAGAAGAAGGGCAGCATGACGAACAAAAGCCCTTACAGCAGGAGAGAGTAATTGATACTCCAACTTCCACTGAGCAACAGGCTCAGAACATAGTGCCTCCTAGGCCAGAAGTCACCACTGATGCCTCGGTCCTCCAAAGTCCTCAAAAGGAGGACTTAAGCAGAAAGAGGGATAGAGAAACTCCCCTCACTTCATCTATCGACCAGGGAGAAAAGAGACAAAGATTAAATGACTTTTCTAAGGATGATGCAGCAATAAGACAAGCATTGGGCATGGGCCCACCCAGCAGAGAAGCTTCAGCCAGTTCCTTCCAGCAGGAACAGGACAGAGCTATAGGAGGAGAGGTCAGCTCCTCCAGCCATCAAAAAGAAGGACAAGTAAGCATCAAACAGCAATTTATAGACATCAAAAGGAGGAGTGATCCTATCAAAATACAGCTGTACAATCATCTGCTAAACTTGGCTCCCACCAATCAGCAAAGACTCATGTCTGCCTTCGATGTAAGTGAAGGAAAAATGATCATGAGTCACTTTATGCCCACAGCTCTGCAACCCCAATCTGCCTTAGATTACCTCAGGACCAACATGGAGGTCCTGGCCAAAGACATACACCCAATGGACAAAATCGAACTGCACAAGCAGACTGGTGAGATGGTGTATGCCTCCTTGGCAGATGAAACATTAGAAAATTACAAACTAAAGAGCAGCCTTAATGCCACAGCCTCTCAACTGGAATTGGAGAAGGCATCATCCCAGGCGAAGGACAACAGAATAAGGTCCCTGGAAGACATAATCGTTGAAATTGGGCATGATCCCAAAGATATTTCAGGGATACAGGAAATCTTGAAGTTGAGGGATGCTGACATGGCTGCCATGAGGAAGAAAATCAAACTCCCAGCCACTATGCACCCTCAGACAGATGAGGTAGCCCAACAAAGGCAGGAGAAAGATACCACAGATTTGTTGATCTCCATTTATAAAGAGCTTGTTCAAGCACAAGACAAATTAGGAGAATCAGAAGCTGCAAAGGCAGCATTGCAAGCAGCATTAAAACGAAGAGAAGAGGGTCAGACCTCTCAGCCTCCTCCTCAAATCATAAATCTTGAGGAAACTGCTCCTATCACTGCTCCTCCTCCTCAACAGACTGAACAAACATCAACATCTACTTCAGCAGTGCCAACAACTACAGAGCAGGCCCAAAGCCTGGATATGCAAAAGCTGAAGAATGAAATCCAAATCCTGGAAGCTCAAATGACAGAGTTAAATGAGACCAGGGATAAGTTGGCCAAGGTAAATGACAGACATGATAAATCAAAGAGAGAAGTGGCAGAAAAGGGCAGGGAAATCAAAGCCCTCAAAGACAAGATCAAAGAGCTAGAAAATGAGCTCAAGTTAGACAAGGTGGTGGCTGAGCTTAAAATAGTGCTGTGGGCTAACATTTGTCAATCTATCAATGTGCAATGGCCATATATTGAGACAATCCATGAGCAATTAGAGCTCATCCCAAAGGCACAGAAGGAGATTTACAGATCAAGAGCTTCATTGGGCAATATGCCTGAAGTGGCCACCAGAATGATCAATGTACTTAACCATAGAACAAGTTCTCAGTTGGCTACCATGGGAATTACAAACAGAACAAAGACTATCCAAATGGTCAAAAGGGTTCTCACACTGAGAAACTTAGTGCAGACATTGGAGAGAAGAACCCAGGATATGCAGACTGAGGTGAACAAGTTTTTGGAAAAGTTTCAAGTGTTAGAAAGCAGTGGACTCCCTGGCTTACTGAACAACGCATGTAGATTGTTCACACATGACCAGTATGCTAAAAGGGTCAATACATTTGCCACTAGCCAGATCAATGATAAGCCCAGCACCTCAGAGGAAACAGGGTCAGCAACAGGCCAGTCTCTTTACAACAGGGTCGAGAATCTGTTTTTTATAATGAATGAGATCAATCACCTGTTTGGAGTGGCTCCCAATTTCTTCAAGTACACAGAGGCAGAGGAGACAATGGATGCTATTCTCAGGCATCAACTCCCTACGCAAGAATGGTGGACAAACGCAATACAGAAGATTTTGTAAACAGGGAGTCACTTAACAATTTTGTTTCTTAAAAATATCAGTGGTCATGCAAAGCAAAGTTTAACAAAATCAGCATGCACGACGGATTAAAGCTGAGCCAACTCAGCAGATGGATCGGCCAACAAAGCAGAGATAGAAGACTACAGCTGGCAGGGCCGAGAAAATACAGCACATCAAGAAATAAAGGCGCATTTATCAGCATTAAAGCTAAGCGTTGCAACCGACTCAATGACCTCCAAAGGTCAAAATTATCCTCTGACAGACATAAAGGGCATTTATGCTGCATTTAAAGTTGTAATAACTTCTTCTCTACTTTCTGAACAAATTTTTGAAGATATTTTCTCTCTCAGATGACTCAATGCCTGAGATATTTTGTATACGCATTCCTATAAAGCCCCCTTCGCATGAGCTTGCAAGGGTTGTTGTTGATTTCTCCAAAAGAAATTCTTATGCTGTAATCCTTTCAGAAGTTTAATAAAGAAAGCGATGGAATTTCTCGGATTTCCGAAGTGTTGGATGCGTTCTGGTGTCTATTGATAACTATTGGATTCCTGTGTATTTCACCATACAATAAATCTCTGTAACTCTCTCTGTCAATTAGTTGTTCTGTTAAAATCCGTATATGTTGTCTGATTTTCAATACTAAGCAACAATGAAAAAGAATAACTTTCAGGATTTATTCACTGAGTACGCTGAGTTCAATCTGCGTTGTTTATGAATGTTTTCTTCAGCTGTAATCTAGATAAGTGTAATTCTTAATTGCTGCACTTTCAGAATACACCTTTCACAGTGGCCTTTGTCACAGGAATTCAAGTTTTGCTCCTGTGCAGTGTGTTCACCTTCACCTCACCAACTTAATAGAAAATTCTTAATTTCTTTCTGTTGGTTGACATACATCACCATTTAAGCTAATTTTGTTTGTCTAAAATACACAATAGGCCCTGCAGTTTGAACATCACCAATCCAGCGTATCAAATCATTTCACAACTCCAGACTCCATTGCCCAATGGTATTTCACTATCTAAACACTATATCATAAGACCTGAAAGAAATCCTTCAACCAAAACATAAACCAAAACCTGAGCATAATAGCTAGCCTAAAAACATCATCATAACAGAGACAAATCATAATGAGAGAGAGCCCTCTCTGATCACAGTTTGGCTAGAAGCTGTGATCCAAAGATTGGTTAGTGGTTACCCCGGCCGTATTCCCTTGGGAGTCATAGGGAACAACCTGGGTGTTAACATAATTGGCGACTCCACTGGGGATCTTTTTAGGATTCGTTAAATTGCTATTTATCTTCCATAGCTACCATCAAGCCTGAAATCAGCCAAGAGGCCTTAAAACTGTTTCTGCTATCACAGTGACAGCTTTAGGGAAGAGCTTATTTAGGGAATCTTCATCTTAGCTTTGAAATATACATAACCATTCCAAAATCTTCATCCAGTCCTTCCAGATAATAAAATTTCTTGCAAAATCCTAAAAAACAATTAGAAGCTGGCTCCTAAGAAAAATCCACGGCATACTAGGGCAAATCCTGACCCTAATCCACCCATCATTGTTGATAATCCAAATACCATCCCAAGAAACATTAGGAGGCAGCAAAGGAAGGAGCAGCCTGCTGACTTAACCCCTCGTACAGTTCATCCCAACCCCATTTCTACTCCAATAAAAGTCCTTTTTAGGTCTACCCCTAGTTCTCCTAGTTCACCATCCACATCTCAAAGTCCCCCTCTCACATCTTCATCCACTGCACATATCCCCTTGAACCACACTTTAGGTTCAGCTTCACCTGTTACCCCTGTGGTACCCATTGTTCCTATTATCCCAGCAGCACTTATTAATACACCCAACCCTCCAAATATGGCTAACAGATATGCACCCTTGCGAATACCAGCTAATGCTGCAGCTCTACCTCAAGACTACCAAACCAAAATCTCATATTTTGACTCCAATGGCCCTCTGACAGCTGTCCAGCATGCGAAGAAGATGCAAGACCATTTTGAGACCTATGAAATAGATGATGACAGTGTCAGAATGAGGATGTTTGTTCAAAGCCTAACTGGGGATGTAAGAACCTGGTTTAGATCCCTGAATGCAAACTCCATCGCAACTCCTGATGATCTGTATCAAGCCTTTACCACCAGATGGGAGAAGAAGAAAGATCCCCTGCACATACTTGCTGGATATGAAACAATCAAGAGAGGTCCGCAAGAGACCGTTCTGGAGTATTGTGCTAGATTCAACAACGTGTACAATGCAATACCACAAAACCTCAGACCTCCTCCTGATTTGGCCTTGTACAAATTCCCTGATGGATTTGATCCTGACATGGCATATCAGTTGAAGGAAAGAGAACCTGAAACCCTTGAAGACGCCCAGAAGGCTGCTGTCACAGTAGAAGCAAACCTGATTGCCAAAAGAAACAGGGCAAGGTTAGAAAAGAGAAGCATATACAAAGAAGAAACTACAGCCTTTGATCAAAAACTTGATGCAATACTTAATGGTATGAAGAGGTTGGGTGATAGGGTAGAATCAGTGGAGAGAAAAGCATCATGGGAAGCACCACAAAATAATCCTCCTAGGAATCCAAATTTTAGGAGAAATCCAAACCCAAACATTGGCAAGACCAGTGCTGACCAGGACATAAGACCCCCTTTCCAGGAAAATTATGCAGAAACTTCCACATCAGTTGAGCCCAATGAAGATCCTGAGATTAATTTAATGGGTCTAGATGGTGAAAGTCAAGTTTTCTTAACACAAGAAGATCATGAAGATGATGAAATCAAACTATTCCAAACTAAATCAGGTGAATCCTTTGACTTCAAACAAGGCTATGACACTGTTGTTTACGAAGTCCATAAACAATACAAGCTGAGGAGCAGAACTGTGAATGTTAACCAGCCTGAAAAGAAAAAGGATAATCAGCAGCCTGAAAGAGTTATAGTCACACAACCTAGTGACAAAATAAATTCACCTACAGAAGAAGTGATTGTTGAAGAAATCATTGAGCCACTGTCCTTAAGACAGCAGTCTCTGGACACTTCATCTTCTCATTCTAATTTAAATGCTACTCCTCAAGAGATGAGTAAAAAGGATAAATCTCAAAGTCAAGATAAAAATCTAGAAGGAGACTTAATGAACAAGGAAAGAACTGTCACCTATAACCCCAAGACCCAAGCTGAGAAACCTTTTGACCTTGAAACAGAAATTGGCAAAATAAAAATAGCTATTCCTCTCTTAGAACTTGCCAAGCATGACAGCTATAAATTGCAAATCAAAAGGTCCCTTCAACTCACTAGCAACAAAGATGATATCAATGTATTGGATGACACCCCAGAACTCCTGTTTGGCCCAGAAGTGGATGGAAAAGCAGTAGTCACAGGGGTACTTCCTTTTTATGTCAGTTTACATATTCATGACAAAATACTACATAATGCAATGTTTGACTCAGGTGCCTCTCACAACCTTATGCCAAAAGCAGTCATGGAAATATTGAATTTGGACATAACAAGACCATACAAGGATCTGTTTTCCTTTGACTCCAGCCAAGTCAAGTGTCTAGGTCTCATAAAAGACTTATGTGTCTCTCTAGTTCAATACCCAAACAAGACAATCCTAATGGATGTGGTAGTTGCTGATATCCCACCTAAGTATGGAATGCTGTTATCAAGATCATGGGGAGCCAAACTCCAAGGTTCCCTACAATTAGACATGTCATATGCCACCATCTCTGTGTTTGGGCAACCAAAAAGACTGTATAGAGAAACACTAATGAAGTACATGGTCAGCAGCGAAGAAAAACCTCAAAATTTTCCTATATATGCTGTCCATTCAGACATAGACTCATACATTCTCTTCAATGATACAACTACTCCCTCAAAAGGTGAAGTTGAAACCAAGATATTCATACAGGAGGAAGATGAAAATGAGAGTAGTATCACTCATGAAACAACAGTCAATCAAACATTTGATAGTGCTGCTGCCTTAAATGTCAAGGACATCCAATCAAATGATGAGACTGTCCTAGAAGACAAGTCAGAGAAAAAACCACAATTGCTACTCACATTACCAGCTCATGAACATATCATCAAATCTCCTTCCCAACAGGACATTCTATGGTTCCTTGAATTTGATGGTGCAGTTAACAAATTAGGAGCAGGGGCTGGAGTTTGGGTACACAATAAAGAAAATAGCTATGCAGAAGGCAGAGCCTATAGATTGAATTTCAGATGCACTAATAACATGGCAGAATATGAAGCTCTTTTACTAGGCCTCAAGTTAGTAAAGTTCTTAAAAGCTGCTAGGGTTTCAATCATGGGTGATTCAGATTTAGTTATTCAACAAGTGAAAGGAAACTTTGTCACCAATGACAAAAGATTAAGGACTTATAGATCTGCTGTTGCTGAGGTACTAAATTCCTTCTTTGAATTCCAAATCACCAAGATTTCTAGGACCCACAATCTACATGCTCATAGTCTAGCCACCTTTGCAAGTACCTGCAAGCTGCCTTTTGAGCCCCATCATCGTTTTACAGCTGAGATAAAACACAGACCCTCCATCCCAAACAATGTTAAAGATTGGCAAGTGTTTGAGGATGACAAGCAAATAAACAATTTTTTGACTTTGCAACAAGAATTTTCAGGACTAAATATTGACAATGAGACAACAAGTCAATCACAAATACTTAATGGAGCAAGTCCATCACAAATACAGTTTCAACAGACTGCTCAGCCAATATCACCTAGGACTGCAAAGCAAATGCTGAATCCAACTATTTTCAATACAGAAAACATCCAGCAAATTCAACAAGTTGACAGGGAAGAGGGAGTGTCCAATGCTGAAACTGAAATCATTGAGCTAAAAGACAATTTTCTACCAACAGACCTAACCCCACTAGAGGACATCTTTGACTCAAATGATATTCCCAGAAAACCAAAAATGCAGCCCCTGAATGCAGCCATTGAAGAGTGCAACATAGGTACAACTGACAAACCCAAGATAATTAAATTATCTGCTTCCTTACCTCCTGACCAAAAGCCAAAATACATTGACCTCTTCAAAGAGTTCCAGGATGTTTTTGCATGGAGTTATGAGGACCTAAAGTCTTATGACACCTCTGTAATCCAACACACCATCCCTCTCAAACCTGATCAAAAGCCCTTTAAACAGAAACTGAGGAGAATCAATCCTATGCTTCTCCCAGCAATGGAACAAGAGGTACATAAAATGTTCAAAGCAGGCATCATAGCACCAATCAGATTCTCTGAATGGATTTCCAACTTAGTCCCCACAAGAAAGAAGACGGGTGAGATCAGGCTGTGTGTGGACTTAAGGAATCTAAACCAAGTATCCTTAAAGGACAACTACCCCTTACCTAAGATGGATCACATTCTTCAAAGGGTGGTGGGGGCCTCAAGGATCTCATTACTGGATGGATTTTCAGGTTTTAACCAGATCTTAGTTCACCCTGATGATCAGGACAAAACAACATTTACAACCCCATGGGGAACTTTCAAATATGTAAAGATGCCTTTTGGATTGAAGAATGCAGGGGCAACATTTCAAAGAGCAATGGATATTGCCTTTGCCAAGGAAATTCATGACTTTTTAGTCATTTATCTAGACGACCTAACACCTTTCTCAAAATCAAACCAAGAACACATAAAACATTTGAGACAGATCTTCCTAAAATGCAGAAAATATGGAATCTCCTTGAATCCGAAGAAGTCCCTCTTTGGTTTAGAAGAAGGCAAGCTCTTAGGACACATCATCTCAAAAGATGGCATTAGAATTGACCCAGATAGGATACAAGCTATCCTGCAAATGCCTCACCCAAGGAATGTCAAAGAATTACAAGGATTCTTGGGAAAAATCAATTTCTTGAGAAGGTTCATCCCAAACCTAGCAGAGCTAACCAGATTATTAAATAACATGCTGAAAAAGGACTCAAAAGTGAAGTGGACTGTTGAAGCCAATCAAGCATTTGAAAGTATAAAATTGGCCCTTACCCAAACCCCAGTCTTGACCAATCCTCAGTTTGACAGAGAGTTTATTATTTTCTCTTTCGCCTCCCAGCATACTATTGCTGCTGTTTTATTACAAAAAGATGACCGAGGAAATGAGAAGCCAATTGCTTTCTTTAGCAAAGCTCTCAGAGATGCGCCTCTGAAGTATCAAATAATGGAAAAGCAAGCTTATGCTTTGGTCAAAGCAATCAAGGACTTTAGGATTTATATCCTTTATTCCCATGTCATAGCATATGTGCCAAGTCCTATTGTTAAAGACATTCTCACCCAAGAAAATTTAGAAGGCAGAAGAGGAAAATGGATTGCTAACATACTAGAGTTTGACATTGAAATAAAACCTACAAAGCTTATAAAAGGGCTAGGTCTGGCCAAATTAATGACAGAAGCAAATTTCCAAGCCCTAGACATCAATCAGCTGGATAGTGAAACAGAGCTGGCGACTCCAAAGATCAATGTAGCCTTTGAAAAATCCCCCTGGTACTCTGATATCTGTTATGTGTTACAAAACCTGTGTGCTCCCCCAGGACTGTCCAAAACTAAGTGTAGGTTCTTAAAAATGAAAACATCAAGATTTTGTGTAATGGATGGCAATTTGCTTTGGAAAAACCATGAAGGTATATTGCTGCACTGTTTAATGGAAAATGAAACTAACAATATCATGCGAGAGTTTCATGCAGGAGACTGTGGTGGACATTTGTACTGGAAGTCCACTGTGGACAAAATACTGAGGGCTGGTTATTACTAGCCCACCATGTTCTCTGATGTCAAGAAATTCACAACTTCATGTCACAAATGCCAAGTGTTTGAGGGCAAAAGACAGGTGCTGCCACTCCCCTTAAGACCCATTGCAACAGAGAGACCTTTTCAACAATGGGGCTTGGACTTCATTGGGGAAATTCATCCCTCATCTTCAGGCCAACATAGATGGATTTTCACAGCCACAGACTACTTCACCAAGTGGATTGAAGCTGCCCCATGCAGAAAAGCAAATGATTCAATAATCATTCAGTTTTTGGAGAACAACATATTGGCTAGATTTGGCTGTCCTGACAAAATAATAACAGACAATGCTGCTGCTTTCAGATCCAAGAAAATGGTGAACTTTTGCCATAAATTTCATATTACTTTGGGCCATTCTACTGCATACTATCCCCAAGGAAATGGCCTTGCTGAATCATCAAACAAAAGCCTTGTAAACATTATAAAGAAGGTACTTGAAGAGAACAAAAAGAACTGGCACAAGAAACTAGTCAATGCCTTATGGGCAGATAGACTAACAACGAAAAGATCGATTGGGACCAGCCCATATGAGTTGGTTTATGGACTAGAAGCCAAATTTCCCTCTTCACTAGGAGTACCTGTTATGAAGCTTCTTCAAGAAAGCCAAGCAGAACCAAATGATATGCAAAGAAGGATAAATCAAATCATATGTCTGCAGCAAACCAGAGATCAAGTTTTTGGCAGAGCTCAGGTATTACAAGAAAAACTAAAGAAGGCCTTTGACAGAAGAACCAAAGCGGAAAATTTTAATGTTGGTGACAAAGTCCTCAAGTGGGATGCAAGGAGAGAAGACAAAGGAAAACATGGAAAATTTGACTCCCTTTGGAGAGGACCATTTGCTGTCCAAGCAGTACAAGGTAATAATACCTATTTCCTCAAAAGTCTAACTGAAGCTGACTTGGATGAAGGTCCTGTCAATGGCGGGATGCTAAAGCACTATTTTGACTATTTCCCATGAGTGCAACCTGAGGTTCCCTTGTATATATGCAGATGTACATATTATTTTCTGTTTAGATTGTAAAAATGCAGTTTTCCAAGTTTATTGACTGACCAGCAAAAGGTAAATAGAATCAGAGATCTACCAAGAAGAGAAGCACACAATTTGGGCACTTCAAAGCAGCAAACTTCAAAGATTGGCAAGAGCAGTCAAGAAACAAGGCAATCTAACCTGCTGTTCTTGGTCTTTCAAATGAAACACCATCCCCATGTGGAGCCACTGTTAGCTACCTATACCAAAAGGTTTCATATTTCATGATTGGCAAGGGAAGATCCAAATATGCTCTGCTTTGATCATGCAAAGATCACATATTTCCAAGGAAGTACAAGGTGTGTAAATAGATTAATGCATCCCAATTTGATGGATGGTCCAACAGTCTAATCTGGATCATGCCATGTTTTGAATTTCCAGTTGTAGATTAGAGAAAGGAGTCTGTCCAAACTGTTTAATCTTGGCAGACAAGTAGTTCAGGTAGAGAAGAAAAGGCTCCCAACAGTTTAATCTGGGACCTTGGAAGAGATAAGGGTAGAAGTAGATAGAAAAAACAAAGAAAAAGCCAAAGAAAAGAAAAGGCAAGTAAGGGTTTGCAAGTCCAAGTGCACCCTCCAAGGAGAAATAAAAAATGCTAGGTAAGTAGCTGGGTAAGTAGTTGGGGTTGCAGAAAGGTTATCTTTACCATTGCACATATGTTAACTGTGTTTACCAGAGTAAAGTCAATTAATTGACAAGGTGTTCACCTCCATCAAGTTACAGCAAGCAACATGACTAACCTCCCTCCTTCCCCCTTCCATTTCATTACTAACATCCCCTCATTAGCTGAGATTCATGGAAGAAGATCATGGTTTCATGGTGGTTCTTGTTCATTCAAAAGCCACATTTCTTGTCTAAAAATCTTTTCATTTTGATCTACTCTCTAAACTAAGTAAGTTTCAAATAAGCTTAGTGGTTTCCCCTCCATTTACCCCTTCATCCATATTAACTCTAACACTACTATGTAAATCCCCTATTTTCACCTTTCCCCTACTAATGATAACACCATGGTGTATAAACCCCAAATCTTATATAAATACCCACCCCCTTGGCATTATAGCCAATAAGTCCCATGTTAGGGATCAAATGACATCTGGTCATTTTGACAAACCTAAGCCAAACCCTCTTTCCCCTTTTTTTTTAAACCCATTTTCTCACTTTTGGCCCCCATTTACACATAAAACCTATAAAACCTTGTTTCTACCTTCACCCGCTCAAAATTGCTAAAAATACATCAAAACCCACTTGTTCCCCCTTACCCAAAGTTCAAAGATCGGGCGCATAGTCACAAAAATTTCACGAAAACCCATAAGTCCAATGTTCTCCGCTCATGCACACATGCCGAAAATAATCATTAAATAATCCCCGCCCCCCCACCATATCCGTTGACTATTTCATTCTCCCGACAGCCGTCCGATTAAAAGATTGAAGATCCAACGGCTCTTTTCGCAGCGGAGTTGTTCCGACGTCCGCTGTTTACCCGCCTTATTCCCCGGTCACATCAGTTCCCCGATAGCTGTCCGATCAGACCCCCCAGATCGGACGACCATCGTTGCATCGGAGCGGATCTCCCATCCGAAAGTTATCTTCCGATGGCCGTATTTTGGGTACGTCACGCGGCAGCCACGCGTCCCCGCCACAGCCCGTCGGAGGTACGCCTGACACATACCTCCCCCGTACCGTAAGCGGTGCGATATGAAACCGCTGACGGTTTCCGGTTTCCCTCATCCCACCTATATTACATCAGCTCCCCGTCACTGCCACCGATGCCGTCACGTCAACCTTTGCGCTCAACCACTGGCCTATCTGTCATGCCACTTCATCATCCCCCTGGACCAATCAGAGCCCGCCACCTGGCCTGATGACGCCATGCTGACGTCATCCGACCCTGACCCCACCTATGACGTCATGCTGACGTCAACAAAAAAGCGCGCCAATATTACCAAAATTCCATATTTAGGCCAAAATTTCACGTTTTTTCTACTTTTGGTAAAGAGCTCTACTGTTATTTCTGCATGTGGCTCATGTCCAGACTAGCACCAACTTGCTAAAGGGATTCCGAGACCGCCAGAGCCTCCAGCACTCGCGCATTTGCCATTCTTGCCGACGAATTCACCAGGTATTCTCGATAATTATCCCAGAAGTCTGTTTTATCCGTAATTCCGAGAGTAATCTGTGAACACACTTGAAAACTCGGCTTTCACCTTTAAAGTACACTGTAACCAGCACTTATACCCAGCCAGTGCATCCATTGCACTCCTATAAAGCCACATTGCACAAATTGAACTGAAATCTGTAGATAGTTCGCGCAGTCGTGAACCAGCTACCTTTAGTAACCAAATTCACCACAGAAAACACTCTGCTCGGTCCTGCTACTGGTTTATTGGCTCAAAGCAGTATTTCAATTGCTGCAACCTTCCCATTCACTCTCTGTCCTCTACAATTCACATCTTTCATTGAAGAAAACCTGATTGTGTTGCTCTGCATAGCAACTCTACCCACAATCCTAGAAAAACCATGGACCCATCAGTCCCTCCTGTATTACTAAATGTTCAGCCTCTGAATGCCCCTCAAAGGAACTTGAAATGGCAAGCCTTGGTAGATATGGATTACCAAATTACAGAAGAAATGATTATGGGCAGCAAATTCCACATTCATCTATTAAATGAGTTGAAAACCAAGCATGAAAATGGGACAGATATATTGGGTATATGGAACTCTTTCCTCCCTATTTTCAAGCTCCCTCAGGTCAACCCGTTTCCTGAACTAATCCACCTGTGTGCTGAACATTATGATGCTTCTCAGAGGGCTGTTGTTGACCCATCTGGTTCAGCACTTTTCTATGTTACCCCTCAAGCTATCAGAGACATGCTTTGCTTCAACCCTCAGAAAAAGTTGGTCCCTTGTCACTAGTGAACCTGATAAATCAAGGGGCCAAACTGACAGATGTTCAAATTATCAAACTCAATCAATTATACATTAACTCTGACATGGTGATGTACCCTCCAATTGGTCATGTATATCTCAATGGGCTGGGCAGAGACCTTGCAGACATGATTAGTCCCATCTTGGGATATAATTCGATTGAGCATATTGACATAACTGTGCTGGCGATGATGTTTATGTTTGCTCCTGGCAAGTCACCAATCTGCTATGACTATGCCACCTACATATCAGACAAGATTCATGAGCAATTGATGAATTTGGCGAGAGATAGGGTATTCAGATATACCTCCTACATCTATCATTTGATTTTGTACCATCAACATGACA
Source organism: Pinus tabuliformis (assembly GCA_031772625.1). Taxonomy (NCBI): domain Eukaryota; kingdom Viridiplantae; phylum Streptophyta; class Pinopsida; order Pinales; family Pinaceae; genus Pinus; species Pinus tabuliformis. Next base: position 2,002,867,322 of record CM062816.1, read on the forward strand.
GATTTCATTTTTCAATCAAAAGAATGGATGCCCAAGGCAATCCCAGATCAGTGGTCTACTGGTCATCTGTCTTCTACATTACACCTGAGTCTCCATACACTTACTGTGAATTCATGGATCTGTTCATCCATCCAACTATGGCAATGCTGATGAGCTCACCTCCTCCGAGACTCACTGATGACATGCAGAGAATTCTTCAGCTATCCAAAGTTTATAGCATTGGGGATTGGTACTTCTACCAAAACCACACTGTCATCAGGATATATGGATGTGATCTACCTCCTTTCAAATTACCCAAGTATGTGCCTATGAGGCTATTTGCCCTAGAGTACTTTAGGCAATTTGGCAGAGTTGATGTGCTTCATTTTTCAGGAAAAGGCAAAAAGGCACAGTTAAAAGTGAAAAGCCAACTTGGCCATTTTATCTATAATGAGAGGGAGCAAGGATGGAGGGAAGCAGAGAGAATGCTTGAGGCCCTTGGCCTGCAAACCAGTTTCATATGGGTACCCTATGACCCTAATCATTTCATAACAATGAGGAGGCTCAAATATAAGTTGTCTGCCTATGATCATCATAGTATCCCTCACATTGAAAAATATGCTAATCAAGGCAAATGGAGGAGAGGGACCCTAGAAGAGCCTGTATCACAAGAAGAGCTAAATCTGAGGGCAGTAAGGAATCTAAAGAAGTTGGCTGACCTTGAGCTTTGTTCACAGGTATTCACACTTCCAAGTACACAAACGGGAGCAGCTGAATCCTCCTCAACTGCCAAGCAGCAAACTACCAAGGCCACTGAGAATATATCCAGCAGAGGCAAAGAAAAGGAAATGGAGACAGAGCAGACAGATAAAGAAGAACAGCAGCAGGCAGAGCAACAACAACAACAAGATCTGCAGCAAGAAGAAGGGCAGCATGACGAACAACAGCCCTTACAGCAGGAGAGAGTAATTGATACTCCAACTTCCACTGAGCAACAGGCTCAAAACATAGTGCCTCCTAGGCCAGAAGTCACCAATGATGCCTCGGTCCTCCAAACTCCTCAAAAGGAGGACTTAAGCAAGAAGAGGGATAGAGAAACTCCCCTCACTTCATCTATCGACCAGGGAGAAAAGAGACAAAGATTAAATGACTTTTCTGAGGATGATGCAGCAATAAGACAAGCATTGGGCATGGGCCCACCCAGCAGAGAAGCTTCAGCCAGTTCCTTCCAGCAGGAACAGGACAGAGCTATAGGAGGAGAGGTCAGCTCCTCCAGCCAGCCAAAAGAAGGACAAGTAAGCATCAAACAGCAATTTATAGACATCAAAAGGAGGAGTGATCCTATCAAAATACAGCCGTACAATCATCTGCTAAACTTGGCTCCCACCAATCAGCAAAGACTCATGTCTGCCTTCGATGTAAGTAAAGGAAAAATGATCATGAGTCACTTTATGCCCACAGCTCTACATCCCCAATCTGCCTCAGATTACCTCAGGACCAACATGGAGGTCCTGGCCAAAGACATACACCCAATGGACAAAATCGAACTGCACAAACAGACTGGTGAGATGGTGTATGCCTCCTTGGCAGATGAAACATTAGAAAATTACAAACTAAAGAGCAGCCTTAATGCCATAGCCTCTCAACTGGAATTGGAGAAGGCATCATCCCAGGCGAAGGACAACAGAATAAGGTCCCTGGAAGACATAATCGTTGAAATTGGGCATGATCCCAAAGATATTTCAGGGATACAGGAAATCTTGAAGTTGAGGGATGTTGACATGGCTGCCATGAGGAAGAAAATCAAACTCCCAGCCACCATGCACCCTCAGACAGATGAGGTAGCCCAACAAAGGCAGGAGAAAGATACCACAGATTTGTTGATCTCCATTTATAAAGAGCTTGTTCAAGCACAAGAGAAATTAGGAGAATTAGAAGCTGCAAAGGCAGCATTGCAAGCAGCATTAAAACGAAGAGAAGAGGGTCAGACCTCTCAGCCTCCTCCTCAAATCATAAATCTTGAGGAAACTGCTCCTATCACTGCTCCTCCTCCTCAACAGACTGAACAAACAGCAACATCTACTTCAGCAGTGCCAACAACTACAGAGCAGGCCCAAAGCCTGGATATGCAAAAGCTGAAGAATGAAATCCAAATCCTGGAAGCTCAAATGACAGAGTTAAATGAGACCAGGGATAAGTTGGCCAAGGTAAATGACAGACATGATAAATCAAAGAGAGAAGTGGCAGAAAAGGGCAGGGAAATCAAAGCCCTCAAAGACAAGATCAAAGAGCTAGAAAATGAGCTCAAGTTAGACAAGGTGGTGGCTGAGCTTAAAATAGTGCTGTGGGCTAACATTGGTCAATCTATCAATGTGAAATGGCCATATATTGAGACAATCCATTAGCAATTAGAGCTCACCCCAAAGGCACAGAAGGAGATTTACAGATCAAGAGCTTCATTGGGCAATATGCCTGAAGTGGCCACTAGAATGATCAATGTACTTAACCATAGAACAAGTTCTCAGTTGGCTACCATGGGAATTACAAACAGAACTGAGACTATCCAAATGGTCAAAAGGGTTCTCACAATGAGAAACTTAGTGCAGACATTGGAGAGAAGAACCCACGATATGCAGACTGAGGTGAACAAGTTTTTGGAAAAGTTTCAAGTGTTAGAAAGCAGAGGACTCCCTGGCTTACTGAACAGCGCAGGGAGATTGTTCACACATGACCAGTATGCTAAAAGGGTCAATACATTTGCCACTAGCCAGATCAATGATAAGCCCAGCACCTCAGAGGAAACGGGGTCAGCCACAGGCCAGTCTCTTTACAACAGGGTCGAGAATCTGTTTTTTATAATGAATGAGATCAATTACCTGTTTGGAGTGGCTCCCAATTTCTTCAAGTACACAGAGGCAGAGGAGACAATGGATGCTATTCTCAGGCATCAACTCCCTACGCAAGAATGGTGGACAAACGCAATACAGAAGATTTTGTAAACAGGGAGTCACTTAACAATTTTGTTTCTTAAAAATATCAGTGGTCATGCAAAGCAAAGTTTAACAAAATCAGCATGCACGACGGATTAAAGCTGAGCCAACTCAGCAGATGGATCGGCCAACAAAGCAGAGATAGAAGACTATAGCTGGCAGGGCCGAGAAAATACAGCGCAGCAAGAAATAAAGGCGCATTTATCAGCATTAAAGCTAAGCGTTGCAACCGACTCAATGACCTCCAAAGGTCAAAATTATCCTCTGACAGACGTAAAGGGCATTTATGCTGCATTTAAAGTTGTAATAACTTCTTCTCTACTTTCTGAACAAATTTTTGAAGATATTTTCTCTCTCAGATGACTCAATGCCTGAGATATTTTGTATACGCATTCCTATAAAGCCCCCTTCGCATGAGCTTGCAAGGGTTGTTGTTGATTTCTCCAAAAGAAATTCTTATGCTGTAATCCTTTCAGAAGTTTAATAAAGAAAGCGATGGAATTTCTCGGATTTCCGAAGTGTTGGATGCGTTCTGGTGTCCGTTGATAACTGTTGGATTCCTGTGTATTTCACCATACAATAAGTCTCTGTAACTCTCTCTGTCAATTAGTTGTTCTGTTAAAATCCGTATATGTTGTCTGATTTTCAATACTAAGCAACAATGAAAAAGAATAACTTTCAGGATTTATTCACTGAGTACCCTGAGTTCAATCTGCGTTGTTTATGAATGTTTTCTTCAGCTGTAATCTAGATAAGTGTAATTCTTAATTGCTGCACTTTCAGAATACACCTTTCACAGTGGCCTTTGTCACAGGAATTCAAGTTTTGCTCCTGTGCAGTGTGTTCACCTTCACCTCACCAACTTAATAGAAAATTCTTAATTGCTTTCTGTTGGTTGACATACATCACCATTTAAGCTAATTTTGTTTGTCTAAAAGACACAATAGGCCCTGCAGTTTGAACATCACCAATCCAGCGTATCAAATCATTTCACAACTCCAGACTCCATTGCCCAATGGTATTTCACTATCTAAACACTATATCATAAGACCTGAAAGAAATCCTTCAACCAAAACATAAACCAAAACCTGAGCATAATAGCTAGCCTAAAAACATCATCATAACAGAGACAAATCATAATGAGAGACAGCCCTCTCTGATCAAAGTTTGGCTAGAAGCTGTGATCCAAAGATTGGTTAGTGGTTACCCCGGCCGTATTCCCTTGGGAGTCATAGGGAACAACCTGGGTGTTAACAGAGTGAAAACTATTGTTCAAATCATTTGACAGTTTGGAGGCCAATCACATCCTCAAAACGAACGATACATAGACTCAACTGGATAATAGAGTAATTCAAGCCACCCATTAATTGAACTGTAATTTGATTAGATAATAAAATTAAGAAAAAGAAAATGAAATATTGCATTGGCCCTAATTTCCCAACAAACAACCCAACTATACTTAGAAAATGGCCTCCAAGTTCTAGAAATATATAGAGGTTAGATAAAGGAGAAGCATAGAGAAAATACAATAGAGAGTCAAATATAGATAATGGGTAGAGGATGAAGGTTTCTATCACATGAGGATGCAAACCAAAATCGTGATCTTTCTACCAAAACTAGGCTACATTACATAATGTTTCATCTATACTTAACATCTTTAATCTATTTTTACTATCCTTCTCTCAATTTATACTCGAAAGAAAATCAAACCACTAAATTGCATTTCTACTTATATGATGAGCCCAATAGCGATACAACTACCCTGTCCTCCAACTCCAAATAAGGCATCTCACCATATCACAACCTTCTCTACTCACATCCATGTTCCATCTAAACAAACCGACTATCATCCAAGCAGTGTTGAAGATAAACAAAAATAGACCCTGAAAAAATGGAAAGAAGAAATACTACCAATACCTTGCCAACATGCTACACTAAAGAAAATCAATGTTGTAATAGACCCTACAATGGAATTCCCCTCCAAATGATTTCATAGCAAGGATACACTTCCAAATCCAAGTAACCAAATCAATCCAACCAAGTGCTCTCCCAATCTCGGGCAATCGAACATCTCTCCGCCATACTTTGACCATAAATATGAATGTGAGATCTATTCCAAATACCAACACGATGCTTAACCAGGAAAACTCACATGAAACATAATACATCCTCCCGACCACTGTTAATTACTAGAAAATTAGATCCTTATGTTGTTGGACATGATGCTTAGCTTGAAATTGTTGCAAACACCAATCCCACATAGCAACAGTTGAAGGCCTCACTCCAAATAATTCCAAGCTACAAGAACATAATTCTTATACCCCTCTTATATAATAGAAACTCCAAGCATGACAGGATTCAATTAACGCTCTTTATTCACCTTTATTTCAGATCACAACATGTTTTTGCAAATATGAATCAGATTCTGTAATTGATTATGCATAAATTATTGCATGCACACCTTTGTTGCATTCAAGGCATATTACACTCTTAAACTATTTTCCTTCAACTCTACCTCTGTTTGTGCTCCCACTTATCAACAATTATGAACACTATCATATACCTCCATTCTTACTTTAGGAAAATATATATTGAAATGCAGTCACCAACATCCATGAACTAGATTCAAAATTGCTATAATGCCAATAGTAGGGGATTGTTACAAATAGCTACCATTAATTCAACCATGCCAAACTTTACCTGGATAACAACTCCATGAGAAATCCTGACAATTCTTTCATTCAATTTTTCTTTTTCATAGTCTTGTTCTGCAACCTGCAAAGAAAGTGACAATGATATCATTGGTGAAAACCTTTAATAAAATAGGTTTATAGGGAAGTTAACTATCAAGTCAAAACATATTTTGATACTAAATAAACCTTAAGTTATATAATTTAATGTTTGTAATTATTGTTGCATTTTCCTTCAAAGGCACATATATTCAAATTATAAACCATGCATTGAAATTGTTGCTTTCTACACTCTTGAATTGACAACTCACAAGTCGAATTTGAGATTAATACCATCATCATGAATGATATTAATGAGGATATCCCTCCCCACAAGGTGATGGCCACTTTACAATATATGGTGGCTATACAGAGAAAATAAGACAATAATTTCAAGCCTCCATTTGGATAAAACAACCTATTTTTAAGTTATAGAGAAATATCACACCTCAATCAATATTTTAATTTGAGATACTCTTTTATTAATAGCTTCCTGAGTGCTCCCATCACCAACTATCATTTTTGAATCCTTGGTAAGTACCACCTTGGCAGCAATACCCAAAGCCTTACTTCCAACTTTATCCAAGGGAAAATCCAACTTCGTCCCTGATAGTAGTGCCTGCACAGAGTAAGAATAAACAAAACAATATCTACATAAGATATTAGAAACCCATGACTAAGGACATGTTGGAGCGATTTTATTCTCAATACCTCTCACGCATTAAGAATTTATCCTATTAACCTGAAAAGTTGAACTTGTCTAAAAAACCCATTACCAAATAAATATTGTTTCCATGACAAATGATATAAGATTGTTTATATACACACTGAGCTTTGTACTTAAACTCTTAGTGCATGTAAGTCCTTAATGTAGCTAAAACTAGAAAATACCTCTAGTAAATATAGCAATGTCATCCAAATATTGGCTTTTCCACTCTCCAAATCGAGGAGCTTTCAAAGGATCTTTTATGATTAAATCCTCTACATTAAAAGTGAGGATACTGCGTAGATATATTAGAGATATATGTAGATAAAATCAACGTCATAGATGTGAGGCCATACTAATTACCAAGAGAAAATTGAATCACATTCAACTTTTCACATTATAGAGTTAGGCCTTCTATAACATTCCCTAGATGTTGAAGTTTGGGACAGTAACAAATATGTTTTTACTTTACATTCTAAGCATACAAAATGTCTACTAGACAAATACAATTTTTTTTATTGTAAAAATACATACATATATGGGGAAGTTGAAACCTTTAGCTAAAGTAAAGTCAAAATCAGAAAATGATTCAATTTATAGGAAACTTGTGGGAAGTTTGACTTATCTTACAATCATTTAGACAAGTTTTAGTTCTGAAATCAACTACAGATGCAGGCTTCTCATAGACCTTGAAGTGGAAAATTGGATAGCAATAAAAAGTGATTTGAAATATGATAAAAGTACAATATGTTTTGGATTACTATATGGTGAAAGTGATGCATTTCATTTAATTTCATCACAAAGTTTTGCAGTCATGTATAAGTTAATAAATCCAGGAGCTATGGCATTAGCTTATCTATAGTTTCAAATTTGTGTAGTCATGTCTAAAGCAATAAATCCAGGTGTTAAGGTATTGGCTTGTCTGCAACTTAAAAGAATCCCTTTATTTACCCACAAAAGGATTAGTAATTATGATAAGACCTCATAACTCCAACCTAAACTCTTCAGTTAAAATTCTAATGCACATAGAAATTCACAAAGTTAAGAAATTCACTATGATATTTCTACTGGCATATTCATTTGAAATAGTCTTAGTCAACCCAATAACTCCTGCTTTGGCCACACTGTAATTATCTTGCCCTATATTGTGAGTCAAACCAACCACATAAGCTATATTCATGACTCTTCCCTGCAAGATATCAAAAAATACATTGGAGTTAACAAAAACCAACCTACCATTAAAAACTTCTAATTTTAATTGTACTATCTTGCTTAGGGTACAAATAGGGGTGAATACTATTGTAATACCCATTTGGTACCCTCTTGTTTTGTGCATGGACTACACTATCACATATCAAATAAACATTTTCCTAGATGCCAAGTCATGCAGACTTTATGCAAGGCACCATATATTATAAGTTTTTACATATGGAGTAAATTGTAGGATATAGTAAAGTTTCTAGTGAGACATAATTAGCTCACTTAGCCTGAGTTTGTTTCCCCAAGCCATGAAGAGGTTATGTACATATGATGTAAGCTAAAAAGGCGAGCTAATAAAAGTAAGAGAATGGATGCCATTGGAATGGGGTGGCCATGATATGAAAAGTGGTATGGAGAAAAAGGAAGAGATAGGCTAGGACATGTGGCATATACCTAACTCATTTACCACTATTAGTGAAATGTGGCATAACATAAAGGATGAAAAGTAGGATGTTGGAAACCTCACTCTCTAGTGTACCTATTGTACCACCAAAAAATTCCATTAATAATTTAATATTATACCGCATTTTAAGATTATGCAAGGTTATTTATTTTTGGCTCTCTTCATCTGCTCAGTGAGTTTAGTGGTTGGTTTTTAAGATGGTTCTATAGTTGGTTTTTGGGATATCTAGCCATACTCCAATGTTTCTCATTATATCTTGGCTAGGCAATGTGCAAGCTTAGGGAGAAAAACATTTATGTTGTTGCATAGAGGCTATAGTGGGAAATATTGGAGTATGGCCAAATATACCAAAAACCAAAAATAGAACCATCTTAAGAACCAACCAAAATATTGAAAAAAATACATTCATGATTAACAATGTGAAAAAAATGAAAATGGGATTTAAAAAAGCAGGTTTTCCAATCTTTCTTCAGACAGTTGCATTTTTTGAGAAGCTTGGGAAATGTAGGTTGTTATTGCAGGTTTGTTTCCCAAAAACTACCCGACCTGCAGAGGATTTGCGAGAGTATTGCATGTTGAAACATCTTTTCTAGGTTTTTGAATTTTTTTAACTCTTGAAGAAGGGCTATTGTATATTTTTTTCATCCTTTTTTTTCCTATTTGATGGAATCTTCACATTTGTTCATAGAAGCAATCTCAAATAGTTTGAGTGGGCCTATGGTTAATAACTTGCACTTCCTCGTAATATGTTATAGGTCCAAGAGGGAGGTAGATCATGTACACCTCCTTAAACTTTAGTAATAAAAGAAAATCACTTGGTTGCTTCTCCTATGCCAGTAACATTACAATGATCTTTCGAAAGGCTACGTCAACAATGTCCGTAGCATTACAATGCTCTATCAAATGGAGACATCAACAATATAGTACATGGGTGGAGCATGATCTATTTTCAAAAAATCCCACATGTATTTATGTGTGCATGATTCTCAAATTATGAGAGGTATTTTTTGTTAAAATCATCATTTCGGAAACTAAACCTATTTCTCTGTTTTCTGTGTCTTAAGGTTGAATATAGTGGTAGGGTCAGATTGCTGAAGTTATCAATAAGGGGCTGTTGTAGGAGCGTAATTGGATGCCAATGTAGGAGAAAGTGCAGGCAAGGGCACAAGCCTTTTAAACAGTGTGGCACTACTAAAAAATTGATTTAAAAAGAGGAAATTTTTAGGATAGAAGAACACATGCTACCTCAAATTAGAATTAACGAATCCTGACTCTCACTAGGTCCAAAAAAACATAATCATTCCAGCTAAGATGGGCCATTTAAATTGGGAGTTTAGGGATAAAAAGCGCAAATTGATTTTCTATGGTTCCAGAGAGGATATGACTTTTTTGTTGAAACTAGATTAGAAATTGTGAATGTCGATATTTTTAACCACAGAATTTGCTCCACAACAAATTTTTGTTTAACAATGCTCGCTTGAACCAAACTAGTTGTGCAACCGATTTATCAGACATGTCATTAATTTTAAATCCCAACAATCTAAACATTGATATACAATCATACATACGTGCATTTGGAAAAGATGTGGGATCCTGAGAATGAAATTGGTGGTTTCCACTCCATAACTAGCACATTTAGTATTTAGTGGTACATCCTCCAAATCATCCACCTTAGCCTTAGCATCAACATCCATCATAATTGCATTTGAAGGAAGCATATTCGGCTTGACGCAACATCTTCATACATTGTCTTTAATACACACACTCTCTCCATATCCTCCTCCTTAGGATCAATGAAGATAAAGAAGCTTGTAAGCATAGGAAAATAACTAAACCATAAAGGTTTAAGTAGCAAGGTTTCTTTTATCTAAAAATGATATGAAATGAGGCTCTAAAATTCTTCTTGTCAGCTTACAAGAACCTCTCCCACTCCAAATCTTAAACAATTTCCAAGATCTATGCTTATGATTGATAATTTTCGGAATTAAAAGAACTTGAAATAGGTGTATGCTTGTGTTTGCCTTTAACTGCTTAATTGCCTTAAGTTTATTTGCTTAAACTGATATATAAACACACATAATAGTAAATGCAGCAAATAGACAAACCATAGAGACAACAAGTTTAATTAGGAGTTCACCCAACTCTTCTGGGCTACGTCTTCGCGCTCCTGTCAACTCGACTTAGCTCTTTGGGATTATGGTAATGCTTCTTTTACAAGTTCCACACTTAACACCATAGGTTTACAACTGTATCCATGGGCTTAGAATACCATCTTACCCCGGGTTGTCCTTACTCTGTAGACAGATCTAGGCTTCTCTGGACTCGACTCCATCAATTAGTGCTCTGAGCTATCTTGAGCTCTAGATTGTACAAACTCCCTCAGAATTTTGTTAACTGTCTCTGGAACTCCTTCTTTTGTCTTTAACACACATCAGACATTAGCAATAGCTTGATCATTTGATCTCTTTTTTGTTCTTTGAAACTTCATTACAGCCTCATGGCTCTTAGAAGTTTGTTTTGAGCTCTCCTGCTCTGTGGCTCTACCTCCAACCTCTGGTGGCTCTGACTCTATCAAGCCTCCAACCTCTCGTGGGTCTTTCACTTTCCTACCAACCTCTGGTGGCTCTCTGTGAATCCTCAACTCGATGGCTCTTTGGCTTTGCAACTCTACTGCATTCAAGCTCTTTGGCTTTGCAACTATGTTGCACCCAGATATCTGAGGAATCGCCCCTTTGTCATCGCCCCCAACCTCTGGTGGATTCTCTGGCTTTCTCTGGAACTGCGGATCTGCCTCCAACCTCTGGTGGCTCTGCCTCTATCAAGATTCCAACCTCTGGTGGCTCTTTTCCCAGCTGTGAGCTCCCTCAAGGGAGACTCCTGAAGGGAGACTCCCAAAAGGAGACTTACTCTCCCGAGGGAAAAATATTTCTTCTTCACTTGGCTCTTTTGCCTTTAAGGAATCCCCCGACTATGTGGCTTCCATCCATTCCTCTCTGTGCCATCATTCCTCTGCGGCTTCTTTTGCTCTCTGTGGCTTTGTGTCTAGCCCTCTGGCTCTATGGCTCTGTGGCTTTGCGTCTGGCCATCAGGCTCTGTGGCTCTACGTCTTTGCACCTGGCCCTCTAGCTCTGTGTTTTCTATAATGCATTCCTATTACGAACACCCGCTTACAGTGTGGCAAGGGTAATGGGAGCCATTATAGAGAAAATACACAGGCGCCCTTTCTTTGGGCAAATTCTCGAAAACAGAACAAACCTCCAATACACAAAGAATCCTCTATCGGGTGCTAAGGCCGGATTTCAAATGATATGAAATCATGTCCATAAACCTTATCAGATCCATGCTCTTATCACATATCACGCTGCCTAAAGGTCATGGTCCATTTGTATTTTGGATTCTCAATCTTTGATAATCGATATCAGTGATCGGCCAATCGCATATCGCATGTCGCATGGGTTGGGGTACTCTGCTCCTCCTTTGTTGCGATTTGATCTCCGATCACTAATTGCATCGGCGTATCGCTATCGGCTCCATCGCCTGTGCATTGGCCCTTTGTATTGTAGTGATCCCGTTTGCCGATCGCGCTATCTATCGATCGCAAGTCGCACATCACTCATCAAAATATCGGCATATCGCATTTCAGCTTACCCAGGGTTCTCATGCCACATGAAGGCCTTCCCCTGATGTGGTATATCAGAGATCGCAATCAGAGTGTCCTTCCACCTCCGTTTAAGTCCTCCCTTTTGCATTTGCAATGCGATTTTCTTAAGGACCCCTTAAGTCCCATTTTAACAAGAAAATGCCTCCTTTTCTAAGGACATTGGGCAATTTTCTTTTTACAATAACTCCTTCATCCGGAGTCCGTTTTGGTCCATACAAATTGCATTAGATTTAGAATGAAGAGATCTATGCAATGAGACTATTTTCAGGAGAATACTTTGACTTTATTTTTTTAGCATTTAGAAAGTCCTTGATTATCATTTTCTGATCAAACAATTTCCATTGAACATTTCCAGCTAAAGTATCTTCCATTGAAACCCCTAGTTGATAGACTTGAAATAAACCCCAATAGACAAACCCATGATATATATAAACCCTTACTAGACATCCATGGCTAGAATAAACATTTAAATTCAATGCTTGGAGGCCAGATGAATCTTTCTATACAAAATCCTAGCATTGAGTTCATTAGCTTTGTCCATCTACTGATGCAAAACGAAATTCTAGGCATCCTTCTTGGCCTCACATTTTCATCTTCCGCGAGGCAGTGGAAATCATTGACATAGATGTACTCAAGGTGAAAACAATTTTTCTCATTGTAAAAAAATCATATTGATGTGCCATTTCCATACATGGTAGCCAAATTTCATCTTCTTCATAGTGGAAACACAAGTTTGATGTCCCCCAACCTCAACTACATTGCAGGAATTGGGCTTCAATTCATCCCCTTTACCACTTAAAGTGGTGGAAATGATCTTTTGTTCAAGCTTTGTGGTATCCTTGGTGATATTCGATAGTTTCCACTCATTTTCGATGACTTTATCACATATATTAACCATGAGAGTATCAATGTTGAAATATGGAGGTCGAATCCCCAATCTCTCAATCATGTTTCTTAGCCTAGATACATCAAGGGCGAATCCCCAATCTTTCCATTGTACTAATTAGCCTACATACATCGAGAGGAGATTTAGGGCTCAATTTTCACATATCTCCTCCTCTAGATGCAAAAGTCACATAAAAATCCAATCCACAGAGTGCATAGAGGTTTAGTTACAAGCGCAAGACCATTTTACTTTAAAATAATTACAAATATCAAAATAAAATAATTGAATATGAATAAATGGTTAAGATGAAATGATAATTTTAAGACAAAATGATTATGTCATCTTAAACAAATGTCTTAAATACTCGCTTCATGTAGTAGTGACATTTGTGTTCCCACAGGAAAAGATGACACCTACACTAGAGGATGTATGTTTGATCATGGGTATCCCTATATATGGTTCCATCATAGACACTGAGGTGTTTGACTGAGAACAATATCTTTCATGCGAGTGGGAGGTAATCTATTGGTTCTCTCCACCCATAGTAAATGATAGCTCTTCTCATTTTATGGATTGCTTTAAAACCTTATGGTTACTAGGTCAGGACTTGAACAAGCCTCTAGTGGAACACCATCTCCATGGAATTTGTGAAGTCTGAGCTTATCTAAGATAGAGTCCAAGTCTGTTTTATGACAAAGTTTGAGTCCATTTTGAGGGTGAATTTCAAGCCTTTCTTTTTATAATATTCGAGCCCATTGAGAGTTGAAATCAAAATCTGTTATGCAGTGAAGATCAAGTTTTTTGGTTGAATAAAGAAGGCCTAAATTTGGCCCTAGTGAAAATCTAAGTCAAGGGTTTGGTCAAGTTCATTTTGGACAGTTGAAAGACCATCTGTGGAAAACTTTTGGAGGGATGACTTAGTACTTGTTGGAAAAATTTCTATCTCACACTTGGAGAGATAATAAATTTATGCTTGTCTTGCATGTTATAAATTTGCATGAAACATCCTATTAAATGTTTCAACATCTTTTGACACCCATAAAATGTAGATTGATTATCATTCTCTTAGGATCAATATGTGGAATCTCCTTCTAAAGCACCCTCTTCCCCACATGAAGCTCCATCCATTGATGAAGATGACACTTTGAGTGATTTGATTGACAGAATTGGGAGCCAAAATCTTGATTTAGCCCCATCTCAATCAAGTGAGCAGTTTGGGCCATCTTAGAAAGGTCCTCAAAAATGGCCGACAAAGACACTTGAAAGTGCTCATCCTGATGAGGTTTGAAACGAAAGAACAATAATCTCAACTAGACATAATGGAGGTGAGGTATACTTTCCTGATTCACCTGTTCATATGGATGTTTCTTATGATTGTGAAATAAATTTTTCTACAGATCTTGAACCACCTTCGTTCAAAGAAGTCGCTTCTCAGGATGAATGGAAAGAAGCAATTTAGAAGTAATATGATATGTTGATAATTAATGGCACCTAGAAGCAGGTTGATCCTCCATTAGGAACCAAACCAATAGCATGCAAGTGGGTCTTCAAGAACAAGTATAAAGCAGATGGTTCACTTGGCAAGCATAAAGTGAGGCTTGTGGAAAAATGTCTTGTATAGAAAGAAGGGGTTGATTATGAGGAGACTTCCCCACATCAAAAAATGGGCTACCATCTGGACACTCTTTGCCTTGGCAACTCAAAATGGTTGGAAATGCCATCAAATGGATATAAAAATTGCTTTCATGAATGACAACATTCCAAATCCTCTTTTGATTGACAACACTTATGCAATAAAGTTGGCTAAGAACCCAAAGTTATATGATTGAACGATGCACATGAATACAAAATACTATCTGATTTGACATCATGTTGAGGCCAAAAGAATCCAACTTTAGCATTGTTCCACAAATGAGCAGATTGCAGACATCTTCACCAAAGCGCTAGGAAGGGAAAAGTTTGAAAGATTCGTAGCACCACCTATTTTTGGCATCTGATTGATGCAATACTTAGGTAAAAAAATATTGGCATGACATAAACAACTTTCTTAACATGTTTTTTTAACTCTTATGCCACATTTTCACACCAAAATTTTACCTAGTTCTACACTTAATCCCACTTTGCTTGTAATAAAACTCTTAATTGATTAAAAAAAAATACCCTTTTTTGAAGGTATAAACATAGTTCTAACAACTAGATCCAATGGAGCTACTGTCTCCCCAAGAGGCAGTAAAGAACACACTGACCATGTGCTTGATCCATTGGGTCGCTCCCAACCAATAACCCCGCAACCTATAAATTGTACCACACTGAAGTCCATATTGAAACTGCAAACTAAGAATGCACTGCTGAAAACCAAAACCTAAAACTGGAAAGTTAAGATCCACAAATTTTAGTAGCATAACTATAAAATATTTACAATATCTGTGCTTGTAATTTACAAAACATAATTAAAACCCTATCCTTCTAGCTATTCAAATCTTTATTTTTCAATTAAACATTAGTCAAAGCATTTTAAAATTATTGTATGCATCCTCTATTGTTCTTTTGGTAAAAGGACGAGTCATAGCTAAAGTGTAGGACTAAAATTGTTCTCACCCTGCAGGGTTTGTATCTAGAACTGTAACTTGTATTCCTCCTTTATAGAAAAACTAATACATGAACCTATGAAATATATTGAAACTGTGCACTTGTTTACACTCTTTAAGGCCCTTCTTTATTGTGTTGACTCATATTTTCTTGTCTCCTTTAGATAGAAAAACTTTATGACATATTACCATAACATATCGAAAATAAACTAACTATAGAAAAGATAAAATGGAGCACGCAAAAACATTGAGGTAAAATTAGGGTTTTTTCAACAAAATTACATATATTGCCTTATCAATGAGGTAACTTGATCATTCTTCCATAACTTCTATGGCATGAGCAAGGATTTTTAACTTGTCTTGGCTTCTTTTCATCCTTATATTACTCTTTTGTATAAGTTTTCTAACTTCTAGAGCTCCTTTCCCCTTCCTACCTGCATACTCTATTTTCCCTTGTTTCATAGCCTTTTTCTTGCCTTTTGAAGACTTTAGATTTTCTTCTTCATCAATTATCACTAGTTCCTTTAGCTTAGGATTAAGATTTTCCTTAAAACTCAGTCTTCATTTATTTGTAGGATGAGTATGGGGTTTCCTATGGTAAACCCTACACCCTCTTTCATACTCTGCTTTCCTTTCTCACTTTTCTCTTCTTGATGCTTTACTTCCTCTTCTTCTGTCATTTTTGCCTTTTGTCTTCTTGTTGTCTTTTGATAGACCTTAATCTTTGGTTCCTTTGCAACGTCTTCCTCGATAGGCGCATGACTAGATTCAACCTCTATTTTGAGGGCTGGGATTTTAACATGAGTTTTAGCCTTACCCTTTCTTAGTCTTCTAGGTGCAGAGTTTCCCCATGTCCTCTACCTCATCATTTGCATTTGTTTATCTAATTAGGCCATGGTGACTTATATCACGAGGTAACAGTTTTGGTTTGGTTACAGACTTACTAGACATTTTAAGTAGACTTTGATGTAAGAGATAAGGTAAGGTCATTTTTCCAAAACCATCTAAATGACATAAAAATCTCATGTGGTAAAGGTATACTTTGGAATACCAACCTTCACATGTAAGAAATAGTTTCATAATATTTAAAACATTAGACCATTCGGGCTTCAACATCTTCTGAGGGATTCCCATGCTCCAATTAGGGTTCTGATGTTCTCCTTTAAGGAAGAAGTTGAGATCCACATTCTGCATCATTCATTTCTTGAACCACTTCTCACCCTCAGTAGGCAACCTCATGGCTTTTTCTATTGAATCTTTAGTGATTGCAAACTCCATTCCTCTTATCTGAGCTTTGTTTCCATCAAAAGAGTGAATAAAATCATAACACCAACTCAGATTGTAACCATGAAACTGCTAGAAAATCGACTCCCATCCTGTATTTCTGAATAAAGGTGAAACTTCATCACAGACCTTGAACCATACTCCATCTAGTTCAAATCATCTCACATGACCTGAATTTCCCATTGCTTAACTGAGAAAAATTGAGCACTCTGCCACGTGTTGTAAAAAATTGTTAGCAATTTCACTATTTGTTACGAGCGAGTCACCTAGGTTTGATGGAAATGGTTGATTTGCGCACAATTTTGGTTTTAACCGTCCTCTCCAAACCCTTTTTAACATTTTGAAACTGCCTCAAAACATCACATAAAGTCATATCATAGGTTAAATTTCATCGAAAACTTTTAAATTGTTTCAAATGACCCAAGTGATAGTTATAAAACTTTATTTTTTTCAAAATTTTGTGGGCGCTATGAAAATATTTTGTAGTGCGACGTGTAGGTACTATGAAAATATTTCATAGCGCCGCCTATTTTTGGCATCCGATTGGTGCAAGACATGGGTAAAAGAAAATTAGCATGACATAAACAACTTTCTTAACATGTTTTTTTATTTCTTATGCCACCTTTTCACAAAAAAATTTTGTTTAGTCTTACACATAAGCCCACTTTGCTTGTAATAAAACTCTTAATTGATTTTCAAAACATTTTGACCCTTTTTTGGAAGTATAAACTTAGTGCTAATAAAATATCTCTGCAAACTTCCTGAATGCAATAACAGACAAGTTGTCTCTAATCGTATTAGCAGAGATTAAAGGGACAAAAGAGGAATTGATGTCTTAGAAAACTTGCGAGTAAAAATCTAGCTAGGGACAAGAGTCCTGGTCTAGATGGGTGATCCATAGAACTATTTCTACATTTTATGGACATTATGGAGAATGATCTGTTGATAATGATTTGTTTGTGGTGGCTGAAGAATGTCAGTGCTTGTGCTTGATCTCGACATATTTTAAGGGAACTTTTATTGTACTCATCCCCAAACTGAATGATCCCTCCAGTTTCAATAATTATAGATGGATTTCCTTATGAAATATGGTCTATAAGATGATCTAAAAAATAATAGCGAACCAGATTAAAGCTATTCTTTCCAAGCACATGATTCCAAAAAAATTTAGTTTCCTAGAACACAGTCAAAAGCAAGATGTAGTGGAAATTACCTAGGAATGCTTACATTCTATTAAGACTCGTAAGTTGGAGGTGTGTATGATGAGGATCGATCTGGTTAGAGCATATGATAGTGTGCACTGGGAGTTTCTGTCACTGATTCTCTACAAGATTGGCTTTGTGGTCAAGGTCATTAGATGGATTATGGCTTGTATCACATTTCTGAGCTATGCTATTGTCATTAATGGTATTCCAACTTTCATCAAAGCATCTAGAGCATTAATTGTATTCCAACTTTCACCAAAGCATCTAGAGGCCTTAGAGAGGGATGCACTCTGTCTCCATTACTTTTTCTCCTGGTCATTGATGGATTGAGCAAAGGTGTATTGGAAGCTGCACCAAAGCATAATATTGTTGGATGTAGGATCACAAAAAACATAAATATTGTCACACAATGTTTGTAGAGGATGTTCTTTTCATTGTGCATATTTCTATGGTGGAAAGGATAGCTTTACATCATATTCTCTCAAGTTTTGGAGTATCTTCTCGGCTTTATATGAGCAAAGGTAAATCAACACTTACCTCGGAAAATAAGGAGGAACATTATATCAAGGAGATAGCTCAAATCTTCGAGGTGGGATCCATTTCTATGGAGGGAGGATTCAAATATCTAGGATTTTGCTTGAAAACTAAAAAAAAATGACATAAGATAATGGCACTCTCTGGTAGGTTATTTCAAACACAATTTGTCCCTATGATCTAATAAGTGGTTGACACTAGGAGGTGGGCTACTTATGTTCAAATCAGTTCTTCAAAACATTTCTATTTGTTGGATGCATCTCTTTCTCAGATCTAAAGATATTTTAAAAATAATAGTTATTATCATTGCTAGGTTCCTTTGGGTAGGGCCTAGATCTACAAAGAAGATCCACTTAGTTTGATTAAAAGTGATTTCGAGACATGATGCAGTGCCATATCTTGTTGGGCCAGGGTTTCCTTAAGGCGTTGCAACAAAATTTAGCTTTAATGAAAAAGGATGGAGAGGGAGATTGAGCTAAAAACTTGCTAAGAGAGAGGTGGGGAGAGAAGAGAGAAGCGAGAAAGGGCATGGGAGTGTGACCAGCCATAAAGGATATGTTAATTTTTTATTTATTTAAAAATTCAAATTAATTAATTATCATTAACTATTTTTCAAATTAATCTACATTGTTAAAATTTTACCCATAGAGATGTACACCTATAGAGGTGTACGAGTCAAATTTCAATTCTGATCAAATACAGTTTCACACATAAAAAAAATATATACAAACTTGATCCCCTATAGACCGGAAGTAAAACCCATAAGTAGCCTAGACCCTTTTATAGGTGACAATGGTGTTTGAAAGGTCATAAAGTTCTCAAATTTAAGCTGATAAAAATATATGCAAACTTGATCCCCTATAGACCGGATGTAAAACCAATAAAGTAGCCTAGACCCTTTTATAAGTGACAATGGCGTTTGAAAGGTCATAAAATTCTCAAATTTAAGCTCGAGGAAAATTTCAATAAAAATATGATAAATTCAGGTGACAATATAAAGGTTGGATGTGTAAATACGAAGCTTTCCTCGAGTTAGAACGACATTATTTTGCGGTAGCTTTAGGTTTGTACATAATTTAGTGCGTTATCATTTGATGTTAATTAAAGTATGTTCTCTTGTATTTTATTTGGTTAAACAATGTCATGGTCCTTAATTTAATTTATTGTATATAATAAAACCTCAATACAGAAAGACTTTTAATATAATTTCACGAGATACAGTAAGTAGGGATGGTGCAGATATAACCGATATGCATCGACAGTGAAGAAGTTGCATCAAACATTGAATTCCATTGATATTCTTCCTCATGCGATTTCATAAATTTCCACCTGTGGCATTTATTTCATGACAACAGCGTAACAACTAGTACATTAACAAATAAATGTGTGCACTGCACATGATAGTAATGTGCCCACTGCCAGCCATTATCTTTATATACACCTTCACCCGTTATCATATGTTTTTATGATTAATTGCATGTATGCACTGTCCAGCTTTCTAAAGGGAGAATGCTCATCAACGGTAATTGATCCAATATTGTCTCTTTACCTTGAAAATATCCTTCCGCTTTTGAGATTCGTTGAATACTTTCGTCTGCAACTTCCACCATTCGTCAGTGGACCTTGTATTGTCTGTGTGAATTCCAATAGTAATGCCCTTTGAATTGGATCTCATAGGCACCGCAAAGATCATTGTCATTCTGTACATCATAGGTCCATGCAAATATTATTATGATAGGGAAAGTCTGTGTTGCATGATTACTAACTATCCTAGGAAATGTCTGTATTGCCACGAACTTTCCAGACTTTGTAAAATAGTTTATGTTCTTCATATAGCATTAAAAATCTCTTTCTAACTCATATACCACCAAGTCTTGTCCACATCTCCAACTGCTGTCACTCAGTGTAAAGAGCAATTAGCGAAAAATTATAATATAAATTTCCATTTTTTTATTTTGCAATATCAATTACTTAAATAAAACTAAATTAAAAATATCCGGCAATAGAAATCGCTAAACGAAATATTTAAATATGATTTAGTTAATTGGAATAAATGAATATTAAAGTGAACACAATAATAAATCTGATTGTGCATCTTATTAAGTTGTTTAGCACTAAAAATATATTTTGAGTAATACATAGTAGTAATATACTATGTTGTTTACTTAATAATTGAAATATTTAAATATTATTTAGTTGATATTATTTAATTTTAAAAATAGGTATAATTTTATATTATAATTTTTGAATTATTAAAAAAAATCAACTTTTTAAAATGCAAATCTGTCCTAATATGAGGTGAAACATATCTAGTTTGTGTTTAAAACAAATTCAACATGAGCAGGCTCTAAGGTTTGCTACTCGCTCTAGCATTGAAGGATGACCTCATAGGATTTTATTGTATGGAAGTAAGATTTTGTGGTTTAAATTATTAGTTTAGAGGGGTAATTCAATGTTGATATGATATTTCTATTTGAAAAAAAGTTTTATTTCATTAATTCGTTTTGTTTTTCACACTCTTCACCTTGGTTCTAATATTTATTGGTTCTTTATTTTCCTCCCTTAATTGTTCGAAGTCCCTCTACCTTCTTCTAGTTCCTTAGCTTCTTCCCGGGACTAACATATGATTTGTTGTGAAGACTATTATTAAGTCTCTTCTGTTTGATCGGGTCCTAGACTAGCTCCAAATTAATCTAGCCTCCCAAGCCTCCCTAATTAATATCTTCCTTCACTCTTTTTCTCTCCTAGTTACATTTTTATTCCTCTCCTCTCCTTGCACCCTCCTGACTTTTCTCATCCCCATCCATATTGGTATTTTCTTTAGTAATTATGCCTAGATATCTCTAGGAAAGGAGTTACCTACTATTATGAGTTGGGTTCCCGAACGCCAACCTTGGCATGTCATTATAGAGATATTCGAAATGAAATTCAAGAGGAAATATCCAAGGTGAAGACGGGAATAGTAGTCCAACACAAATGTTTGTTGAATGTAGAAATTGCAGGTGACTTCATTAACTACATTCTCTATAAATGGGTCACAAGAGAAAAACTCAGTCAATATATCTACACCATAGATATCTATTAACACAAGAAATGCTATTGGAAAAAATAAGGAAGAATATCATTATACTCCATTAGAGAGGGCATCTTGGCTCAATTATCATTAAATACTTCTTTTAACCTCAATGTGTGTGTGTGTGTGTGTATATATGATTTTCCATGTGTTAATCTACCTCAGGAAAAAGCATGTAAATTATCTTTTATACATTTGAAATATTTGTTAATTTTTATTACTTATTATTTTTTTAGTCAGATAAAATTTACTTCACACAACTATGATATCAATATAGGTTATATGTGTGTGTGTGTGTGAGTGATTTTCCCTGTGTTAATCTACCTAGGAAAGAGCATGTAAATTATCTTTTATACTTTTAGTGGGATAAAATTTACTTCACACAACTACTACATTGGCCAATATAGGTTTCATATATATATATATATATATATAAGAAGTACTCATTAATTTTCCCGTGGATAAATTTTATTCACACAAGAGTTTTAACTTTGATACAATTATATAAAAAATACTTATTTTTTTTAACTCACATAAATATTTTGAAGTATAATATTACCTTAATTTATTTATTTCAAATGGAATTTTTTTTTTTTTAATTAATTATTTATTCATTTAAATTTTTTACTCATTTTTAATAATAATAATAATAATAATAATAATAATAAATTAAATAACAATATAAATAAATAAATAATTAAAATAAAAATAAAAATAAAAATAATATCTTTATTATTTATTTATCTATCTATCTATCTATCTATCTATCTATCTATTGTTTATTTTTTTTATTTTTATTATTATTATTATTATTATTATTTATTTTTTTATTTATTTATTTATTGTTATTTCTATTATTATTATTATTGTTGTTTTTGTTGTTGTTGTTGTTGTTGTTATTATTATTATTATTATTATTATTATTATTATTATTATTTATTTATTTTATTATTATTATTATTATTAGTATTATTATTATTATTATTTATTTATTTATTTTGATTTTTATTTTATTTTTATTTATTTATTTATATATATATATATTTTAACTTGTATTCACAATTAATTTATTCATAGGCGAGGTCCTTTACAACTAATTTCCTTTTAAATAATAATTAACCTATAATTTTTAACTATTTTTAATAACTTTTAACTAACTATTATCACTAATTTAAATTATTTTATTTATTTATTAAGGGATTGGTACTGTGTAACTTATCTCTTTTTTTTATTATTAAAAAAGTTTTGATCCCGGTCCAATAGTCAATATTAGCGGTTGGTCAAATTAGCCGTTGGAGGCTCTGCTCGGTCTATTTCACATGCTAAGCTAGATCTGTTTCTTCAACTTGTCCTGACGATGAACCACACTGGTTGGTTCGAAACGCGTCGACAAATGATGTCTCATGTGATCTTCGCCGAAAAATATTTTTTGTAAACTTGATATGGATCACAGAAGCCTAAACTCTACTAGGCATAATATACTCCTCGATCCATAGTACTAATAATTCCAGAATGGTTAATCTAAGCATAATATATTCATCGATCCATGGTACTAATAATTCCAGAATCTTGAATTTGAGAATGATATATTCATCGATCCATTGTACTAAATTAAATGTTGATTACCAGAAGTTATGATAACTTTCATGAATTATTATTTTCCAAAAATAATCTACTGTATTTCTAGAAAATTCCTAAGCTACCATACAGACTTAAGTCCAATCATTATGTGAGTAATAGTTTCTACATGCCATTTCAGATTCTAAATGTGTAGCAAATAAGAATAATCTATAACAGTAATAATAACGATCTAACTAGTAGTGTTGTAGTGACAACACACATGAAAATAGACACTCTTTTCCTCCCAACCATATTCCTTAGTTCACCCCGACTGGAGATTCATTTTCCAAGATCTCAACAAGCTTGTTGATCCTTACAATAGGAATTTTATGCTTTCCTTCCATATGGGATTTTTCTTCTAGCAGCATCCTCCTTGTGTGGTTTTTAAAACCATTGGTCTAGGCTCTCTTTTTTTATAAAAGAACAATTTTATCCTCAACAATTCTCTATGAGAATCCCAACTTAGAATTTATCTTCAACTAAGTACTTAATGTATCTTTCTCTCCCATGCAATAAGTTTGTCCAGAATTCTTATTATTAAAAAGTTATCTTATATATAGAATCCCATCTCCAAGTGTCTAATTTTCAAGTTTTTCCAATTTATTGTTCATTTATTAGTAAAAATTTTATTTACATGATTATGTCATCACATTTTATGACTTTTTTGTCATCATAGTTTAGTTTTAGCAACACAATAACAATACTATAGTTTAGTTTTAGCAACACAATAACAATACTAATACTTCCAGTAGTGGAGCTTTATTACAATGATCAACTATGAGAAACTGCTAACTGGTAAGGACGGGAGCATTTTTGTTCAGTAACATATCGAAGAAACATTGTCAAAAAGTTCATCAAAATGATTAGTTAGCAGGAATTTCCCACGGGTAAAGCACTTTCTTCAATTTTTCAGTTTAAAATAGTTATTCTTTGTTTTAGAGCTCTGTCATTTTCGGTTTCCATGCTGCAGAATCTGTTGGAGCACCAGTTCAATTCCTATTCCTTCAAATACACCTTCATGTGTTTTTTCTTCCGATCTTTCAAGAATATATGTCTCAAGCATTCATAAACCATTTTCTACCAAGTTAGTGATATTTATTATAATGCTATCAACTCCTCTTTGCAATATTAACCATTGTTATCATGATATATCAAATAGTTCCTCTGAGTTGGACATCCATTAGTTTGTTTTATTGGATTCCAATTATTTTAAGAAAATCATTTTTATGGTTATTTTTTGATGAACATCATGTAGTAATTAGTTCTTGTTCTTTGAATGCATTTGATTTCTAGGTTGTGAGAAATTCAAATCATATGTGTCCTGAGTTTGTAGCAGATATCCCTTATGAATCAAGTATGGAATTTTCTCATTAGGTAAATATTGCCTTCTCTTGTTCACACCCCACTAATGAGAATAATTGCATATTCTTTTTTTAGATGTTCATCTCTTTATGTTTTTTAAAAGTATTTAAATTCAGAGCTCAATATTTTACAAGTACAAGATGTTCCATGCATCAAATGACTACACACAGATCAACATCTAAAGCATTAGTAAGTTTCTACTATACATTTGTAAATTTTTAGTATTGTAAGGGATTTTTTCCCCACATGTTAAACTAGGATTCGATTGATTAATTTAGCTAGGATTTGATTATAGAATGTTTAGCAATTGTCAATCGTACAATTGAACTCTAAATATTTTGAAATAAAAGTTCATTTTACTAATTATTCTACCATCAACATTATTCTCAGAGAAGAAATTTTTCTTTTTCCATCTTCATTACAATTTCATATGTTTTGGGAGGATGTTGTATCATAATCTCAACCAAATACATGTTTCCTATAACAGAATTTGAAGGCCCTGTTTGACTGGTTTTCAAGACAAAAAAAGGCAGAAATTTGTAATTAATGTCTTGTTGTTGTTACATGGAACTCTAATTGGACAGTGTCCTCTAATGAACCCTTGGTGGTAATTACTTCTTGTCTTTTGGATGCATCTTCTGTGCAGGTTATGGGAAATCGAAAGTATACCTGTATTGTGCTTCTAGCGCATATCCCTTATGAATTTAAGTGAAACATTTTATCACTAGGTAAGTATTTCCTTCTCTTCTTCAGAACCTGCTCATTGATCAAAATTGAATTTTTCTAATTACATGTTCATTGTTTATTTTTTTCAAAACTCTTTAAATTGATAGCTCAATATATTGCAAGATATTGGCTACATGAAATGACTGTCAGTAGGTCAGTGTTTAGATCATTTGTAAGTTTCTATTATACATTTGCAACTTTCTACAGGGTTACCCAGAAGGGGTATGAGGTGGGTAGTGATCCTCAGGATTATGAAACCATTGAATGTGCTATTGTAATGCATAATGGAATAAGTAGCATCAAGGATACTATTGGCAGAATTAGAAAGGAAATGAATGATGTTGTTGCATAGGAGTAAACATGCAAGGAAGGATGTGTAGGAGATGACCGACGTATTGGTATAGTACATAAGTTATCAACTAAAATAAGGAGTGTTGTTGGAAGATGCACAGGTGTGAGTCAAAAAGAACTGCATAGGTTGGAGGAATGGTGTAAGGATTCCTTAACAACTAGAAATAAACACCATGCAGATAGACATGTGTGTAATGATGCTATAGGGCATGAGTAAGGTAGTAATATTTATGTATAATAATGAATTAGTATGTTCCATTAGCTAATAAGGTCATGATATCTTCTACTGGGTATAAGAAGCAACCAAGATACTGGAAATTGTGATCTTCAAAAGTAACTATGAATTTTGTAATGGATATATTGAGAATGTAGAAGTGACAATAAAAATTGATATATGTTTGAACATGGGTACTAGATTTGTTATGGTTGAGCATTGCAATTTGGAATGCATGGGCATGAAAAATACAATGAATACAAGGGAGCTTCAATGGCTCAAGAATATTCAGCAGCAATATTGTATCCCTACTCCATGTTCTTGAAATGTCAACCCGGATTAGTAAAAATTTAAGAGGTGTTCAGCACAGTGTATGCATTTTGTAAAGGCTAGGAAATCATTCATTGTAAGCTAAAAACTTGAAACTACAATAACATATTAATCTATGCAAGAATACATTATGGAACTATTAGCTAATACTCTATTCTACTAACTTAGTTACAGAATAAGGCTCAAAGGAAAGGAAATTCTTAAGCCCTTGGGTTCCTTGCCAATATTCCACTACCTCCCTCATGCAATTGATATCATATACTTTCATCATTTTGGAACCTCATTATCTTCCCCCAACAGAAGGGTTGTGCATCCTCTGTTGAAGAAAAGGTATTAAAAAAGGCATTCATTTACATGTGATACTTTTCCTCTGTAGTTGGATTTACCTTATCTACCCTACAATCCCAATCAATGATTTTACTAATCACCCCTTTACTATAATATCCAATATTATTTTCCCATTTTAACAACTGAATCCTTTCCTTTTCTGCACTTTTTGTTTCACTATCTCTGAGGGGAAGAAGCCAGGGTGGTTTTGATTTCAATCCAATCCATTCTAGATTGATTTTTTGCAAGTTCTTTTTGTATACATGGGCACAAAAAATAGCCCTATAAAAATGTTGAGGAGAGTGAGGCTCTCTTCTTTGAAGACTTGTGGGAGATTTGTCCACTTGTCATGTAGCTCTTGCATAAGTCATCTTTCCTTTCAGCGAGTGTATGCTCACCAAAACCACTATAAGTTAAATCATAAATAAACAAAACCGAAATAGTCAAGAATATGTGAGTGATAGGTGTGGGATTCCCAAGCCATAGCGTGAACATGGATACCTAATGAACATGATATTTTCTCTGACAGTTTACAGCTGTAATGTATTTTTCCAACCAATGAATCATGAGTTAATGCACATATAAGGAGACCCTACTCTTTCTTTAAAGCACACAGAGGAAAACTAATTTGGTTTCATTTTTAACCCTCCTTTCCCCCAATGCAGTTTTGTTTGATCCTTTTGGATAACGTCATTCAGATAGTGACACAAAGACAATCCAATGGTTTTCACATTTTTATGTTCAATAGTATGTCTCTCATCCTGCAGTGTTGTCTCATTTTTTTGGAGAGCCTAATTCATAGAGAGCTTGGAGTCACGAGAACCAGTATGAGGAAAATAATAAATAGAACTATAAATATAAAAAATATGTAAGTGATTGGTGTCGGCCTCCCAAAGGAACCATAATCAAGACATGGTTACCTAGTAAACATGCAGTTAAGTTTGAAAGATGTGTTTTACCAACCCCAATCAAAATACTCGGTATTTCTAACCTAGAGTGACAAACTCAACATCAACGAATCCTAACTTGAACATACAAGATGTGAATACACAACACAGGAAAATGAGGCCTCACATCATATAGGGACCTCAATTGCAACTGTTCATTATTCTATTCATTGTCATGTCTCATAACCAGTGGCCAGATTAAATTCATAGACATTAGAACTAAAGCATCAAAACTATGCAAAATGCTCAAAGTCGAAGACGAATTCATTGAGCATACAATTAACATGGGAAATGCCCAAATTGAGTTCATGCTCAATATCATTGAATCGTAACTTGAACATACAAGATGTGAATACACAACACATTTTACACTCTTTTGGGGCACACAACTTAACTTTTATTTGAGCTTTAGATCTTTATACAAAAATCTCTCGAGTTTTATCTGTTTTTTCTTTTGCCTATTTCCAAAGGTTAGTACTCAAAAATGACTTACGCAAAGGATATTTTAGTCAAGATTTAACTTTTATATTTGGGACTCAGGTATTTATTGAGGAAAAATGTGATTCAATTATGGTGTTGTAGGGTTTTGATGTTATCAAAGCACACAAGGATCAATGAATCTTCTCTTGTTCCACTTTTGGTCTTAGAGATACTTACAAATGTCATTCCTTGCATCAAGTAAGTAGTTTCTTCCAAGTTGCAAAATTAGACAAACTCCAGTCAAATGAATTGAGACTTTAAAATTCATCTCACATTTATTTATTTTTGTTCATAATGGATTTGTTTGTATACATTTTTACAGAGGTGATTATAGTTTGTGCACTACATTTTTTGTCTTCCTTGTTAGACTATTTTACTACATTCTTAGTGAGTCACAAGAACTGAAATGCCATTTGTTTCACTTAGTTATTCGCAAAGTATGATGAGTTCAATTTCATTGTAAACCGTTATGTTTAACACCCTTAATTTGTTTGAAATCAGAGAATTGGAACTACAATTTTTATTCGTGTTTCTCATGATTATTGGTCCTTATCAAACCATGAATTTGAGGCAAGTTGTTGTTTTCTTAACAAATCATTCAATTTGTGTTTTGAAATGTCAATCCTATTTTTCTACATTCCTAATGAGTCATAAGAACTCAAATTCCATTTTATTTCACTTATTTATTCTCTATTGCAGATTATGATAAGTTCCATTGCATCACAAACCGTAGTGTTTCACAAGCCTAATTTTTTCGTAACAAGGGAATTGGAACTACCATTTTAATTTGTGTTACTTGTGATTATTTCTCCTTATCAAGCCATGAATTTTAGGAAAATTTTTGTCCTTCTTAATGAATGATTGAATTGGTGTTTGGAAATGTGGATGGTAGCTCATGGGTTATTGTTCATTTTTAGAGGAACCCAAGATGGAATGGTCATTAACATAGGAACTGTTGCATACTTGATATATCAACAATTAACCATGCATGGGGTATTAAAAAGGCTTTTGATCAGAGACTTGTTGTGCCCACCATTTTTATTGTGTGTTTTATATGTATGCCATTCATATTCCAACATGGTCCAGTAAGTGCAAAGGGAGAACAAAAAAACAACACTAATCAGGTATAAGTAACACTAATAAGGTATTCCAACATGCTCCAGGTGCTTCCCAGTTACAAAATTAGAGAAATTCCAGCCAAATCAACTGAGAATTTAAACTTCACCGCCCATTTATTTATTTTTATTGGAAATCGATTTCTTTGTTTACATTATTATAGAGGTGACTACCGTTTGTGCACTTCCTTTTTGCTCTTCCTTGTTACACTATTTTACTACCTTCCTAGTGAGTCACAAGAGATCAAATTTCATCACAAACCATAGCATTTGACTACCTTAATTTGTTGTGAATAGGGGAATTAGAACTTCCATTTTTATTTTTGTTGCTAGTGATTATTTCTCTTTATCAAGCCATGAATTTGAGGCAAATTGTTATTTTTCTTAACAAATGATTGAATTGGTGTTTGGAAATGTGGATCCTACTATACCACATTACTAGGGAGTCACAATAACTCAAATTCCATTTTATTTCACTTAGTTATTCCCTCTTAAAGATTATGATAAGTTCAATTGCATCACGAACCATAGTTTTTGACAACCTTAATTTTTTTAGAAGAGGGGAATTGGAGCTTCCATTTTTATTTGTGTTACTAGTGATTATTGCTCCTTATCAAGCCATGAATTTCAGGCCAATTGTTGTTTTTCTTAACAAATGATTAAATTAGTTTTTTCAAATGTGGATGGTAGTTCATGGGGTGTTGTTCATTTGCAGATGAACCCGCGTTGGAATGGTCATTTCCATAGGAATTGTTGCATACTTGATCTATTAACAGCTAACCAACACAAGGGATATTAAAAAGGCTTTCGATTAGAGATTTCTTGTACCCACCATTATTGTTGTGTGTCTTATCTATGTGTCATTCATATTCCAACAAACTCCGTTATGTGAAAAGAAGGAACAAAAAGGGAGCACTAATCAGATATAACAACAATCTAAATTCTCATGGAAGTGTAAGTATAGCTAACATTCTAAAAAATGAATTAATACTTGAATGAGAGAAAATTAGATATCATACAAATAAAATCTATGGAAATTGTACTTTTATTAGGTGATGCATCTAGGAACTATGAGATTCCTGGTTTAACTATTAACAAATGTTCCACCTAATTCATAATTCATTATAAAATACAAAGTCTTATAATGACCTTTTTCACCCAGGTGTTGAACTAGGATTTAATTGATTAATGTAGATAGGGTTTGATTATAAAACATTAAATAGTTGTCAAAGGCACAATTGAATTCCAATTATTTTGAAATAAAATTTCATTTTTCCACTTATTCTACCATGAACATTGTGCTCCCAGAAGAAATTTTTCTTTTGTTATTTACAGTACAAGTTCACATTTTCTACACATTTTTTAAAAGGATGTTGGATGATAAAAGCAACCAAATAAATGTTTCCTTTAATAAAATATGGAGGCCCTATTTGGCTAGTTTTCAAAATGAAAACAAAAACCAAAAAATTGAAACTAATGTCTGGTTGTTGTTACATGACACTCTAATTGTTACATGACACTCTAATTGGACAATCTTCTCTCATGAACGTAATTACCTCTTGTTTTTTTAATGAATTCACTTTGCAGATTATGGAGGCTCCAAATTATATGTGTCTTGAGCTTCTAACACATATCCCTTATGGATACAAGTCTTACATACTGCTACCAAATTCAAACATTTTAGGCATTGCAATCTGACATAATTGATTATTATGATTTGAAGTAGTTGTAAAAATTATGAGAGCTTTCTCTTGTACTAGTGTATTTGGAATACAAATTTTTTATATCAATTTGAAACCATTGTTTTACTACAGTTGTCTTTACAGATATTTGTCTCAAGGAATTATATTTGTTTTGCAACTCACTCCAAAACTATCCAACACTTTGAGCCAAGCATAATAAGCCTATTAACATCGTGCAGCCTGGTTCAGAGAACTCAATGTGTTATCTTCTCTGGCGTCAAACATATCCTTGGCTAGGATGAAAAGACATGCAATGTTTTATTTTGCAATTAGCATATATGATTACATGTACTTGTTTTGCATCATAGTTCGTTGCCTATTAATGAAATTGATTTATCTGCCATCCAGACCGCCTTTGTAAATAAATATGTATCTTATATTTATTACTATTTTATATCAATTATCTCTATTTTTTCCTATTATGAAAATTTGGCTTGTGAACATTGGTGACACTAATTAAAATTCAATGCATGGATCGAACAATTTTAAATATATAATTTTTGTGATAAAAACCTATGTTTTTCCTTGAGGCCAACTAATACAGTCAATTTCTCAATACATGCATCCAAGAAAAGTTAATCCAATGATCCCTGTTATAAATGTTGCTCTTTTGTCTCTTGATCATTGTATTTTAAAACTAGATATGCACCAAAAATTAGTTATGCAAAAATACTTTCCTCTCCAACTTCTACATTTCGTAAGTGAACTTTCTGTTACTTGTGATATCCACTAGTAATGCTAGCTGAATTGGATATAATAAGCATCATAAAGGTTGACATTTTTTCTCGTCATCATTAAAAAGCTCAATAAAGCCAGATATTTTGTTCAATAGAGTAGACACTACTTTATATTTATCGATGTTAAATAATTTGAGTAATTATTTTATATGTTTATTTTATGTGAATAAGGTATAGTTATGGTTTTTTTATACTTTCATACCTAAACAATAATGCATTTTTTCAATATCTTTTTTCTAAGATACATATCAGAAATGCATTCCTAAACAATAGTGTAACTCTTTAAGATCTTTCATCTCAAATACATATGAAAAGTGCCTTTTAATATCTTTAATCAAGTTTGTAGTACTCCCCGTGCTAATTAGATCATCAACGTATAAAAATATTACTGAAATATGTCTATTCATTTCTATTCTAATGAGTGGATTAAGATAGCTTTTAATTTTATAAAGCCTTTTTGAAAAAATAACCTCTCTATGTTTAAGTCCATGTAAGGTTTTCTTCAACTTGTATAAAACATGTTTTCATAATCTATACCTTTTTTTTGTGAGTGAGATTTTGCAACCAATCTTGCTTTATATTTGTCTATGCTACCATCAAATTTAAATTTTTACTTGTATAACTATTTTGATCCTATATGGACATTGTTTTCAGGCAACTCCATTAAGTCCTATTCTCCATTTTTCACAATAGAATTAGATTATTCTTTGATAGATTTCATCCATTCTTTATTATCATTAGTGTGCTCCAAATTTAAAGGTTTCGTCATTTGAGGCATTAAAGCACAATCCTTATACCTTAGACGAGTCCATGTTTGTTGTGTTGATATTCTTTGTGCTACACTACTCTAAGGACTTCTTTCATATTTTGTTTTTCTATTCAGCGTATCTCCTTCTTTCCTTCTTGAGGTACTTAGAATAATTGAAGTGTCCATGCTACATATAACTTGGTCCTGCACTTGTTCAAGAACTTCTTATTTGAAAATTTCATCGTCTTCTTCAAGTGGATACCACACATAATGATCATCATCTTTTCCTCTTTTATTTGCAAATTCATGAAATAAAACATCTATCCTAACAAACACTTTAGCAGTGAAGGTATAAAACATTTTATAATCTTTATAATCAAAACACTAACCAACAAAAATATATTTGATCACTTTTACTTCCAATTTTCTTCTATTCTTGTTTCCGGGAAAACTAGTGTATTTTCGATTTGCTAGTCCCACTAGGATTGGTAGCTATCCTAGAAACAAAAAATCAAAGTAATTTGCAATTTCCTTTGTGTATGATAGATAAGGAAGGATCAAAGAGACCAGCCTGGATCTTCCGCTTGACTCCTTGCTTGATTCCTCTCTTCTTTGATAGCTTTTACACCTCTTCTCCCACTTATCCCGCTCAATGATTACCTGTAGAGACAAGGTAACAAAACACCATCAAAGCATCTCGATCTATTATATCATAAACAATGCAAAATCAAAAATACATTGATCATACAATGGCATTCACAAATACACGATTGAATGGAGGAAAACTCAAAGAACGTTATTAATAGTAGAAGGGAGAATTACAACTGAGCTGTCTGATCTAGTATCATCCTCCGAACATCAAAGCCCTCTTCACCTCATGAAAAGCAAGATCACCCAACAATACAATGCTCTTTCTCAAAGATAAACTATCAGCACTTCCTTACAAATTACAAAATTCTAGTCTCTAGATCTCTCCGCTGAGGCATCCATTTATAGATGTCTGTAAGGGTGTGAGTCATCTCTTGGTTTTTGATTAGTGTCATTCCACTTGTTGTTATTGGTTCCACATGGAGATTTCCTGGATATCTTACTCATCCCTGGGTGAATTCAGAGAGGCAAGTGTCATAGGAGAAGTTTCTGGAAGATTCCATGAGCATCCACTTAGCAAACTGTCTCAGACATTTGTCCATCCTCACCCATCACACCCTACAGAAGGCCTCTTCAGTATGCATCACACCTAGCTAGTGTAGAAGTTAGTATGCATCACACCTTGATAGTGGGGCAGTCAGTATGGTCTAGTTTTGGCCAGTTCTGAGTGGTTTTTCAGGTGGAACTTTTGGGGAATGATGTAATCAGTTGATCATGATCCTTTAGGGTATGAAACAACACTTTTAGGGGTTAAAGAGCCCTTAGTTTATCAACATATAAGATCGGGGTTGCAATATCCAAATATGTCTATAACAGTTGCCCCCTAAAGCATGAATTCGTAAATCTTTTGATGTCGGGTGACATGTTTTATCATGAGGATCCGAGGTATTCGAACTAGAAGGTGACGTGTATAAGATACAATACACTACATCACCATCATATTATTTTCATGATCTAGCTGAGACGGGCATTCCCATGCTCAACTTTATAAATTCATTTTCATGTACATAGGACAGACAATCGTCTACTAATGCAGACTGGTGATTCTTCACATGAAGAGTCATCTTCCCTAGATTAGATGACTATCTGTGCAGCTTTTGTGTGCATTTGATGTCTTTATGTTCCTGAATATATCGCAGCCCGGATGGATTAAACTAGATTCGGGGTCTTCAAAACGCGTTCAATCTTTGCCCAATGTACAAGTCGATCCATGTGAAAATATGTTCTGAACTTGAACATGGAAAGACATCACCTGATTACCAACCAATAATGTAAGTTGTTAACATGAGCAAGAGGAATCACCGATAATGATAATGACCCTCAAGGTACTACAGTACAATTCACGTGGTGTGAATATATGATCTGATGTCAAACACCATGCAAAATCTTTCGGTCGAAGGTCATTGATGTAAACCTGTCACCGGAACTGAGAAACTTGCCATTAAGGCATGCAATCTTCAAAGTACTAAAAGGGTTGTTTCTAAGTCAACTTCTTGGATAATGAGCTAATGTCGACAAGAAGTGACTCGTCATAGGATGGCCTTAATTTATCCCACATCTATGACGCGAAATAGAGAAAACGACTTTCTGCAGGTGAAAACGATATGATGATACAAGGTTGAGGAATGGCGGCCATGAAAAATAGAGGGTGAAGGTATTGTAATGGATGAGGCATTGGCTGGATGGTGAATTCTCTGAATGACTTCTCTTGAACATATTGGCGACACTGAGATGGATGGGTAGCGTTAACCCCAAAAGATGGATGGTATGGAGGACCAATGGTGATATGACTGGTGAACGGAATAACCCAACCTCACTCAATCATGGTGATGGAGTGAAAGTGTCATGTTCAAGAGCGACCTGCTACCATGAAATTCTTCAAGTTTTCTTCCCTTTTTCCCCAGTCATTGTTGACCAGTACCTCTTTATTTTTGTCAAGCTTGAGGAGGATAACATATACTTGTTCTGTAATTTTCCCTTTGAGCAAACTTGTCGCTATGTTTTAGCAAGCCTAGCGATAGTGAAACTCGTTCTTGTCTGAGTGGACAAGTTTGTTGCTATTATTTTAATGAGTTTAACGACAAAGAAAACTTGGTCCTTTTCATATTTAGAGAGTTTGAAAAAGGACGAAAAGAGAACTCCATTAGTTCTTTTCCATAACATAATCCCTTAAGTCTGAAAAAGATTAAAATAATACCAAAGCGATGACTTTTCGATCACTTTAGCGAGCCGAAAAAGACAAGCGCTCGAACTTTTTCGTGAGATAATCCCTCAGGTCTGAAAAGTTTAAAACACACAGGAGGGATGGCACTTCCAATCACTTTAGTGAGCTGGAGAGGTCAATTGCTCGACAATTTTTTCATATTTAACAAGTCTAAAAAGGGTTTAAAGTGGACTTGTTTTTGAGGAACGAGTGGTATCCCGGGTAGCAACTGGTTTCAGGTAATCTTGGAACTTCTCAAAACATGGTGATGTGAAGAGGGTGGCTAACAAGACCACTCATCATAGATGTTCCTCAAAATGGTAAACGATCAAGTGGAAGCATAATGACTGGCCCAAAGAATGGAGGTTATGGCAGGAACACAGCCAAGGCTCAAAAGGTTGATGTAGTGGCAATCACAAAGGTTATTTACCGAAGGTGGGTTCATTTTTTAACGAGCGTGAACTCAGAGGGAACATATTCTCATTGGTAGGTTTATTTTTTAACGAGATTCAACCATACGATAACATTGCTCATGGGAGCCTTTTCATGTAGGATAGCAATGACCAAACTACAAAGCTAGAAAAACTATTAAAGCTAAAGAACTGTTGAGGTTAGGTAGGATGGTTTTATCAACTTCTTAGAAAAAACCTTTCCTTTGCTTCGGCCACAAAATAGACGAAGGTGAATGGTATACCACTCACATAACCTAAAAAGCTAAAAAAATGTAATTGGTCATTTTTCGCTTGCATAAAAAGGTTTGCATGCCCCCATCATAATAAAAAAAAGTCTTCAGTAACCATATGGAAACTTACTGTGGTTAAGCAGGATGATTTTCTATCAATACTTAGACAAAATACTTCCTGCACATTTTCCGCCAAATAGACAAAGGTGAAAGGTCACCCAGACCAATCACATAACCCACAGGGAAACTTATCTCTACAGCTGGGTTCGTCCGCAAAATAGACAAGGGTGCATGCCCCCTAAGCTTCATTACATTCACCGGACTACTTGTGGTAATTAAGTGGATGGAATGAAGGTTGGAGAGTCATTCTCAACTCAAAGAGACCATTTAGGGATGATGTTTGACCTGGCACTGTGTTTGAACCAGGAAATGAAAGCTGGTCAATAAGCTAGATAATTTTTCCTTCATGCAAGAAACACATCACTCAAAAGAGTGTAGAAACAATAGATTCCATTTTTATGCTAGTGGAAAAACGTGTGAACAATTTATGAAACCAAGATTTCGGACTAGCTAGGTGAGTCCATCATGAGGGCAATGAGATCTATTTTTGAGAAGAAAGAGTCGAGAAAATTATGAAGCTATTAATAGTTGTTTAGAAAGATATCTGATATCTTTTAGCTTATAATGTCAGCCTGATTGATTTATAATTATTAATTAATTAATTGATTGATTTTTTTTTATATATATTAAATTATTTAATAAATTTTATTTAAGTATTTGTTTAATATTAATATTATGATTTAAATTTTAGGTTATAATGATTGAATAAATCTGAACGTATTTGTTTGCTATATATATTACATTATTTTATGTGTTAATCTATTTATTTGAATTCTATTATATAATTTAATTGTATATTATTTATTTATTTGTTATTTGTTATTTATATTTATTTTTTATTTTTATATTTATTAACTGTAAACATAGTCACGTCCAAGGAGTACATTGTAATGTAATGGTCCTTGGACCACAATCACATTCAGGTGAACATTTTTCCTTCTCAAAGTTATCAACAACTTACAAAGGATCCCTAACAGTCGACTAGTTCCTTTGTTAAAGCCTAATAAATTTTGTTTACCAGGAATAAGCGATGGTGAACCAAGCACTTTCCAAGAAGTTGAGAAAATGATACTCACTGAAGCCTCTTCATCTATGATAGTGCCAGACACGATCATTTTGTAAACTTGTACTATGATTCGGAATGGTACATTATAAGGAAGGCAATATCTTGCTAGTCGATTCCAATCAAAGGAAGCGATTAGACTGCTTGGAGGGGGTACCGAATAAATGGGTAAAATAACCCCTTGAGCAGTGGAAACTGGGGGATTCTCTTCCTATTGTGAAGGAACGAGCGGATTGCCCTCAAGTTCATCGGGCTTTGAATTGACAAAAGGAATTTGAACAATATCGTTCTCACTTTCTTTGGGAATGATATCATCTGAAGGTGGATCTTCTAAAGGAAAGACTGGACCAACTGCCATCTCGACCTGTTGACTTTGGTCTGGTGTGGACTCAGAATAATTAGTTTCAACAATAGGTTTTTCGACCAACGGTTCAGTTAAGTCAGTCGGATTTTAAACTAGTAAAGGACTAGGGGAAAGTTTCTTGTATCTAGGTGGAAGTTGCTGCGGTGAAGTAGGACGGTTATGCAAGACTCTTTTGGCCTCATCCAAAAAAGGACAACGGGGAAGACGATGATCCCCTTCACATAATCCACATGGAGTTCTGACCTTTCCTTTCTGCCTAGGAATTTCATTTTCACTAGTTGATGGTGTGCTGTCAACATGATCACCAGAGGTTGATGACACCAGATGGTGCGAACGGGGAGACCATTCTCTCAAGATTCACAGAATGCAAGGAAAATTTCAATGAAAATGGTTTTCTCTACAAATAAGACAAGGATATTTTGGAGATTTAGTGTGTGGATTTTCACCAGATGATTCATGGTTGCCCCCTTGTTTAACTGTCTTCTTATTTTTCTTCTCCTTTCCTTCCTTCTTCTTCTCAGGGACTTGGTTACTACCATCATTTTTTTCACGAAACGAAGATGAAGAAGGGGAGGGAGAAACAAACGAAGAGGAAGGTGAAGGGTCAAATTCAGTATCAACTAGACGTTGATTCTATTGCTGAGGAATTGCACTATTTTGAACCACAGAGGTTGAGAACAGTCACACTGGTAGGCCAATAGTCAGACCTAGCAGAGATAATGTGGCCATATGAGGTGCACAAATATTTCCCCAGGATGTAAAAGGGCTAAGAATCCCCTCAAGAGGGGTTCCATGATTGGTATACTCCATTAACTTTACCTAATATCAATGAAGGAACAGGAATGTTATTTTGAATTTAATAAATTTTAATGACACTTTGACACAACTTTACTTTTTCAGTTTTTAAGAGTCGAGAAAAAGCTAAAGATGACTCTAGTCCCCTTCGATTTTTATTGATACTGCAGCGACAAGTGCTCAGATGGACCTTTTCTTTTAAGGAGTCGAAAAGGAACGGAAGTGACTACTCTAGAGATCTAGACAGAGGGATTACCAAACTAATCGCAAAACTGCAAAATACAACTTGGTGATAAATTAAAGAGAAATTACCAAGGACTTATGTATGGCAGTCAATCTTCCCAAATGTTGTGTTCAGTGCATTGCGATTGATAGGGCGGTAGACACGGCTTCCTATGGATAAAGGATATAAGCCTATTGTGGTCTCCCAATATATACTCAAAAGTACGGGAAGCATAAGTCTGTACTAGCACTTGTCATATCAAAGAGGAGGAATCACCCAACCTTCAATGAAAACGATAGTTACTAGGTTTTACAATGCCGGAATACGTCTCTAGCATAGACCTCTAGATGTGTTGCATTAGGTTCCAAAGCGTTGTTAAGTTCATTGAAATTTATTTTAGAGTTGATCTTGCTTCGAATTTTTCCTTTCAAGGTTCACCGCGTGATGTATATGTAAAATTCCTAAATATGCAATCTAAAATGATAAACAATCGTTGTTTATTTTTAGCAATGAAAATCCTTGATACTAAGGAAAGAAGATTACGATTTCTTTCAAACAGACAAATAACACACACTAAATGCACTTTTCCTAAATCATTTTTCATACACAGTCTAAATGCAAATGCAAATGCATGTATTTGTTTTTTTTCCCTTAATGTGAGAAATGCCAAAAAGGAAAACTAAGTATAGATCTAAAATATTTTCTTCAAAGCGACATTTTGACAATTTCTTTTCAAAATGAAAGGAAGACTAAGCGACACTTTTCGATTTCGAATAGAAAACTTCTTTCGACACTTCAAATACTAACAATTCAAATCAAATACAATGAAAAAAGTACAATCAACTATCTAGAGGAAGAAGACTTTATGACACTCTTCTTTTTGACTCAAAATGGCAGTTACGACACTTTTTTTGTATCAAAACGACAGTTCGTTTAAACTACTTTTTGACTAAGGATTGCAAATGATCGACAAATACATAAAAGCATTCACTAATCCTAATCCATGGAGGCTGAATTATGTAAAGAAATGAGGCTTCAGCAATGAGATACTGATCATAAGCAGCAAAACAACTGAATAGAGCTGAAAACAAGGAGAAAAACCCAAATTTCAAGGCAAGAAATAAGCTTACTTAGTCATCACACCTATGCTTCATAGAAACAGGGATGCATCTCACCTACTATAGATGGGAGGCATGATGCATACTGGCTTCCAGTGATAGATAGTGCGATGGGCCAGGGAGCGAAACTGAGGTGGGTTTTTACTCAAATTTGCAGCTGAGTTTAGTGATTTAGGCTGAGCTATTATGAACAGTAAAGAACAAAGTAAAGGGGTATGATCTTAGGAGGTTATTGAACTACCAACAAGGCATCTGGAATTCTTGTAAGTCAAATGTTCAAATCATAAGCCAAACCGGAGATTGACTGAAGCAGCATTCATCTACTTCGCAGTTGCAGAGAAAAAGTGGTTTGAAGGCTATTTGGCTAACTTTAGGCTCCATCTATAGTTTATAAAACAAACAATCAAATGCAAACAAACAAACTATTTGATCGGGTCACCACTTTTTTTCTGGGAAAACTAGTGTCTTTTCCATCTGCTAGTCCCACTAGGATTGGTAGCTATCCTAGAAACAAATAATCAAAGTAATTTGCAATTTCCTTTATGTATGATAGATAAGGGAGGAGCAAAGGGACCAACCTGGATCTTCTGCTTGAGTCCTTTCTTGATTCCTCTCTTCTTTGATAAAGCTTGCACCTCTTCTCCCACTTATCTCGCTCAATGAATACCTGTAGAGACAAAGTAACAAAAAACCATCAAAGCATCTTGATCTATTATATCATAAACAATGCAGAATCAAAAATACATTGATCATACAATGGCATTCACAAACAACAACATTCACAAATACATGATTGTATGGAGGAAAACTCAAAGAACTTTACTAATAGTAGAAGGGAGAATTACAACCCGGCTATTTGATCCAGTATCATCCTCCCAGCATCAAAGCCCTCTTCACCTCATGAAAAGCAAGATCACCCAACAATACAATGCTCTTTCTCAAAGATAAACTATGAGCATTTCCTTACAAATTACAAAATTCCAACCTCTAGATCTCTCAGTTGAGGGATCCATTTATAGATGTTTGTAAGTGTGTGAGTCATCTCTTTGTTTTTGATTAGTGTCATTCCACTTGTTTTTCTTCGTTCCACATGGAGATTTCTTGGATCTCTTACTCATCCCTGGGCGAATTCAAGGAGGCAAGTGTCATAGGAGAAGTTTCTGGAAGATTCCATGAGCATCCACTTAGCAAACTATCTTAGACATCTATACACCCTCGCCCATTGCACAATATAGAAGGCGTCTTCAGTATGCATCGTACCTGGCTAGTGTAGAAGTCAGTATGCATCGCACCTTGATAGTGGGGCAGTCAGTATGGTCCAGTTTTGGCCACTTCTGAGTGGTTTTTTTGGTGGAACTTTTGTGGAATGATGTAATCAGTTGACCATGATCCTTTAGGGTATGAAACAACACTTTTAGGGGTTAAAGATCCCTTGGTTTATCGACATATAAGATTGGGGTTGTAGTGCCCAAATATGTCTATAACAATTCTCTTTAAGAATGTGTTAGAATACAATCCTCTGAAAAATTGTATCACGTTTAAAACCAAAATAAGCTTCAAATGGTGTTTTACATTCTAAAAATTTAATTGTACTTTTGTTTTTGAGATATACAACTTTATGAATAACTTTAACTCAACAATCATTCTAAAATAAACTTTTACCTTTAATCATTCTTTGAGCACATTCAAATAATGTTATATTCATTATCTTAGGTATTCCATTTTGATGAGATGTATGTGGCATTGTACAGCTTGTAGAACTCCATTTCTTTTGCAATACTTAATAAAGTATTTTGATCTGCACTCTCCCTCTTCATCTCATATGAAAATTTTTATGTAACCTTCTATTTGTTTTTCAACCATATTTTGGAATTTTGGTGGTCCTACATGGCAGAGAACCAGGCATCCACGATCATGTCGAGTA
The DNA here is from genome assembly GCA_031772625.1 of Pinus tabuliformis. Lineage (NCBI taxonomy): Eukaryota > Viridiplantae > Streptophyta > Pinopsida > Pinales > Pinaceae > Pinus > Pinus tabuliformis. Next base: position 2,002,908,459 of record CM062816.1, read on the forward strand.
GAGTTCTATAAGAAGGACTATGAATGTTGATGAAGTGAGGCGCTGATGATGTGAAGAGGGTGTACTAGATCAGAATATTTATGAGGTTTTTGAGGAAGCTGAAGAAAGGGTATACATTTCACATCAAGGGAGCCCCCATCTACTAGATGAAGTCTAGGAGTGGCATCATGATGTACACGAAATAGGGGTCATAGGAACCCTACGAGGGCGGGAAGGTGTTCCTCAACACTGATCCTGACTGGCAGTGAGTTTTTGACAATTTCTTGGGTGTTGGAGTGGGTGTAAAGACCTTGGTCGGAAGTGAAGAGTCATTGGCGGTTCACGAGGTCTACTTAATACTTGTTGTCAAAGTTTTTGGGCATACAAATGTCTAATATGGTAGTGCTTGAGGTTTTATTGGAAGTGAAGGTGATGTATATATGTTTGGCAAAGTTTTTATTCAAAGTGTTTTCATGTGTCGAGTATAGAGGGTTGGTGAAAGAGTTGCAATGCTTGATGTCGATGGTGTTTCCACCTTTCATCATAACTCAACCGTTAAATATCATTACAAAAAAGTGGTTCTAAAATTAAAGCGACTCTTAGAAACTAAAGGAACCATTGAAAAACCTTGGTCTGGTAATCAAAATCGTGTCATTAGGCATGTCCAATAGACATTCAATTTTGGAGAGGCGGCCTGGAATGGCCATCTTTATCTTGAATCTGATTCAATTCAATGCACGAAGTGATAAATATTCAAGGTAATCATTAATATAATATCCAACCACACTAATAAATGTGGTTGATATAAATTTATAATATTATCATAAACTCGCAAAAGATTAATAATATTATAAGCTTCCAAAAGATTAATAAATACAAGAGACTATTCATATTATAAACCTAAGCGATTAATACTATAAACCCTTGAATTAATATTAAATCCTAACAATATAAATCTTAAGATTAGTATTATAAATCCAACAAATTAAAAAATTAAGAAATTAATATTAAACCCTGAGATTAATATTGCAAGCTGGAAGATTAATATACCAAACATAAGATTAATATAAAAATCTCTAAGATTATGTTGACAATGTTGGACCTGCTAACATGTTAGGAGGAATCCCCACTAAGAAGTCCCAAATAGACCTCAGATCATTTGGAGTAGGAGTCCTAGAAGTGGGTAGTATGGTATTTCGTTGACTACAGTTGCATGCAGAGGTAAGTAAGATGTCCTTGCTGGAAGCAAGGGTGTAACCTTGCATCATGTTAGGGAAGGTGCGTGAAAGGATCTAACACATGAAAGGGAAGAAGAGTGAGCCCCTTAGAAGCCTGTGATAGCACGCAGCTTGAAAGGGAACACACAAGTTCAAAGACATCACGAGAAATCAGAATAGTCGAAAATCCAAAGTGATGAGTTAGACCAACAACATGCTTCGAGAAGATTCATACAAACACATGCGAAATAGTCCATACATAGATGCGTAAACTACAACTACATACATTGATAGAGTAACTGGAATAGTCGAACTATGATGACAATATATGCATGAAATGTGTTGGCTTTGTTATATTAAAAGAGTGAAAGATCCAATCATACACACAACCATGACAACCACTAGCCCCAATAGTGGAACATTACAATCACTTCCACCTACTCCTCTAAAGGGATGTACTCACTCTGCACTGTGGAGAAGCCAAGGCTCATTACAATACACCCCAATATTTCTCTAAGTTATACCTATCAGAAGCTTGGATCCTAAAATCCCCTTCAATGAGTTATGAGGTTCTATATATAGCAGAGGGTGGGGTGTCCCTTGAAATTCCCTTTTATGAATATTAGCCTACCCTCATGACTCTTCAACTTACACATGATTGTTTACATTCTACTATTGACACTTGGTATTTCACTTTAAAACATGCTTACAATACAATTTGCGCATGTACCCATGTGAGAAAATAATGGGCTTGGGTAAGACATAAAGACATTACTAAGACTTGGACAATTGTGCAAATACTAACTCACTGACATCCTCTTTGTGATCGATGGTGGCGAACTAATGCCAAGCTTGATAGTCTACTATGGTGTCTGCATACTTCATGGTAAAATCCCTCTAAAAGCGAACTCTTGCCTCCGTTGCATTCAGGTACATTGATTTTGTACCTCTATCCAATTCGTCATATAGCATGAACATCATGGTCTTTAGTGCATCTGGATCAGAAATATATTGGTGCATATTGTTTGTGCCCATTTGAAAATCTATGCTGGTGGCTATGCGCATCAACTACTTGAAGTACATGTCCAGCTCCAGTCAAACTTGGTTATTTTCTTTCACCTCATTGAGTGCGCCAATGGATAGATTGCATGTGTGTACACAATAACATCCATGGTCCTAAACACTCGTGCATGTGAAGCCTGTAAGCTGGTGATAAGTTGTGGTAGTTCTTCATAGTTTTGAATCTGACTTCAGATGCATGCCTTCAACTCCACTGCCTTTGGCTTCATCATCTTATGAAAGTACAATGGGGCTCCCTTGTACCTCATTTTCCATATCTACATGTGATTAACAACAATGTGTATGTCTTTCAATGTACGTGCTCTCCTAACACAATGTTGTTTCCAACCATTAAGTTGGACAACTGACTTATGCATGGTGACGAACTTGAAGTGTAGCTTCCACATGATTGTCTCGAGAGATGATACTTCATCAAGTATGGATTTATTCAACTCTGCTCTAGTAGATGTTGTAACTTGATCTTCTCTTTGCTTGGCCACTTGTAACTCCTTAGCCATGCACTTTGTCTCAGCTATCAAGAATCTCACACTTGGTAGCATAAATTTGTTTCCAACCATTGGACAACTGACTTATGCACAATGACAAACTTGAAGTGTAGCTTCCACATGATTGTCTCGAGAGATGATACTTCATCAAGTATGGCTTTCATCAACTCTGCTCTAGCAGATGTTGTAACTTTCTCTTCTCTTTACTTGGCTGCTTGTAACTCCTTATCCATGCACTCTCTCTCAGCTATCAAGAATCTCACCCTTGAGTTGGTGGGTTCATTATATGCCTTTATAGCATCAACAAATACAGCTAGATGTTTGTGCACATGAGGCACGATCACTCGTTCTTGAAAATGTGCAGGATATGCCATTTGGCCTTTGTAATGCCCCATCCACTTTTCAGAGCCTCATGAACCACTTGCTCAAACCATATCTTAGAAAATTTGTCCTTGTTTTCTTTGATGACATCCTCATCTACAGTCGCACTTGGGCCACACATCTTCACCATGTAGATCTGCTCTTGCAACTACTCTGGAAGCATAAATTATTTGTCAAGAGGTCCAAGTGCTCTTTTGGCATGGCAGAAGTTGAGTATTTGAACCACATTGTGGGGCATGATGGTGTCAGTGTGGACCCCATAAAGATTTAGGCAATGCAGGATTGGCCTCAACCAAAGACCTTGAAGAGCTTGAGAGGATTTTTGGGTCTCACGAGCTACTATCACAAATTCGCTCGTAATTATGGTCGCATTGCTAGACCCCTCACTTAGCTTCTCAAGGAAAATTCATTTCTCTGGAATGATGAAGCGCAATACGGATTTATAGCTCGCAAACATGTCATGTGTTCCACTCCCGTATTAGCACTCTCTGACTTCACCAAATCTTTTGTGATTGAATGTGATGCTTCAAGTACGAGTATTGGGGCGGACTTAATGTGGGAAGGTCGACCCTTGGCCTTCACTAGCCAACAAATAAGTGGGACAAATCTAGGACAATCTACCTATGAAAAGGAGATGATGGCCATCTTACTTGCAATAGATACCTGGCGACCATACTTATTGGGGCAGAATTTCCAAATCCGCACAGACCATCAAAGCCTTAAATATTATTTGGAGCAATGCCTATCCTCGCCACAACAAAATAAATGGCTCACCAAAATGTTGGGATATGATTATGAGATAATTTACAAGAAAGGGCACAAAAATGTTGTAGTAGATGCTTTATCATGCCAATTTGAGGAGGAAAGCACCCTGCTCGCAATCTCCCTTCCTATTCTAGAATGGATTGAAGAGGCTCACAAGGAATGGTTTTGACATCCTTTACTCTCCCAACTCATTAATAAATTGCAGGCAGATCCAAATTCCACAGTAGGCTACTCTTGGTAGGATGAGATTCTTTGCTACAAGGATAGAGTCGTGATATCAACAACATCCACCCTCAAAAGTTTCATTTTGGCAGAGTTGCACTCATCTCCCACTGCAGCCCATTCAAGCTTTCAGAAGACTTATGCTCGCACTCGATGTTCATTCTTTTGGATAGGCATGAAAAAGGACATTCTTACTTTTGTACCTGAGTTTGACGTATGTCAGCGCCACAAAGGAGAAATAGTCAAATCCCCAGAAACATTACAACCATTGCCCATCTCGGCTTGAATCTGGACAGAGGTTTCTATGGACTTCGTTACGGGTCTTCCAAAGTCAGGTAACAAGTCAGTCATCATGGTTGTTGTGGACAGAATTTCTAAGTAAGCTCATTTTTGTACCCTACCCCACCCTTTCACACCGACATTGATGGCTCAATCTTTCATGGACCAGATCTTCAAATTGCATGGCATGCCCACTTCCATTGTGTTTGACCGTGACCCAATCTTCACCAGTAACTTTTGGCAGGAACTCTTCAAGCTACAACGTACCAAACTACAACTCAGTACTTCCTATCATCCCCAAACTCATGGTCAAACTAAGGCAGTCAACAAATGTCTAGAGACATACGTTCGGTGTTTCACTTCAGAAAAGCAACATCTATGGGTATAGTGGTTACCTCTAGCCGAATGGTGGTATAACACTAAATATCATGCCACCACCAAAATGACTCCATATGAAGTAGTTTATGTTCAAATCCCTCCTTCACCTACTTATATCCAGGGATGGTTGAAGGTACAAGCAGTGGATCAACTCCTACAGAACTGTACAACCATGCTGGCCCACCTCAGAGAGAATCTCTATCAAGCTCAAAACCGCATGAAGAAACAGGCATATCAACATCATTCAGAACACAAATTTTAAGAAGGGGATCAGGTATTTTTGAGGTTGCAACTATACAATCAAACATCACTCAAAGAAAAGGGTTGCCAGAAATTATCTCCAAAATTATATGGACCGTATCAAGTACTTTAGCGCATCGGAGAAGTGGCCTACAAGCTACCTTTGCCACCCATGACAAAAATCCATCCAGTCGTCCATGTCTCATGCCTCAAGAAAGTGATTGGGAACCATTGCCGAAATCAAACCAATCTACCAAAATTGGATGAAGAAGGTTCAATCTGGCTCTAACCTGAACAGGTTCTTGACAAGCGAGAACGGCCCCTGCGCGGCCGCACGATCAAGGATGTCCTTTTCAAGTGGAAAGACACCTCTCCAGAAGATGCAACCTGGGAACCAGCCTCTGTCCCTCAGTAGTTTCTGTAGCTTCAGCCTTCAGGAGAAGGCTATTTTTATGGGGGAGGGCATTTTAGGGTCCAACCCTAACCCCCGTATTTATGTAATAGGGTCGAGTCATAGTTATAGTTAAGTAAAGAGTCAATAAAGCCCATATTAATAATTGTAAGTGGTCGACCTGCATTTAAAGAAGGGACCACAGTTAGTTGGAAATGGGCCATGGTATTAGATAGATGGTATTAATATGAACCATGGTATTGACCCATGGTATTGCATGTATGAAGGTCCTATATAAAGGATAGAGACTCCCCTCGAGGAGCATCATGTCTTATTTTGTAATTGAGCCTAGATCTATTGGAGGTTGCCCCCTCGAAGAGGCAAGTGAACATTGCTTTCCTTTATGAATAATAAAATACTTGCTCTTATCTCTTATTGTTATGTGTTCTGGGTATATTTCTTCACATATTTGGTATTTTGGTATCTTCTTGCAGGTCGAGAGCATAACAGTCTTTGCGTAATCCTTCTGTTGCATTGTCATTTATTTACCTTAATTTCCGAAGCTCCTCTTAGTACAAGTGGATCTTCCTTGAACTTGTATCTTTTCTCCACTTTTGTGTTGTCAAAAACCGTCCACTTGTCTTTGTCATGCCCAGGTTTATTGCCCTCTGCTGCTGCTCATGTTGCTGCGCTCTGAGATGTTGGTACCTTATGCGCTACTAACCATTCTACAACCACTCTGATTGGTTCACTAGGAATTGAGGAGTTATAGAAGTATCTCCATGGATCTTCCTCAAGCCAATGACACGCCCCATGGATCCAAGGATGATACACTCTCGCACTGTGCTCCTCCCCTAAGTGATGTGGGTCATATGGATTGAAACTTCTGGTGCCAAAGGTGAACCTCTTAAATTCCTCCATCTTGGCCTCAACATGATTGATACTTTGGATCTCATACAACCTTATCCATAAAGGAAGAGTGGGCCAAGGTTCCTTCTTCTTCCTGTGCAATCTCACTAACAATCCTATCGAAATGTGGTATGCAACCTCTTGCATGACCAAATTGTCCATGGAAAACTTCATTAACACATGCAAAGCCTTCTCTGCATTGTACAACCGGATGAAGGTGACAAGGGGTGAGGCATACCAATCTGTTATGTTAACCAATGCCTCCATCGCTACCTATGACGTGCAAGGCATATCCTTTTCAAAGATCATCATGTACACTGAGGTAATGAAGTGGTCTGATAGTTGTAGTATAACTCCATGGCAGTCGCACTCAGAGAATAACTTGCAATGGATGTGAACAGAGATTTCTAAAGGTGTCCATGCCTAACCTAATCCAGGGAACTAGTGATGGGCACAGATTTCATCAAGCATGTAAGCGGACATGAATAACTTTGCTTGCTGACCCTTGGGGGTAGATGTCAGGCTTTTTTCACTTTTCCCTTCAACTCTAGATCCAACATATAAGACCAGTTGAAAGGTCTTCCTTCGTTTTCTAGTTGATCCAACACAATCACTCAAATTTGCAGGAAGGTTTCTATACTCTCTTTGTCATATAAGTGGTATGCGAAAATGACCAATAACTGATAAGCCTTCCACAATGTCTTTGACTTGTATACTTGTTTGGGTGTCATCCTGAACTTAGACGGCTCTCTCACCAAGCTCTTCAAGATGTCTCTTGAATTTTTGTCATTGATGGGATTGGTGAAGAGTGCATCCATTGTGTTCACCGGCTGCGGTAAGTGATACATCTCCTGAAATTTCTCTTCCTGAAAGGTAGAAGGATTTATTCCATTGATACTACTCAAAACCATTATCTCGGGATCAATATGTGAGAGAATCCAGTGGATCATGTCTGTGCATGGAAATGCAGGATACTTGCATGCAACCCGATACAGGTCAGACTTGTGTATGTTGACATAGACTTAGCAATCCTCTAGATTCCCCTCAAAGGTGACTGAAAAGATGTCATGGATGTCCTTCCATGTAATATTTCTCTCCTTGTCAGTGAACAACTTAGTATCTCCATAGATGGGCAATCTCATAGACACTTAGTCAACCACATCTCCAGTTGCAGTCTCAGTGATTTCCTTTGACACTACTCTCTTGGAAGCCATTGTACCTATACTGTTGAGAGACAGACGAACACATGTGATGTCTGGAGACAAAGAAACACTCATGGAAAGCACAATGTCACTTGAAAAAAAGAAACTTGAAGACTCAACTGGCTGCAAGAACTGCGCAGAGCGTAGTCTAGAATTCCAGTGAGTTGATTGACTACTAAAACTATGTGGAGCATGGTCCATCTTGGCGTGCTAAGGACTGGAACTATGCGATGTGCAATTTTAGTAAGCATGACTACAACCTAGGGAAATTGCACTATGCAATCATGGGGGCCAACTGAGGCACTATCTCTCAGAATTGTGAAGAGCACATCTAGGGAGACAAGTGTGAGGTAGACTCTACGCAATTCCTGGGAGCAAGGCAAAGCCTTTCATGCCAGAAATGTGAAGTTCAAGACAGGAAAGGCAAGGTCTGGGATGAGGTAGCTCACAGCTGCTAAAGGGAAACTGAAAATAGTAAAGACTAAATGCATGTTCCAAGCTGGGTGCAAACGTGAGTAAATGAACAAGCATGTAATCAGTAAGTAAGGGATTTAATAATATGGGAAAACAACTAAGTGTGTGAAGCGATTCGCCGCAACGACAACCGTTAGTGCATAAACAATGTCATGCATGCAACAACAAGGAAATGTAATGAAAAAATCGAAACGATGCTTCTACAAGCTAACATGCATTAAAATGACACCAATTTTTTAACAAAACAAAGAAAAAAACACTCACACAAACCTAAATACAAAAAGCGAAAGAAAAGAAGCAAAATACATGAAAAGCGGAGTTACCCAAACAAAGTTATGATGAGTGTGTCGAATGTTCCTAGATGCGTCAGGAATGCCAGAGCTCCAAGATCAAAGTGAATAATGAGCTTTGAAGCATCGAATAAATTGTTTTTAAAAGATCGAGGATTATGACGTGCATCCGACAAACTAGGAAAAAGCAACACTTGGCGGGAGGTTTCTAAAATGGCTCTTGCATGTAACCCCCAGCTACTCAAAATAGATCGCTAAAATCTAGGGGTACTTTTTGATTTTTTCTTTTTTATTTTTCGGGAAAAATCTTCCTATGCATGCAAGGAAAGTTTGCATAGTCCTCGAGGGAATTGGTTAACCTATGAGCACATGCAACAACAAGCCTTAGGATGAATTTTGCACAGTTTCTGTGCTGAATGATTCTGGCTGCCCCTCAAGCTCTGCGCAATTTCTAGACTGAAGCCAAGGATGCTAGCTAGAACTGTGAAAATTCTGAGAGCAAGCCCAGTGAAGGGATGCTTCATGCAATTTTCTTGTTGAAGGTAGCTTGCATGTTCTATGCAATTTTGGAGAGCAGTTGGATGCCACAATGTACTGCGCAATTCCAGAGAGCAAGGTTGCTTGCCTTGTAGTCTGTGCAATTATCTAAGTCAGCGCAAGAAATGGTTAAAGACCAAGTCAGGGGAAGTCATCTTACGGGTGGAAGGAAAGAATGTTAGCGAACACAAGTTGATAAGCCAAAGAAACTCAACTGAAAGCATAAGTACCTGGGAAGTGCAAGACATACTACTAAGGATTATTGGTATGGAGGCTCCAAAATTAACCTAAGGGAAAATTTTGGAGGGTGGTTGTAACTGCTACAACATTGGTGACACACATGTAGAACTCCAGCTCTCTGAATGGACCTTGTTTCGTGAAAATCAAGTCTAATTCCTCGAGAAGTGTTGTTCAATTCTTTGATCTTCGTGGTTTCCACACTAGCTTGAGTGAAATATATAGCAACTGCCATGCTCTTGATCAATCAACACATGTTCCAAGCCCAAGTCAACTTAGTTGTTTCGATTGGGGATGAGGGGTATATTGGTTCAAAAGTAATATGATTGTCAAAGTTTAAGTTTCATCTTTGGTGTTGCTCCACTGCCAACAGGCATGGATAGTACCCCGACGAAGTCACGTAGTAACACAAGAATATCTTTGCTACCAATGAGCCTGGTCAGTACCCCGATAGATTTACTTGGATCACCTCTTTGTGCAGGAAGCCTTTATCTTCTTTCACTTGATTCATTTTTCATTTTTCAATTTTATTTTTTCATTTCTTTCATTTTTCAAAGAACTGTGCATAGGCACTTATTTATTTCAAAGGCGGAGGAGGGATCCCGACATATTGAGAGTAGAAGAGGTTGTTCCTTCAGAAAATTATGTTATATGTATCTTTTCACACGTGTTAAGGTTTTCCCCCTCACCTTACTCTACTTAACTGAGCTGAGAAGGGTTCACCCATAACAACCAATTAGAGTAGGTGGTACTAGTTAGAGTGCAAGTGTTGTGTTTTCACCAAGATTCACTTCAAATAGAATGTATTTTCCATTGGTGTATAATTAGCTGAAGACAACAAGTTATTCATAAAGAGAGAGGACAATAGATTACCTAGTATTGATAGCTTCACAAGCCCTCTTGTACTTTACGCAAGTTGTCTTAAGAGTCGCACAGGGTTTCATGCAAAACTAACCTACAAAAGTAAACAAGCAAACAAAATAAAAAAGCAAAGAGTATAAGAAAATGAAAAACTGAAATGAGTAAGCAAAGTAGGCAATCAAGAAAACAAACAAAGAAAGAGAAAAAGAAAACATGCATGAAAGCAAGCACACACTACTCCTACTCCTAAGCTAACGGTGCATGGGTCTGATCACGTGAAGTGAAATTTCCAGTGTAGCCATCAACGCATTGGTTGACCCATGTTGGTGAAGGCATGGTTCGCAAAAAGGATAGTTAAGCGAACCAACAAGCATGAAAGATATAACAATGAAGACCAACACACTATGATTTTAAACGCGTCCACAAAAAAGAAAAGAGTGAAATCACAAGATAATCATTTTGCACACTTAACATGGTATTGTGACAGACTATGTCCCGATGATAAGCATGCGCACTCTCTTGACTATGATAGACAAGAAAACATGAGAAAGAGAGACAACTTATGCCTTGCAAGTGTGCGTGTTGTGTATAATTCCTCCATGCATGAGCGATGGGATCACGTTATTCAAGTGGAGAAAGAAAAATATGTGTCTTGGATTGATCTTCAATGAATATAGACGATTAATGAGCAGGCTTGAGTGGTTCAACAATTTTCTGATCGGAAGTGAAACAAACCTTAGGACAAAAAGGGCCTAACATAACAATCAGCTCAAGCTAAAGTGCCTCGATAGCCTACACGGTTGCAGCCTCATCGACAAATAGATCATCATAAATGGGTGGCTTTGAAATATCAACAAAGATTGAATCAACATCATGATCGAATATAGGAGTAAAGAGATAATGATAGCTACGATCAGAAAAATCAGTGAGTTCATCGACATCCTCATGGTCTGATGAATCATACAGAGGGGTAGATGAGAAGAAAGGATGTTCACCCTCTGTGTTCCCGAAAATAGTAGATGAAATATCAAGTGGATTCTCAATGAAATATTTGTCCTCTCCATTGTTGAATGATTTATGGACGTTGGTTGTGTTCTGCGAATGATTGGAAGTAGATGCATCCATGGATGGATTTACACAAGGAAAATTAGAGATAGCAGAATCATCAAATATGTCAAGAAAAAGTGGAGGAAGCACTGAATGAAGGAGGTCATCCTTCATTGTGGGTTCATGTTTAGATTCCTACTCATACTCATCGTAAATGACACCGTAAGTTGGTTGTGCAACAAAAAATCCGTCGATAGCTTGATCCTCGTTCACAACAAGTTTAGAGTCTGGAATGGAAGAACAAAATCTAATACAATCAGGAGGATAAGCAAAATGCAGGTACGAAAGTTGAGGTAACAAGTTCATATGACAACCCACGAGCTTCCCAACCAAATCTACACAGAAATTTAGAGTAGTGACGGTGGGAGGATGTGACAATTGAATATATTTATGTGCACAACTATCCCACATCACTCTACGGGGGTGGTGTTGTTTGATGAGGGGAAGGTAGACAGTCACTTATGGCAACAACTGTGTCTACTTATGATTATGTAGCTCCATCACCGAAGTATGTTGAGAGGGGTTTGAGATTCTTCTTTATTTTTGGAAAAAGTGATTTGATGCATACATACTCATATTTGTCCCAAATATATTGGAATTTTATCTGACTTTTTGGAGCTTGAAAAGAGGGAAGATGGAAGTGCTGCCAAAATTCTAGTAGAGATTCATAAGGGGCCTTTCGTTGTTGTTACATTTTTTTATCAAGTGCTTCAAGATCACTTTACAACATGTTTACAATACAATCTGCACATGCACCCATGTGATACAAAAATTGGATTGAGTAAGCCATACAAGGCATCATTGATACTCAGAAAGTTGTGGGAAGACTAACTCGTCGACATCGTCTTGGTGATCGATGGCATCGAATTTACGCCAAGCTTGGTAGTCTACTATGGTGTCTGCGTACGCCATGGTAACATCCTTCTGAAAGCGAACTCTTTCCTCCATTGCATCTGGGTACACTGATTTGGCACCTCTATCCAACTCATCGTATAGCATGTGCATCATGGTCTTATGTGTAGCCAGACAAGTGGCATACTAATGCATAGTGTCTGCACTCATATGGAATCTACGCTGATGATATGGAAATCTACGCTGATGGCTATGTGTATCAGCTGCTCCAAATACATGTCCAACTCTAGTTGGACTTGGTTCTTTCCTTTCACCACTGTCTCTAACCACATCACCTCAACTTCTTATATTTGAAAGGCCAACACCAACTTAACTTATTTAAATTTCAAGGGGAAGAACCGCTTGGAAGAATCAATATTTAATCGATGTAATGGAATGAATTTTTTGTATAAATAGAGATGCTTAGCGAGAGGTAGATATCCACTCTGATCTTTCGTATTTGTTTGTGTAATTTAACATTTTAGGTGTGGTTTATTATTTTGGTGTTAGTGCTCTATTTCTTTCAAGGGTTCCCCAATAATAGCATACTATCTAGGATGACAGAAAGCCTTTAAGGATTAGGAACATGTTCATAAATACTATATAGGAAGAAATATAATAGCATTCTATCGAGGACAACTGAGAGTATTTAATGACGAGGAAGATTTTCATAAATATAATATAGGAAGAAATACAATAACAGACTATCTAAGATGTCAGAAAGACTTCAAGGAAGAGGAAGATATTCATAAACACAATAAAGGAGGATCACTACATAATGGTGTATTCTTGAAAGCCTGGAAATGGCGTACTGAGTGGATAAACATGGTCGATTATTATAGACGATTCATTGTCGAAGCTTGATGTATGATTCAATTGAAGATATTCAATATGGAAAAGAAGGTGAATTCCCAATACTTGTAACATGGACCCATTGGTGATGCAGGAGGTGAGTGGATTTTATGGGAGTACAGGTGAAGGAGAATTGTTTTAATAATATTTTGAAATTTGAAACTAAAAACCTATTATCATATTATCATTTGATTATGTATAATATGAAGAATATACTGACACTATTAAATCTATGCTCACTATAATATTTTATTTTATAAAGGATGAAAATTAATCCACCTCAATTCCAACCATGCATATCAATATAATAAATGTTTTGAACAAATATCACTGTAGCAACTATAAAACTATGTAAATAAGAATACAAAAGAATGGATCTAAATATAATTATGTGTAAAATTGACCTCAAAATTTCATCATTTTAAAAGTTTCTAAATTTATTTTTATGTATAAAAAAAGACCTTTAGAGTTTATATTAATTTTATTTTTAAAAATATTTTTATGGGAAAATCAGATTTATTTACAAGTTAATTTTCTAGAAACAGATTAGTTCATTTGTGGTATTGGAAGTAATGCTTCCATGTTTTTCATATGATTACAAGTTGTCACTATGAGTACAGAGATATCAATCTAGAAGTTATTGTCTCCTATGTATGAGTTGTAGCTGTGTCATGTGTGTGTCATAGATCAACTTTCTTAAGTTCTAGATTTTTAGAAGTGAGTGATTTGTATATTATATATGTAACTTTTGTGAGATGAATAAAAACATAATGAATGATGATTTGTGTGTGACATTGCCCTCTAACTCAATTTATAACATGGTATCAGAGCCTGTTCCGGCTTAACTTCCTCAAGGGAAGTCCAGGAAGATGAGAGAACCTTGAATTTCATTCCGCTCTACATAAATTAGTATAGGAGTGTTCCATTTTCTAGTGTGGTAGAAAATATTTTTTTGTTTTTTGTTCCTATGTGTACATCTTTAGAACTGTTTTATTTCATTTATTTATTTTTAAAGTGGTGTTGCAATTAAATCATTTGTTGTATATGAAAATCCTACGCTTTGGTGTCTTGTGCAAGTATAATTGAAACGAGTCTCTCATATCCCCTTGTCAAGGATAATATTGAACTCCAAGACGGGTAATACGACTTGAAGAGAGATTTCTCCATTAAATTTTGAGGCTAAACAAATTAATTAAAACTAAGGAAGGAAGGGCCTGTTTGTTCAATGTTTCTTTTGAGATATGATCTGACCATAACAGAGCCTATGTTAGTCACTCCAATCCATGGTAGTAAGAAATTCATCATAATTTTATGGTGCATACCACATAGGTTTAATTAAGAGTGAGTTCACAGCGAATCAAAGATTGCTGACAGAAATCCAACCAATAAATAATGTATCCCTAAGGAAAATCATGTCGCTTCTCGGTTAATCAACAGTCATATAAGCATGGATTTCTGAAGGCTACAAATCATTGGTAATAGTTTAGGTGATATAGTACACAGGATCAATCTCAGCGTGGACTAAAACACTACTTCCAGGGAGATGGATTTTCTTTTTTCTGGTGGCTAGGCTATTGATCATGGAATCAACAAAATCGAAATGACATGTTGGATAAATGGCTAAGTTGTTATGTGTGTGGAGGTCTAGATCAATGAATCTTGCATAATTCAAATTGAGTTCCTGTGGACATGGATTTGAGTCCTACCATATCTTAGATATGCTAATCAAGGATCGAGGATATGAGGATATTTGTGGTAGGAAGCATGGGTGAAGGTTGCATGTTGAGGGTACAATGGAATTGAACTATCTCATTAAAATCAAGTCTTTTCTATCTAAAAAGAGGAATCCATATCTCCATCTTTTGGATCTAATTTGTCCACGTAGATATATTTGTTGTGTAGATCCAAATTAATTAATGACATGGAAGAATTATGGATGCAAGTATGAAGCTTTTTCAGATCCCATAGTTGTTTGTTCAGGAATACAACAAGTTTACAGTTGTGGTAGGTAGTTAGAATATTAGCATTTCCCATTTTTAGACCTAAAATAATAAAATATTGTGGTCTTGCTTATCCATTTTTATTGTGTGGTGTGCATTGCAGTTTTATTATGTTATTGTGCAAGTGTAGTCTGAAAATTCAAATGATTCAGAAGCATAAAGAATGGGCCAACCATTAAACAAATTAATGTGACCAATCGTGCTCGAGAGCATTAGTTACATTAGTTACAGGTATTTGTTAATAAGGTAAAGGTGGTGTGACCCTTCGTGCTTAGGAAGCATCATAAATGTTATTTCACATGAGGTCAAGTTGTAGAATTGTTTGCTGAAGCCATTTTGTACCCAGAATGTTATCATAGATAAATGATGAAGGCTGCAAAAGGTTGTGGATTGAATAGGTGGTGGAATTTCCATAGGATGGTTCAATATTGAGAATGACTCATTGTGCTCTGGGAGGTCAGGAAGTGTCAATTATGAAAAGTACATCAATGATGGTCTCAAGTGGTTATGTCTTAAACGGATCAAGTGGGAAGCTTGAAAATGTGGTGAAGAAAAGAGTGAAAACTATGATATTTCATAGTGGATATGAGTGCTAGTGATGGCCATATCACACAAATAAGACAAAGATCAGTACTCTAATGTGTGTTGCCTACATGTAAGGGTTAAGGGAGAGTATTGGATGTAATGCTTCCATATGTGTCATGTGATTACAAGGGAGGGTATTGGATGTAATGCTGCCATATGTGTCATGTGATTACAAGTTTTCATTGTGAGTAGTGAGTTGTCAATCTAGAAGGTTATTGTTTCCTATGTATAAGTTGTAGTTGTTCCATGCATGTGTCATAGATCCACTTTCTTAGGATCTAGATTTGTGGAAGTCAATGATCTATCTATACAATATATATGTAACTTTTGTGAGATAATAAAACATAGCAAGTGGTGATTTGTGTGTGGCATTGCTCTCTATATCAATTTTTAACAAGTTGTAGTGAATTATCCACTAGCACAACCATATTAGTAATTTCTAACAGCTAGTTGTGCTATCCAATAGCACAACCACACTAGTAAATGTGGTTGATATAGGATGATATGCTTATATCAACCACATAAAAAAACTATTAGGTGTATGGTAGGGATTAAATATTAATATTAACAATAATATTAGTTATTATATAAATACATACGTTTAAAATTTTGAATCTTAATATTAGGGTTTCAATATAAGTAAAAGTTAAGTATTCAATTAATTAAGTTTCAACAAACATTGAAACCCTAATTTTTAACCTTATAAATTAACCATATATTTAATGAATCTTATGGTTCACTTATTTAAATGATAGATTAGTTGTATGTTATTCTCCAAAATGGAATACATTTTATAATTTATAAAAATGTATAATTATTTCTATGTTTAATTCCATATTAATAATTTTTTTTATAAAATAAAAATAAAATAAATCAATTTTCCCTTCTAAATTAATATTATTTTGAATCTAATCTTATCAAATATAAAATACCCATAGATCTCAATTTCAAAACATAATATCAAATTCTTCGCAGATAAAAAAAATTCAAAATATAACATCAAATTCTTAAAAGATAAAAATTTCTGCAAACTAGGGTTTTTTGAGAAGATGTAACAGTGGTTTTTAGTATAATACAAAACCAGTACTGCAAATAGCTTACCCACTTTCCTTCTTCAACAAACATGCAGGTTGGTTTTATCTGATGTAGAGATCTCGTTGAATTTTTTTAGGGGCATCCAAATGGTTAAAGAATTGTAACCTTAGAAATGATTATTTGCCATTTGTAATTATAACAATTTGTATAAGCTCTTAAATAATTATTGGAAGCCTGTAAGAATAAGAATTTGTAAACCCAAGGCATAACCTGAGGTTTCAAACTAAAAATTTGTTTGCAATCTTATCCATTATGTTAGACCAAAAATATTCTTACATCTGTAAATAAAAAATATCCCTAATTTAAAATATTTCAAGGAATAAAAATTCTGCACCCTGATTCCAATATATAACACTCCTGGCTCATCTATTTCATTAAACACTGGAACTTCGTTCATACATCAGAATCCTAGATGGATTCACGATGTATAAACATTGATGGTCGTACATTAAACTAACTATTCAAACTGAAACTCCAATATTTTACAGCCTGCCCCAGCCATATGTCAGTGCATCCACGCTAGTCGATTGGACTGAGATCTTTGTCCTCGGTATTGCAACTTATCGAACTTCGTGCGTCCATGGACACCATAACCTTTGTCTGGGCACAGCAGCGAAATTTCAACCCTTCCTCTACAGCGAAAGGATTTATTATTATTATCAATATCCTAGGAAGCTCCTCTTGCTGCAGATTAAATCATTCAAAAAGTACACTCGTCAAGGAGGCCTTCACATCCAACCCGATCGCAACGTTCGAGACGCCTAACGCGGCTATTTACAGTCGTATTCATACTTGCATTCCTCGGACTTTCCATCTTCCGAATCACGACACCCGGATTTGATTCAACTCCTGCAAGATTTACAGAAACATGGTTATTAATTGGGACAGTGAGTAAAGTATTACAGTGGTCTTAGAGGCAACCATGTACATCCATTGATGGACTAACAACTTCAAGAAGAGAAACTCACCCCATGAAATAACATCGGTAACCTTACTCCTGGATATACGAGGAATCCTGTTCCTTTCTTGTATCTCCAACCGATCATGTTGGGGAAACCGTGAAACAGAATCAAAAGCACTAAGAGGTCCTAAAGAAATTTCAAGGTGCAAGCTTGGTGGCAGCGGCGATTCTCTAATAATATGACTGGTATCAGTAGCACACGTCAACGGAAACCAGCTGTTGACTGATGATGTATGAGATGCCAACAAATCCTTCCATGCTATTTCAACCCATCCAACCACCTCGGACGACTTATCCATACTAATTCCCAATATTTTAGTTTTGCTTCTCTTCCTCAATTCAAACTTCACAAACTGCTTTTGCAAATCACGAAGACTCCCTCTGCACTCTAGGCAGAATGTTTGCTTCCATTCAGGATAAGGCGTCACCATAACTTCCTTCGTATTCACTAAAACATTATTCCCCTCCCCGTCTCCACTGCGCAGATGATATCTAACAAACATATTGGCTCGTTTGTCAGCAGTCTTAACAAAAATATTTCTTGCTTCAATAATCTTCAAATTCACCACCATATGCACGGTGTTCTCCCTTCCATCAATCCCTGCCGTAATATTAAACTCACAACTTTCACTCTCCATCACCAGCTGAAAACTAAATGTCCATCAACACTCTCAACACTGAACATGCCTGCAGCATTCGAGTTTAGGTCTGCTACTCTATATATAAAGAAATTTCGGCCATGAGAACGAAAGCACAAGTGCTGGAAACTTTTCAAAAAAATAAATTCAACGTGAGGTGCTGTCCAAATCTGATGTGATATTCATGATCAGTCTGCAAACCAGTAGAGATTTGACAGCGTGAGAGTCATATGCAGATTCTACACGTGGCATCATACAATATGAAGTTCTTTTGTCGGCTAATAATGCAGGTGTCAATGTTAATCAAAACAAAATATAATAAGCGAACACAGTTCATTGTTGGTTCGTTCAAGATGCAGTGCAATGAATACATCGAGCATTGGAAAGATAGTTATAAAATATTACATTATGGGAATCTACTCTGATAAACCCCAATTGCTGAAGCAGACATGTGACTATTGGCATTGAAACACGATATCCGGTGTAGGTTTATTTGATGGGAAGAAGCCCAATCGCTGAAGCAGACATGTGATTATTGTCATTGAAACACGATATCGGGTGGAGGTTATCTGATGGGAATAGTTGGGCAAACGGTTACGTTTTGCATGAGGCTTGATGAAAAATGGGCAGACTCCTATGCTGATTCGAAGGTGCATGATAAGTAGTTAGGATTTTATTTCTTTTCTTAATTAATCAAATTAAATTTTTCTGTAGATATTTGAGGAACAGATATAGCACACAAATTAGACACAAAAATTACTAGTGTATTAGACATTTAAACCAAGATACATCAGGGTAATACAGTGATTATGATATGCAGTAGATTCTAAATTGAGAGATTGTTTATTAAAAAAATATTTCAACAATTTAATCTAATAAAAAAAATTTATGTACTAATAAATTTAATGTATCAATATTTAATAAATTTAATGTATCAATATTTAATAAATTTAATGTACTAACAAATTTACTGTACCAATATTTTATTGTAAATGTTAATTTGAAGTTTTTTGATTTTTTTTATTTTTTCTAATTTAGATTACAAAATACTTCATATAAAATCAATAATATTGACATTTGTAGAATATTTCTCTTTCAACTATCAGGGAATTTCTAAAAAGGTAGTCTAGATATTGAAGGTGTTCAGAAGTTAATCATATAACTTGATTTGTGTAACACACAAGGACTTCATATTATAACCAATATTGGTTGTTCTGAGCACCAAAAATAACAAACTACAACAATACCCAGATACAATCAAACTAGTGATATATTTAAAAATTTCAAAAGACCAATAAACCACTAATTCGAATTATTACATTGTTCAAAAATTAAATTAAATTTTACATAAATATATCATATGTGAACGATATAATACACACATCATTTAATTTGAGAAGTTGAGACATTTCACATGATGCTACTGCCCAAAACAACAGATAAGTAGATGTTAGAATGTCCATGGTTGCCGACATGGCCACAACCTCATTCGAGATTCACCACGTTAGATTGTGAGTCCCTCAAAGACAGAAAAGAAAAAAAAAAATCATGTAAAAAAATTGTCCATGCTCCACCATTCCTGGGTTCTCCTTTGGGATTTAGGTAACAAATTAGATATTTGAAAAATAAACATATACTAAATTAGATATTTGAAAAATAAACATAATATACATATTACACACAAAATTATTAGTCTATTATATATTCAAACCAACATATTTTATACTAATATATTGTTGTTATGATACATCATATTCTAAGTTTGTTGATAAAATATCTCAACAACTCAATTCAACTAACAAACTCAATGTACCAATATTCTATGGTTAGCTCTGACTCTAATTCTAAACCAGAGGAATTAAGAAAATGTGTAAAAATTTAAGAAAATAAAATTATTATAAAACTAGATGAATAATCAATAATATTGGAATAGATATATGCTTAGTTGTACATTCCTTACTGATTCGTAATAGCTAGTAGTCACGCCTTCTTACTTGGGTTGGTTGGGTTGGACCAGTCTTTCATGGGGTATGATACCTATGTAGTTGTGGAAGTGCATTCTAGAGCAAAATGATGATACCTAAGTGGTTGTGGAAGTGCATTGTACAGCAAAAAACCAGGAACGACACAACACTCTTTAGGGCGTGCCCTTTGATGAGGCCCCTCTGAAATACGAGATAGTGGTTTTTAAGGATCTATTTTCCTCTTTAGATTGAGTTGATTGAGTTCTTTCACACGGTATTTTTCCTAAATTGTCTTGAATAAATTTAGTATCAAAATCAAAACAAAAAATTATGACAATTTCAGTGTTTAAAAATATTAATAATAGCGCCAAAATAGTAACAGATTTTAATTAATTTCTTCGTAAGAGCTAAAAACATAGTAAAAATAATCAAATGGGCCAACTATGCATCTACAGTACTTGGTGGATGGCCATGAAGATGTTTTTATCTCTCGAAGAAAGAAAGGGTCATATTTTGAAGTGACCAGAGGAGGCATGGCATTTAAAAAGCTAGGCTATTTCGGCTTCACAGGGGACAAAAATACCATTTGGAGCATTAAGGATGATCAAGGGAACACGTTTTCGAATTTAAAGGATATTAAGTAGGAAGGATAGAGATTTTATGGTTATTAGTTCAAAGCAAAAGAGAAGATTTGAAATGAAATGCATATGCATTTTATAAATTTATTTTTAAAATGGTTAACTCAAATGAAAGCCTCTAGTTAGGGTAAGCTAGTTAGGGTAAGCTATTTTGAAGGATGATTTGGGAGGGGTCTTGAAAGTTCATAGGGACAAGAGTCCTAGTCTAGATGGGTGGTCCATAGAACTATTTCTACAATTTATGGACATTATGGATATTGATTTCTTTACACTGGTTGAATAATGTAGGTGCTTGTGCTCATCTTGACCTCTTTTAATAGAACTTTTATAGTACTCATCCCCAAAGTGATTGATCCCTCCACTTTCGATAATTATAGACAGATTTCGTTATCCAATATGATCTGTAATGACTTGTATCATATTCTATTTATTGGATGCATCTTTTTCTCAGAACTATAGATATTTTAAAAATAATAGTTAGTATCATTGCTAGGTTCCTATGGTCAGGGCCTAGATCCACAAAGAGGATCCACTTAGTTTGATTAGAAGTGGTTTCTAGACATGATGCGCCACCATATCTTGTTGATCCAGGGTTTCCTTAAGATGCTGCAACAAAATTTAGCTTTAATGAAAGAGGATGGAAGGGGAGACTGAGCTAAAGTGCTTTCGAGACATGATGAGCCACCATATCTTGTTGATCCAGGGTTTCCTTAAGATGCTGCAACAAAATTTAGCTTTAATGAAAGAGGATGAAAGGGGAGACTGAGCTAAAGACTTGCTAAGAGAGAGGTGGGGGAGAGGAGAGAGAAGGGGCAGGACAAGTGAGGGAAACCAGTCATAAAAAATATGCTAATTTTTAATTTATTTTAAAATTTAATTTAATTAATTATCATTAACTATTTTACAAATTAATCTATATTGTTAAATTTTACATGCAGAAGTGTAACCAGTGAAATTTAATTTCTGATGAAATAAAGTTTCACACTTAAAAATATATGCAAACTTGATCCCAATAGACCGGAAGTAAAACCAATAAAGTAGCCTGGACCCTTTTATGGGTGACAATGGCGTTTGAAAGGTCATAAAGTTCTAAAATTTAAGCTGGAGAAAAATTTCGATAAAAATACGATAAGTTCAGGTGACAATATAAAGGTTGAATGGGTATATACGAAATACGATAAGTTGAGGTGACAATATAAAGGTTGGATGGGCATATACGAAGCTTTCCTCCAGTTAGAACGACATTATTTTGCAATAGCTTTAGGTTTCTACATAATTTAGTGCGTTATCATTTTGTGTTAATTAACGTATGTTGTCTTGTATTTTATATGATTAAACAATGCGATGGTTCTTTATTTAATTTATTTTATATAATAAAACCTCAATACAGAAGCTTTTCAATATAATTTCACAAGATACAGGAAGTAGTGATGGTGCAGATATAACGGATATGCATCGACCAAGACTGGTGCGCCCGGTGAAGAAGTTGCATCAAACATTGAATTCCATTGATAATCTTCTTCATGCGCTTTCATAAATTTCCACCTGTAGGATTTCTATCTCATGACTGCAGCGTAACAACTAACGCATTAACAATATTTATTAAATGTGTGCAGTGCACATGATAGTAATGTGCCCACTGCAAACCATTATCTCCATATACACCTTCACCCGTTATCATATGTTTTTATGATTAATTGCATGTATGCACTGTCCAGGTTTCTAAAAGGAGAATGCTCATCAACGGTAATTGATCCAATATTGTCTCTTTACCTTCAAATATCTCTCCGCTTTTGAGATTCGTTGAATACTTTCGTCTGCAACTTCCACCATTCGTCAGTGAACCTTGTATCGTCTGTGTGAAGTCCATTAGTAATGCCGTTTGAACTGGATACCATAAGCACCACAAAGATCATTGTCATAGGTCCGCGCAAATATTATTATGATAGGGAAAGTCTGTGTTGCATGATTACTAACTATCCTAGGAAATGTCTGTGTTGCCATGAACTTTCCAGACATTGTAAAATAGATTCTGGTCTTCCTATGGCATTAAAAATCGCATTATAATTCATATACCAGGAAGTCTTGTCCACGTCTCCAACTTCTGTCACTGAGTGTAAAGAGCAATTAGCGAAAAAATATAAGATAAATTACCATTTTTTATTTGGCAATATCAATTACTTAAAACTAAATTAAAAAATATCCCGGGACAGAGATGGCTAAAGGAAACATTTAAATATTATTTAGTTAATTGGAATAAATGAATATTATAGTGAACAAATTAATAAATCTGGTTGTGCATCTTATTAAATTATCTAGCACTAAAAATGTATTTTGAGTAATACATAATAATATACTACGTTGTTTACTTAATAATTTAAATATTTAAATATTATTTAGTTAATGGGAATAAACTACATTAAATTGAACAGAATAATAAATCTTATTGAGTTGTTTACCCTCCATCATAATAATGTATTAAGTTTTTTACTTAATATTATATATATTTTTTCTAAGTAAGACTAAATCTATTAAAGATACAAAAATAATGTTACATGGAGGTACTGGCCTCTGTAGAAACTGTCTCGGAGTTTTTACCAAATATTAGCAAACAGTAACTGGAAAGGAGACTGCCCTCAAGGGTAAACGAGTCCAAAAATCATAATATGAGCTGGTCAACCACGTGAAACAACGTGTAAATCCCAAGTTTGAGAGTTTTTTGAGCAAAACAAAATCAAAAAGGACCCCATATAACAGCAATTGCAACTGAAAATTACAAAAATGAACCCTGACATGGTGATCGGGTGCCTAAGAACCTGAAGATTGAGTCGAACCCTGCTAGGTGTCAACCGGTGGTAGGGGTTCCTCCACAATAAGACACCCGTAAGCATACAAGTCTTCAACATCGTGCTGTTGACCACTAGTCGTGGCTTCTGTGTGCCGTACTTGTTGCGGCTGCCATCTTCCCATTCCCACCAGGGGTGTTGTTTGTCCTCTTCATAGCGTCTAGATCAAAGTGAGCAACGCCCATCATGTTCAGAGCGTCACCCTGAGAGCTGCTATTGTGTGTGTTTCGCTTGCTAGTGCCAGTCTTGTTCGGAATGACGCTAGCTGGGACTACAGTGCATTGAGGCTCTTCTCTGAAGGCTACAGATATGGTGGGGATTATACAGGGGCGATCGATCGAGGGTGCATCTGAATTGGAAATGGGTGGAATGATAGGGGTTCATAATTGGCAGAATCATCATGGGGGAGATGGGTTTCTGCATTACGCAGAAGGCCAGCCCTCTCAGCTTGCCCTCTGCCACTACGGGTGTTGGAATACCGACCCGTGCCATGGGCATCTATCAAAGGCAAGGAGGAATATGCCTCGATCGTGTCGGACGGGACAACGAGGGAGGGAAAATTGCTCTCCCTCTGCTACTACCCCTGTAGCTTCTCATTTTGTCCCTCAGGTGGGGCATATTTGCTTGGTGAATTTCAGTATGACGGGTGCTTGGAGGAGCAAGAGAGGGACTGGAATGGTTCGTGGAGGCAGGGGAGTGAGGAATACGATTGCCAGAGGCGGAATTGAGGGCCAGAGCGGCAATTCTGTAGCAGCAAAGCAGGTTGTGCGAGAAGTGAGCACCTTCAATCATCTCAATGCAGCAGAAGAGATGAAATTGTATCCCCATGGTTGTTCGAGAGCTCGGCTCTACTGCAGCAGGAAGGCAGTTCTAGGCCAAAGGAGGCATAACACGGGGGAGGCGCTCAACATTATCCATCGTAAAGACCAGAAGTAGGTAGCCTCGGCTCTCTCCTTTCATTAAAATTTTTTGGCTTTCAGGCAGCATTAAAATGCCATGAATGCTGGTGGTGTGCGTCTTAGTATCAGCGCGGATGGCCATGTGGCCATACCACTTGTCCGCCTAGACGAACCGTGCAGTAACGGCATCATTAATCACCCGCATCTAAGCACAGTTCTGCCTCTCCCTGCACTAGATTGATGCATTCCTATAAATGTGAGCTGTTGTTGAGAATGTTAAGTGAGCCAACATTTAGAACTTGATCACTATTCACCCCTAGATTTGCCAGGAGATATGCCACTTTATTGCTTTCCCTTTTGGTGTGTTGGAAAGTGATAGCTCTATTGTTTAAGAGCCATTTCTCAATGAGCTCTAAACGAGCCTCTAATCTCCAGCTACTGGCGACCTTGTGGGCATGAGTACCTTGGAGAATGCAATTGACTATGGTGATAAGGATTTGTGAGTCTCCTTCAATTATTATAGGGAAGAAACCATGCTTCTGAGCCAAGCACAATCCTTGCCATAATCCTTCTAATTCCACTGAATTGTTTGTATCCCATCCTATCGATCCATAGAAAATCAGGAGAGGTATGCCTTCATGATCCCTGAAGATTCCTCCATAACCTGCTTTACCTGGGTTGCCTTTAGATGCTCCATCAAAGTTTAATTGTACCATTCCTTGGGAAGGAGGACGCCAGTGACTTGCAGCGTTGGAATTTTGAGCGATGTTGCTAGCGTGCTTATGGAGCTGGGAGATACAAAGATGCCAATTCTCCCATATATTCTTCTCCTGAGGAAGGGTAGGAAAGTCCTCTTCATGCCAATTTTGAAGAGTCAAGGTTTCCTGTAGGTTGTTGCAAAAATTATTCCATAGGATATCCAGAGGAGTACATTGATTCTTAAAGATTCGTCTGTTTCTTTCTTTCCATAAAGTCCATACAATTAGGCCTAGAATAATTTTCCATAGTAAGTTTAGCAGCCTGCTCTTGTAAGGATCAACTATCCAATTTCTAATGGTGTTTGTGATATCCTCTGTAACTCTGCCTTTTTTTTGACATCTGAATTCGATTTTTTCCCATAGTTTATTGGCAAGATGGCATGTGTCCATAAGGTGCTAGATTGTCTCTTCCTGTTGGCTACAATTGGGACATCGAGAAGGCCCATGGAAGCTTTTCTTCCTTAGATTGTCCCAAGTGAGAATCCTTTTTTGACATAGCAGCCATAGAAACATTGAGATTTTGGGCCATATAACCGAGGACCAGATTTTCTCCCATAGTGGGTCTTTTTCATCCTGATGGCCAATCAAGAGATTGTACGCCTCTTTTGTAGTGAAAGTCCCATGTGGTGTATATCCCCATCAAAGGATATCCTTCTTGTCTGAGAATCTGATTTTCTTATTCATGAGTTCTGTGTCTAGCTCATTATAAATTTGCTTTGTTCCTTGTCTGATTATCTGAGCTGCATTTAGCCATTGCCTATATCCTTGATTGAGGCCCGGGGTCCAATGCTGATTGACATTTTCCTCCCATATGAGGATCACGGAGGCTCGCTCCTCCATATTTTTTAGGAAGGCAAACTGTCGTCCATTTAGCCAATGCACATTTTCTATGTTAACCTGAGGATCCCCAGAGAAATTTGTGTTACAAGTTTTTGATTCTTTTGAGTACCCATTTCGGAGCAGCTAACACAGAGAAGAGATAAAGAGGCATCAATTGTAAAATGGACTTAACCAACACCATATGGCTGGCCATGTTGAGGGCTCTATAAGTTTAGGAAGAAAGGCGGGCTTCTAGCTTTTCAAGGAGAAAATGCCAAGATGCATGTTTAATGGCAGAGTTAGTCAAAGGGGCACCTAAATATTGGGAGGGAAGAGAGGCTTTAGAGAAACCAAGGATGTGAGATATAGAAGATTGAGTGGAAAGGGGGGGGTGAGATTTTGCTATGTTGATATTGGCTCTAGAAGCTTTCGAGTATTCATCAAGCAAATATTTAAATTTAGAGGCTTCTTTAACTGACGGGTGCCCAAATAGCATGTTGTCATCTACAAATTATTGATGGGTGATAGCTAGGAAATCATGGATAGAGATTCCTCTAATCTGTTAAGTATGGAGAGTATTCTTTATTAGACATCCTAGCCCTTCAGCCATTAATACAAAAAGAAAGGGAGAGAGAGGATCTCTCTGCTAAATGCCTCTTGAGGGCTGGAAAGGATGAGAGGGAATGACATTTACTAAAATGGAAAAAGAGGACAAGGAGATCATATTCATTACCCATCTGACTTAGGTAGGAGGGAAACCAAAGGCATCAAGCATTGTTTTCATGTAATTCTAGCTTAATTTGTCAAAAGCTTTTCGGTGATCAATTTTGAGAAGCATACTTGCTTTTTTGCCGTGCTCTAACGGATTATCTCATGTGTGGGAATGACGTCGTCAATAATTTTCCATCCTTCTACGTATACCGATTATTCTGGCAATATTAACATGGGTAGCAGCGGTTTTAGGTGAGAAGCTATAACTTTGGATATGATTTTGTAGATAACATTGCAGAGAGCTATTAGCCTAAATTTATCCAGGGTCATAGAATGCTCTTCTTTTGGTATGAGTGCTATGAAGGTTGCATATAGAGATGGAAGCATCCAATGCAAAGTTCTAGATTCTTCCACTACCTGCCAAACATCCACTTTTATAAGTTCACAGAATTTATGAAAGAAATTAGAGGTAAATCCATCTAGTCCAGGAGCTTTCCCCTCTTTGAGTTGATTCATTGATGTTTCAACTTCTGAAAGAGTAACTGGTCTGAGTAGTAGCTAATTATGTTCATCCGTGATAATTTTAGGGATATGCTGGAGGATCCTTTCTATTGCTGGTTGTCTGTTAATTTGTGGTTCCTGATGAACGCTTTTGAAATGATAGAGAATTTCTCTTTCAATATCCTCGTGTTGTTCCATCCTTTTTCCTTGTTGATTCTGGATTTGAGATATGTTGTTATGCATTCTTCTTTGAATGGTGGTACGATGAAAGAATCGTGTGTTTCACTCTCCCTCTTTTAACCACTTTACTCTGGATTTCTGTCTCTAGAGGATCTCTTCTTGCTTTCTTCTTTCATCCAGTTGCTTCTGTAGGTTCTGTTCTTTTTTGGTTAAAGTTTTTGTTCTTCCACCGGTAATTATAGTTTGCTGAATTTCCATCATTTCTTGAGCTAGAGCTTTTTGTGCCTGGAAGATATTTCTGAAGGTTATTTGATTCCATTGCTTGATATGTGCTTTGAGATGTTTGAGCCTTTGTTGAAATTGATACATTTTTTATCCTTCTAGGGGTTTGAAACTTTTCCAAGTGGAAGTGATCATATTACTGAAGTCTGGGTGGGTAAGCCAAAATGCTTCAAAGCGGAATGGTCTCCTGGTGGAGTTGCCAGGTCTTTGCCATTGCAGAGAAATGGGCCAGTGATCTGATCCCGAAAGTGGAAAAATTGAGGTAGTAAAGTCTCCTCCTACATGGATTGCATTGTTAGATATCAAAAAGTGATCCAACCTCGAGGCAATTTGTTGTGAGCCTGATCGTTTATTATTCCAAGCATAAATTCTGTTGTTAAAAGGAAGATCTACGAGCCAGTGATTTGGTATGAAGTCCTTGAAGTGGTCGCTTTCCATTTCTAGTTTGACTCAGCGTCCACTCTTTTCTTCCAACTTAGTTATCATATTAAAGTCACCCCCTACAATCCAAAGAGCATGTGCTCTGTTGGCATCAATCCTCTAAATTGTGCTCAACATAGCCAGCTTGTTCGCAGCATCCTAAGGAAAGTAGACATTGGTGATATGTCCATGAATATTGGTTCCAATAATGTGAAAAGTTGTTTGAATGAGATTATGGTTCGCATGAAAGTTATAGAGCGAAATGGCTTGGGTATCTCATGCTATTGCTAGTCCCCCTGAGGCTCCTAGAGCATCCACTACCACTGACTCGCTTCCTGGCCAGGGTTTTGCAAGAATGGTGCCTATGGTATTATTGTTACATTTTGTTTCTTACATAAAGAATATGTGAGGTTTCTCCTGATGTATCATGTTTTTTATCATTCTGTACTTTACATGGCTATTTAACCCTCTTAAATTCCAAGATGTGAGCTTCATGATTCAAGATTGGGTAGCAGCTTGTAGTACTTTGTTAACTTGGAGTATCTTCCTGACTCCACCAAAATTTCCCCAATGATGATGGTTCTTTGCAGGTCTATCTTTCTTCCCCTTTTCTTGGTATCTTTGGGAAGGTTTTTTCCATCCCATTGACTCCCCAGGTGAATCCCTAGAGTTCGCTACTGGTGTGCTCTAGAGAGGACCACCTCCAAACTTTCTAGTTGTCTATCCAAGATTTTATCAAACTCTTTCCTTCTGCAAGCTTGCTGAAGACTTAATATGTCCAAATCCCCAATGTCAATACTTTTAGGTTCCTCTTCCATGTGTTTGGGCTCACTGCTTCCTACTAGCGAGTCATTTGAATGGATTGGTTCCTCGTGAGAGATAACCATTTCCTTCCCATTGAACCCCGATTCGGATTCCTTGGTGGGTTTGGTTGTTGGGCTTGTCAAGGGCTGAGATGGCTTTGGGTCTTGCTGAGAGATTGAGGGCTGAATTACCCTAGATGGCATGAGAATATCTTCGGTAAGGGTGGGGGTTTCAGTGTCTTCTGAGGCTGATTGAGCTAAGATGTCAAAGCTGTTACTGGTGGAGGGTAGGGTTGAGATGGCTGTGGGATTTTTGGATCCTGAAGCGGACTTTTTGTGGTGCCTTTTCCGAGTGTTGACTTTAGTAAATCCTTCCTCACCGTTTTTTCAGGGGAGGCCTGGGGATGGGGTTTAACATTTAGGGGGCAGTCACAGAAAAGATGACCATGAGCATGGCATTTTCTGCATCGAAAGGGTACATGTTCATAGTCTATTAGCTGAATCCATTCAAAATCATCGTGATAAAGACTTACCAAGTCTGGAAGTGCCTTGTCGAGATGCATGTAAACATAGATGCGAGCATAGGAAGTGTACCTTCTTAGTTTCGTTTCTTCAGCTATCTTGATGAAGTCGCCCAGGCCATTTCCAATGTCTTTTAGAGATTCTTCATCCCAGTATTCTAAAGGAAGTGAGTACAGGCGTATCCAGACAGGTGCCCAACTGAAATCTTCTTTGTCCGGATTGAATCTTTCAATCCAGTCTCTGAGATACAAGCCGACAGAGTTGAAGAAATATGGCCCTCCATCTAGGACTCTATTACGGTCTTCTATGTAGTTGAAGACAGCCATAAAGAAACCTTTGGGTCCAAGCTGCAGGGTCACATGTCCTTTGGGTTTCCATTTGGCCACAACCCATCCTTGCAGGGCTTTCTCTGTTGGCCAGAAGCCAATAAATTTCCCTATGAGAGTGTGGTCCTTCATAAATTGGATTTGGGCATTAATCTGGTGCCCAGGTAGTTCTATCTTGGGTCTCTCTGCTGCAATAGGTTTGCATGTGGTCGAGGTGGCTTTGGGGACTTCACTGTTCAATGTCGGATTATCTTGCTACTGAGTTGGAGGCAGTACCTCTGCGTCTTGTGGTGATTTTTGTTTCCCTTGCTCTGCTGGTTCAGTCTGTTGTACATTGTTGATGGGTTCTGCCATGTCAAAATCCTGTTCAGTCTCATTTTGAATCTGGATCTTGTTGTTGCTGCTTGGGGGAGGCTCTGCGACCTCCCTCGGAAGGGGACCCATATCAGTGGGCCCGAAAGTGAAGTTGTGCGGTTGCCAAAGAAGCTCAGGTTCTGCAGGTCTGTTGTTGTTCAGAGAGGGTTAGATACTGTGAAGCATAATGAAACCCTAACGAGTGGTGATGAGTGTTGACCTAATGGCAGCGGTGCTCAAAGTGGGATTGGCAGCTTTCAAGAGTGGGGCTGTCTCGCTCACATGAGGAGCAGCCATGGATGTTCCAAACACCAATGCATAGTACGAAAGCTTTTCGCACAATATGGGTATGATTGTTAACAATGATAAGATTACTTAATATTATATTATAGATATTAGATTTTTGAAATATAATATATGAAGTTGCTTACTAATAATATATTAATAATATATTACGTTTTTTGATTAATATTATATTATAGATATAAGATTTTTGAAATGAATTGATTATAAGGTGATTTTTTTCCTATTTAATTCTAAAAATATGTATAATTTTATATTATAATTTTTTGAATAATTAATTATAAAAAATTAAAAAAAAAAAAAAATTCAACTTTTTAAAATTCAAATTTGTGATAATATGAGGTGTAACATATTTAGTTGGTGTATAAAACAAATCTAGGCTTTGTTACTCGCTCTACCATTGAAGGATGGCCTCAAGTCCGCTGAAGGATGATTCAAGTTTTAACATGGGGATTTCATTTTACGGAAACAAGAAATTATGGTTTAAATTATTAGTTCAAAGGGATAATTCAATGCTCATATTACATTTCTATTTGAAAATAAATTTTAAAGCTCTTCGCTCTCGTTCTAGCATTTCTTGCCTCTTTACTTTCCTTCCTTAGTTATTCGAAGTCCCTCCACCTTCTTCTAGTTCGGTTTGTTTTTCATGCTCTTCACCCCAGTTTTAATATTTGTTGGATCTTTACCTTCCTCCCTTATTTATTCGAAGTCCCTCCACCTTCTTCTAATTTCTTAACTTCATCCCAGCACCAACATATAGTTGGGTATGAAGACTATTATTGAGTCTCCTTTCTTCCATGTGTTCCTAGATTACCTCCAGATTAATCTAGCCTCCAAAGCCTCCCTAATTGATAGCTACCTTCACTCCTTTTCTGTGGTAGTTACCTCTTGATTCCTCTCCTCCTCCTACACCCTCCTGTTATTTTCCCTCCCCACCCATATTGGTATTTTCTTTAGTAATCATGCCTAGATATCGTTAGAAAAGGAGTCACCTACTATTACGAGTTGGGTTTGCTAGAGTCAACCTTGTGCAAAGGCCTTGGCATGTGATTATAGAGATACTAGAACTGAAATTCAAGAGGAAATGTCCAATGTGAAGTGGGGAAGAGTAGTCCAATATAAATGTTTGTTGAATGTAGAAATTCGAGGTGACTTCATTAACTACATTTTATATAAATAGGTAGACTCAGTCAATATGTCTACGCCATAAATATTTATCAACACAAGAAACGCTACTCAAAAAAGTCCTAGACAATAAAACATGAGGGAGAAATGTTGGTGTTATTAGACGACTTGTGACTCACACCTAAAGGATTAGTTATCATTATACTCAACTAGAGAGGGCATCTTGGCTCAATTATGACTAAACATTTGTTTTTCACTTGGATAAATTTTACCTCACACAAAAACATTTTAACTGTTATACAATTATGTCAAAAATACTTATTTTTTTAACTCACATAAAAATATTTTGAAGTATAATATTAACTTAATTTATATATCTCAAATGAAAATTATTTTTTTACTCCAATAAATTTTACTTATTTTTTTCAGCATTTTAATTTTGTAAGTATTCCAATTTCATTCAACATGTAATGCCTCTAATTTTGTGACTCACAAAAACATTTTAACTGTGATGCAATTATATTAAAAATACTTATTTTTTTAAGTCAGGTAAAAATATTTTTGAGTATAATATTAACTTAATTTATATATCTGAAATGGAAATTATTTTTTACTCTAATAAATTTTATTTTTTTTTCAGCATTTTAATTTTGTAGGTATTCCAATTTCATTCAACATGTAATGTATCTAATTTTGTGATTTTTTTTTTTTGTGATTTTTTTTTTTTTTATTAAAGTGTATTAAATGTTAAATTTTAGACATTAATATGTGATATAAATATGTGTAATTAATTAGACGTTATGTGTCCCTAAAAAAGTAATGAATGTTAATAAATATAGTAAGAAATATTTTAAAAATTATTTGAAGAGTAACTAATCCTTCACTCCCCAGGAAAACAATTATTTAGTTATTTTCCTTAAAAAAAAAGAGAAACAACATAATTCGGATCCTTAAGGAAAAAATAAAATAAGGGTATCTCTTGGCTCCAGAAAGATGACAGGGAGATAGTAATAAAATACAACGAAAAGACAACCAAGAAAAGGAATAGAGGGAGAGAAATGTTATTCGTGGGGGATTTTCCGGGATTTTACTATGGGAGAGAAAAGAAATGAATGCCCTACACCTGTTGGAGATAGATGCTGGTAAAATTTTGCGAGACGCTAGTTTGTATGAAAACTGATCTCCTGCGAGAAAAAATTGAATAGGCACTAATTGAATAGTCACTATTGAACTGGACTGAGGGATAGTGGCTCGGGGAAGCTAAGTGGAAGAGATTAGCTTATGGTTGGGTGGTCAAACAATTTTTAATATTTGAGATAAATGTTTATCCCTGAAACTGATTATTTATTTCTAAGCTAGAATAGCCTTTTTAGCCTTCGTAGAAAAAGAACATAAAAGTGTAGCAAGCCCTTCTAGCCTTCGTAGAAACACAACACAAAAGTGTAGCAAACCATGGTTGATGTAGCTCCGGTCACTCCCTGAGTTGTTTAGTGACTTAATCATGTGTGGAAGAGCCTGTACATGGATAATCTCCCCTTAGAAGCTTTCCTTTACTTGTCTCAAAAGCGCAACACCATCTCCGTTTTTTTTTTTAAATAGTTTAAGTGGAAGCGCAACACCATCTTCTTTTTATAGTTTAAGTGGTTAAGGATGTTTGTAGACAAGTTGCACCCACTGATGATGATGTTGATATTGTAATGACCATGCTATATACCCCATTCCATCATCCTTTGAACCAAAATGCAAAATTTCCAACTTCACATTAAAAAATCCCTAATGTTTCTTACAATTTCGCAGCAACTTGTGCAACATTCCAAGTTTTGTATACTTATAGCCTATCTCTGACAAAATCAAACTTTGCAGCAACTTGTGTAACATTCCAAGTTTTGTATACTTACAGCCTATCTCTGACAAAATCAAACTGACCGGTCATCTTAGAACGTGTCTGTGAAGCTTATGAACCTATGAAACAATCCCAAAACTGAAATTAAGCTTCCAAAGCACTATCTCCCTTTGTTATGGGATTCACAACAACTTTCACAGCACTGCAGCATCATAGCTTAGGATGGTTGGAGCGAATCTGAACGCCTCTGATCAGTTTGACAAGATGAACTAGGGCACATACAACATAAAAAGCCTCAAAGAAACGATAGAAACCCTTACTCGTGAGCGGTTTGACAATTCTTTGAAATGCGCAGCGATTTCCTCAGTTTTGCAGCATCCTTAGTTTCGCAACATCTTCCAGTTTGTGCAGCAGTTTGAAGTTGCAGACAGGCAACGTCCTTCCTTCGACCTCAAATGAATAGAAAGACTGAAATGACAGATTCCTATAATATAAGACGCTAACGGGATCGGTAAAATCATTATTAGTTAGATAGCACGTGTAGAGAATGTGACAAAACAAAGAAAATAGTCACGACACCTCAGATATTTTTTTTAGAGGGGTGAGCAAAAAACAATAATTTCTAGTTATTAAATATGCATTGTTTTTGTATACTTTATTGAATCATGTGTTCAAGACAACAGAACTTTATTGCAGCACAAAACTTTATTGCAACACAAGTACAGAACTTACTCCTTCAGCCAAAGGAAGAAGACTGAACGGTTCCGGAAGAAGAGATTTGTTGTATAAAAACTGTGTTTAGTTTCCTTTATGAAAATTATGAACCAATTGCTATGTCTATGGCTGTGATGTTATAACTACGTGTTAAATTTATGATTTTACTACTCACTGTAGGGTTAATTTATTTTGGTAGGAAGGTCTCGGGAAGGAAACCCTTGCACATTGGGTTAGTACCGAACTCGCCCATGCGTAAGACTCGAGGTTTGATACATTCCCTAGGTGGTTAGACATGATATCTAATAAGGAAAATTATGAAAATAAAACTTTTTTGGGACGAGTATTATAGCCGTACATTAAAAACATTACAAAATATTAACACTAGTGTAACAATAAGTATAGGAATTCTGAAAATATTCCAACTATAAAAGGAAATAGTGCTATTATTTGTAGAATAAGTAAAAATTATAAAAAAATACAGCATTTTCATACAACCCAAAACCATGAAAATGCAGAGAGGTCAAACCAAGAAAAGATAGAACTTGTAATCTCTTTTTTCTGAATAATAACAGTAAACTGTGTACTCATTAAATGGAACGAAAGACAGAATATAAATTATTCAAGGCAATTTTTGTTTATATATATTCTCTTCAAGAAAATGTTTATATGGTCTCTGTCCAAAAAAAAACCTCAATTAAACATTACATTCAGCAAATTGAGTTTGGACATAGGAGACCGTAACCAGGATTCGACCCCACGAATTTCACGCCTATCCTTTGGAGGCTGAGACCTGGTGTTTCGACACCATAACGGTTTTCTTTATGAAATTGGAAACCCATAATGGGAATCCACTATAAATTTTTAATCAAGCATAAATTTTTCTCTTCGAGGGTCATATCAGCGGCAAGCCTACAAAGTAATATATTAAAGGAAAAGGAAATTAGCACATGGACTCTGCTTAGGGCAGTCAACAAAAAAAAAACTCTGAGATCAAAATTGAAGTGTGTATACCCTTCACTCGGACAGGGTTCCTCCTACATGAGAAAAATGAGAGAAAAACATGTTAGTGCTGAGTAAAGTACGAAAGAGTAAAGAAAAAACAAATTGAAAACCTACATCGTGAGAAACCTCACGAAGAAAAAGAAAAAATGATATACACAAATGTAATTCATTCTGGTTCCCGAGGAAAAAAACCTTAGCTGCATGCAGTTGATTTGGTATGGCCATGTTATATAGCAGCAACCCGGATGTGTTTCATGCCCAGCCGAAGCATGGATGACATAATGATGGCACAGAGCTCCTCTAACAGCAGAGCCAAAAAAAACCTCGAATGAAGACCTATTCCCCTCATTCAGTTAGCAAGACGTTGTTAGAGGGAATGACTACCGTTGGATGGAGTTGGCCATGGATGAAGGGTCGAGATCATCTGAGCCATCCAATACTGGATAACCATGTCGTAAGGCCCGACAGTTCACCAAATTCTAGATATTTCGAAAAAATAAAACTTGCATGCATATAACTATGCCCATGCTTATCAGTAATTTAGAATAATCCTATCTATTGATGTCGATAAATACCATAACAATGAACACATGAACCAATCACCAAAAATATAATGTAACAAGTATAAACTTCCTGTATAAGAAAACATTACCATATACTATACCAAGTTCTCTCTTAGAGTGGTATGTTAATTATAAATACATACAAATCGGTGGGAGCTTATAACAATAACTCTTAATTTGAGTAAGAAGGGTATCTCCCACGTAAACATGTATGAAACCTTATGTTGGGAGCCCTTTCGAAAGAAGGTAGGTGGGATAGGTATAAGTTCTATTATTTGTTAATGGAAAAACAATGATAAGTAAAATAAGCACTCGAACTTTACTTTATTGATCCATGGTTCTATAAACAATGATAAGTAAAATAAGCACTCGAACTTTACTTTATTGATCCATGGTTCTATTCTTTATAAATAAAAGTGGGTATTTCGTTGCTAGTCAATTCTCATTGAATTTTTATGTCACTATAGGTGACATATATGTATAGCTTGGTATTAGGGTTTCACCTTTAATGTTGAGCTTGGGTTTCATGGTGAATTTGACTATTCCTCTCACTGCACCACCACATCTTCAATTTAGCAATCAAGGGATGACGACAACAATTGTTGTGTTGTCTAGATGAGGACGAAATGCTAAATGTGGGTTTTATTGGGTTTCTTTATGAAATTATAATCTTTTTCTTATACAATCCGGACTAGGACGAAGCCTTGAATGCAAGTTTTATTGGGATTTGTATGTGTTTCTAGGGTTTTTTATGTCATTGTATGGCGGTTCAAGCTAGTGCGGCATTTGCAGTTGGTCGAGGACCTATACCGTGTAGTGTGATGTTTCGAGCTAGTGCAGCATTTGTAGTTGTTCACAAACTAGGGTGGAGGCTTGAATGAAGGTTTTATTTGGTTTTTTGTTTTGTTTTTTTCTGGTTTTGTAGGTGACTATATTTTTATTTATCGTTTTTAAACCTGTAGTGTGGTGTTTTGAGCTGGTGAGGTGTTTTCAGTTGTTCGAGGTTATGACGGTTCTATTGTCATGGTTGTAGTTGTGCGAGGTTCTGAGGGTTCTGTTGCGGTCTTTGCAGTTCTACAGTGTTATGAGAGTTCTGGTGCCTTGTTTGTAGTTGTGCGGGGTTTTGAGGGTTTTGAAGTTAGTGGATCTAATGGGTTTTTATTTTCATGTCTTTTTTTGTAATTTTATGTTGTGGTGCTTACAATTTTGTAGTGTTTTTCCTGTATGTGCTTGGTTCTGTAGGGTTGCATGGTTGGTAGTTGTTTTTCCTACAGTTCTTTCGGTGATTTCTCAGTGAAGGCTCTTCCGGTCTCACAGGTACATCCTTTGACTGCAAGTGCCTTTGTTTGTGTGGAATTGTTTTAAGTCTGTCACTGGAATTTCTTTCGAATTGGGAAACCCTCTCCGTGGAGCACACAATGGTGCACCTCTTGTCCCAGCCAATAACTCCTGAATCACACTCCTTTTTCTCTTCCTCTTACTCGATTTACGGGCGCTTCACGAACTTTCTGCCCCCAAAATGAGAATCGATAGTCTATCACGTTCATTCCAGCTCTTTGTTTAGGAAAACAATTGTCAGATGGTCAAAAATTTTAATGTTAGGTTATGATATGTGATAAAGTGAAAATATGTCATGATGGAAACCCTCCTACTCCGAAGGGTTTCTGAATTATTTTCTAATTCCTACCTTCGACTTGGATTTGTATCTTAATAGTAGAGAGATTGATTTGGGTCATCATTCAAATGTTAGGAGAATTTTTACCAGGGCCTCTGCCTGGAATTCTAAGTGATCTCCTTATGAATCTTTGAGTAAGTTTTTGTCACACACTATGGATTCAATTCAAACATTGTCCAAGTTAATTTCAATGCCCACCAGTTCAGTTTAGGCATTGTTTTTGTTAATTGTATTGAGCATGAATTCAATTTGGGCATTTCTCCTATTAATTGTATGTGTTGGAAATAATACTTGGGGGGGGGGGGTTGAATCAGTATCAATTAAATCAACAACTTTTTCTTTTCATACTCTGATTTATATACACTACTTCAATGAAGGTAATTCACATGTACACGCCACTGTATTTAAGGAAACCACCGTATATCCAGCAAACTTATGATCCAGTTAATTTATCATACGTTTTTCTTTAATCAGTGCATCAGTACTTCATTAACCATGTGCAGTAATAACATAACAAACCATCACACATAAGAAACACACATGAACACCAAGATTTAAGGTGGAAACCGAATGCGAGATAAAAACCACCTGCTGCTGTCTTCCTTTCATATAAGAAAAGCATTTTTACAATCTTGTATTGGTGCACACTCATACCAATATGCAGGCACCCACTTGCAGAAGGCTACAACCTTCTCTCATTCTCTAGCTTCTACTGGAAGGGAGCTATAACCCCCTAGCTCTTGTACTAGCCGATCCGTTTACTACTACATAGGCGCCAACCTATACAAGGCTCCAACCTTCACTCGTTTTCTAGCTACTACTGGAAGGGAGCTCCAACCCCCTGGCTCTTGTACTAGCCAGTCCATTTACTAGTACGTAGGTGCCAGCCTATAGAAGGCTCTAACCTTCACTCATTTTCCAGCTTCTACTAGAAGGGAGCCCCAATGCCCTAGCTCTTGTACTGGCTGATATGTTTATTAGTACATAGGCGCCAACCTACAGAAGTCTACAACCTTCTCTCTTCCTCTAGGGACCATGTTTCATAAATTTTCAGACTGGATACTCTTGGACACAAAACCACAATTTGAAGGCCACATTTCATCCAATTTTCATACTGGACCCATCAACAACATTGAAGCTCAAAATCATAACTGCAATACAACCATCAAATACATATGCATAAACTAATCACTGAAACTCAATCATCACTCTCTGAATCAACCACAACTGAATCAATCAATCACTGACAACCCATCATCACTGAAGAAAATCACAATCAATCAATATGAACATTCAGAACACTGTCACCAGAATACAGTCACTAGAACACAAAGCATAACCCAGAACTCTCCTTCAACAACCAGAACCAACTGCAACTTCAAACATCATATTTCATAATGTATAAGCTACTTCGATGTGTCAAACCAGCGTGTATACGCGCTTTTACCAAATCAAACCATCGTACAGATATGCAAATACTAACTTAAAACTTCACAGCTATTCCAGACTTCAGTGATAACCAGATCATAACATTTACAAAATAAAACATGCATCAATATTCAAATCTAGACTATCCATGATCAAACCACATAATGATAATTCATTTCAAGCCTTATGAGCCTGATCCATCATCCATCATCAACCACACAAATGCATCATTAGTTCAGATCAAGCAAAGCATCAAAAACCCAAAACCTACATATTTGATCTAACACTTCATAAGATATTCAATACTTGCACACCTTGGCCTAACGATCTTCTCCTCCTTACATAGTTTTAGGCCTTTCTTAATAACTTGGACCAAAACCACTTACGACCAATACCTTGGACCAAATACCTAGGGTCAATACCTTGGACCAAATACCTTGGATCAATACCTTGGACCAAAATACCTTGTACTAAATATCTCGGACGAAAACCTTGGTTTTTCAACATGTACATGTTTTTCCTCATGTGAAAGTGTGTGTATACGTATATGCTCCTTTTGTTCTGTTAACCCACTTGTATACGCTTCTTGGACAAGGTGAACTAGCATATACTTAAACTACTCTCTTTCTTTAATCTCTAGAGTGTGATCTATAATCCTTTGCGGTTAACCTGCTGCACTGTGAATTGTCATCTGAGTGAGTTTCCATTAAGGACAACACCTGTATCATAATGCCAACAATCTCCCCCTTTGGACTTGATGGAAACAACAACACCTAGACACTCTCCCCCTTTGACATCAAGGGCAAAGGGCGGACCAAGATATTCTCCCCCTTTGATATACATTATGTTGTCCATGCTCCCCGTGAGGATATGTTGAATTCTTTGATTAAGCTCCCCCTTTGTACGTGCTGAGATGCACTAAACCATCCATGCTCCCCCTGAGCACATGCAGAGTCTGCAAAAAATATTTTTCAAAAGAATAGCATGACTATATAACTCAACTAAGTTAGTATGACCTTCCTATCTCCAATGACTCATACATACATCAATCTCCCAACTTAGTGGGGATACACCAATTTTGACTCATCCACCCAACCAAGTGGGGATATACCAAATGTTTATACATGAATGAATAGAAATTATTACATCATCCTTTCCATGCATAGTGGGGTTACAAATTAGGTATTTTCATGACCTTTACATCAAATTATATACATGACGTTTATAACAAGGACCAAAAATATAAACAAGACCATGATAGTCATAAAAAACTATCATACACCATATATGATCTGCATCATCAACATCTGTCAGCACCATCAAGATCAACATTATCAAAAGGGTCATCTGAATCAAAGCAACTATGTAGATCAACCATTATAAGTATCTTCATGTACCAAGATCTTCCAACTTAATGCCAACAATGCCAATCATTCACTATGACACCTGATCATTGCAAATATCGATAAGAATCATCATGAATCAGATATACATCAAGTCATCAACAACTCAAGAGCATGTCTACATATTATCAACAGAATATAATCATCATCAATCAGAACAGAACATATATTTGATAATTGACTGAACCATATCAGATCCCTTTTTCTGAGTCTGTCCCACTGCTTTTTCCTCAAACAAACATATACATGATTGTGCAGCTTCGAACTCGCGTATATACGCAACTTGTCTTCATGATAACTATGTATGAGATTTAGAACACTGAAGTTTCATAATTTGAGCTTCCCTAGAGTTTGTTATGTCTATACACCATGCTATGCCACATCTTTCTAACTGCACTTCCTTTTTCTTCCATATCTTCAAGTGTGATGATGTTTTCTCCTTTTGGTGTGGTGGCCGAAATTTTCTCCTGCATTCCCTTGCTATATGTCCGAACTTGTTGCATTCATAACATATTACATGTTTCATATTCCCTCTATAGAAGTTAATGGCTTTGTGACAAAAAATATTACAAGAAAAACAATATCCTTTAAAATACCTGGAAGCTGATGCTCTTTCTTTGTAATGGTCTTGAATCATTCTACTTCTGCATCTCGCTACAACGTGTCCAAAATTATGACATATAAAACATTCAACATTATTCATCAAAGAAAATAACCGACTATCACTTCCATAGTTAGGAGTAAAAGATTTTCTTTGAAGACTTTCTTTCCTTGGTTGTTAATGGGGTTGGCCTCTCATCTCCTTGTTGAGCATTTCAGATTTTGCATTGGAGTTCCTTGCCTCATCTTGTGAGCTAAATTCACCTTCAATAGATTCATGAAAACCAAGACTAGTTTTGATTGTAGGAGACCTTTGACTACTAAGAATATTATTCAAAATCTTAGTATTGCCTTAAAATCGTAGCACTTTATCCTTTTCTTCTAATTTACCTTTTAAGATATTTACCTCAACCTCATATTACTCTTCCTTTCTCAGATATTGCTTCTTCAAGATTTCTTCAACCTTTCTTCCTTCTTCCACCTGTTGCCCTAATTTGAGAATCTCATTTTCTTGTTCTTCATCTGCTTGAGGTAGTTCTTCATTCTCCTTATTTGAATTTTTGAGATCTTCTTTTAGAGAAACGACCATGGCTTCAAGACCTTCACAATAGCTAGTTCTTTCTATAAGTTCCTTGGTTGTTTTGTACTTTTCATTCACTTCATTTCTCAATGATGTCACTTCATCCTGCAACCTTTGACATTGATCTTCCTTTCCCTTGTACTGCTTCCATACTATGTTTCCTTCCTATAACTGAGACTTTAACTTTGTAATCTCTTCTTTGTAGGTACACTCCCTTTTGTCCAATAGATCTTGTTGATCTCTAACTATGTCTGTGAGCTTTTTAAATTCTACCTCTATTTGATTTCTTTCTCTTTCTCCCATAAGAGAAAATTCATTTGTTTCACTGTCACATTCATTATCTTCATGAACAAAGAAATGTATCACTAGAGGACACCAAATTCATACCTGATAATTCTTTTGCTTGTTCATCTTCATTCTGAGGTGATTCTAAATCTAAGGAGTCGCTTCCACATAATGGCCAATCGTCTCTCCCATTGTCACACTTCCCTTGAGATGTCTTCTTCTTTTGTGGTGCTTTCTTCTTTAGCTTCTTTCCCATTGTTTTTACGGATCTCCTTCAAGTGATCAAGCTTCTATTAAAGGACCTACTCTGATACCAATTGTTGGAAATAATACTTAAAGGGGGGGTGAATCAGTATTAGTCAAATCAATATCTTTTTCTTTTCATGCTATGATTTATATACGGTACTTCAATGAAGGTAACTCGCGTGTACACTCGACTATATTTAAGGAAACCAACGTATATCCAACAAACTTATGATTCAGTTAATTCATCATATGTTGATCGTTAATCAGTGCATCAGTACTTCGTTAAACATATAAATAATAACCATGTGTAGTAATAACAGAACAAAATATCAGACAAAAGAAACACACATGAACACCAAGATTTAAGGTGGAAACCCAATGCGGGGGAGAAACCACTTGCTGTTGTCTTATTTAAATATAAGAAAAGCTTGTTTACAATCTTGTATTGGTACAGACTCATACCAGTACGCAGGCACCCACCTGTAGAAGGCTACAACCTTCTCTCATTCTCTAGATTCTACTGGAAGGGAGCTATAACCCCCTAGCTTTTGTACTAGCCAATTCGTTTACTACTACGTAGGCGTCAACCTACAGAAGGCTTCAACCTTCACTCATTTCCTAGCTACAACTGGAAGGGAGATCCAACACCCTGGCTCATGAACTCACTGATCCATTTACTAGTATGTAGGTGCCAGCTTACAGAAGGCTCCAACCTTCACTCGTTTTCTAGCTGCTAGTAAAAGGGAGCCCCAACCCCCTGGCTCTTGTAATGGCTGATATGTTTACAAGTATGTAGGTGTCAGCCTACAGAAGGCTATGGATTTCTCTCTTCCTCCAAGGACCACATTTCATAAATTTTCAGACTGGATACTCCTGGAACACAACACCACAATCTGAAGGCCACGTTTCAACCAATTTTCATATTGGACCCATCAACAACAATGAAGCTCAAAATCATAACTACAATACAACCATCAAATACATCTGGATGAACTAATTACTGAAACTCAATCATCATTCTCTAAATCAACCACAACTGAATCAATCAATCACTAATAACCCATCATCACTGAAGAAAATCATAATCAATCAATCTAAACATTCAGAACACTGTCACCAGAATACAGTCACCAGAACACAAAGCATAACCTAGAACTCTCCATCAACAACCAGTACCAACTGAATGTATACGCTACTTCGATTTGTCGAACTAGCGTGTATACATGCTTTTACCAAAGCGAACCAGTGTACAGATCTCCAAATACTAACTTAAAACTTCACAGTTATTCCAGACTTCAGTGATACCCAGATCATAGCATTTACAGAATAAAACATGCATCAGTATTTAGATCTGGACTCTCCATGATCAAATCACA
Organism: Pinus tabuliformis; assembly: GCA_031772625.1. NCBI lineage: Eukaryota > Viridiplantae > Streptophyta > Pinopsida > Pinales > Pinaceae > Pinus > Pinus tabuliformis. Next base: position 2,002,951,684 of record CM062816.1, read on the forward strand.
TAATGATAATTCATTTCAAACCTTATGATCCTGATCCATCATTCATCATCAACCACATAGGTGAATCCTTAGTTCAGATCAAGCAAAGCATTAGAAACCCAAAACCTACATATTTGATCTAACACTTCATAAGATATTCAATACTCCCACACCTTGGCCTAATGATCTTCTCCTCCTTATATAGTTTTAGGCCTTTCTGAATACCTTGGAGAAAAACCACTTAGGACCAATACATTAGATCAAATACCTAGGGTCAATACCTTGGAGCAAATACCTCGGACCAAACCTTGTTTTTCCAACATGTACACGCTTTTCCTCTTGTGAAAGTGCGTGTATACGTATACAGTCCTTTTGTTCTATTAACCCATGTGTATACGCTGCTTGGACAAGGTGAACCAATGTATATTGCTTAAAATACTCTCTTTCTTCAATCTCTGGAGTCTGATCTGTAACCCTTTGCTGTTAAACTGCTACACTGTGAACTATCATATGAGTGAGTTTCCATCAAGTACAACACCTGTATCATAATGCCAACAGTATGATCAATGAATTCATGTTCGACTTTGAGAATTTCGCACAATTTTGCTTTAGTTCTAATGCCAATGAATTTAATCTGGTCATTGGTTATGATTCATGACAATTAACAAAAGAATGAACAGTTGCAATTGAGCTCCCTATATGATTTGAGGCCTCAGTTTCCTATGTTGTGTATTCACATATTGTATGTTCAAGTTAGGATTCGTCGATATCGAGCTTGAATTTAATTTGGGAATTTCCCATGTTAATTGTGAGTACAATGATTTCATTTTTGACTTTGATAATTTCACACAACTTTTCTTTAGTTCTAATGCCTGTGAATTTATTATTGATCCAAGTGGCTCTAGACACACTCAGAGGTAAAAGAGGGCTTACAATAGCTCAAAAATCAAAGTGGTCATATTTCTCTTGAACGAGGTCTAGATCGACGTGTTCATCACCCTGATTCCAACCGTGCGAATGACACTCAAATCCGAGTATGTATGAGGGAGATAGAGCTATTCAAATTTTTGGTCGAAGTTGTCATGTGGGCGAGGTTTAATAGTCCTACAAATTGACCGAGTCCAGGACTTGGAATCTAGCTCCCAAGAGTGGGCGAAATTGTCGAATGGTTAATTTGTCTAAATTTTAGACAAAATCCCAGTCAAAGCCATGTTAGTTTGAAAAAACAAAAAAAATAATTAACAAAAATAGGGGGACGAGCCATAACCCCTACCACCCCCATCGCACTGGTCACATGGTATTAAAATATAAGGGGCCAAGGTGGTACGTTGCAACCCCCGCCACCCCCAACAGAGCCACATTGCAAATAATAGTGGTGGGTGGTCAAACCTTGCCACCCTCCACAGAGCCACATTTCAAACAAACAAACAAACAACTGAGACTGGTGGTGCTTGAACTCGCCCGGCCCATGTGGCTGGTACCCACCAAGTGGTCGCACCAACCACAAAATGCCATAAAATATATCATGAACCGTAGCTCCAATGAAACACGCCACCGAAATTCACGCCAAAAAAATAGTTGCACGCCCATTTTGGAAGGGGCGGGATTTGATTCCTCGAACCATTCTTAAAAAACTGCCAAACTTAGCCATTGAGCCAATGGATAATTGTTGGTAAATCTTCTGACATTTTAATATATAAACTAGCTCTTTAATTCAACCAAGGGAGAGGAAGAGCATGACGGAACAAAGAGCATAGATGGCAGAACGAGGGCAGCAAAGTTGGAGGGGGAACCATGATTTGAAATTCTAGGAGGCAGAACCATGATGGCACATTTTTCGAGACAAATAATAGTTTGCAGAGAATATTCTTTGATGCTTGAAAGATTCCTTGGGGAGGTAAATTTTCATTTTGTCATAATGATATGAAGTTTATAGTCATTTTAACCAGGATTTCATAGGGAACATGATGGTGAAATTAAAATCGCCATTTGAGAAGCAAATTTGTAGATTCCCAGCAGAGCAAAATCTTTGAAGAATATTGAGGGAATCTTCCAGATTCCATGGAGGCTGAAATTCGGCAGAGTCAAGATGCAACCAACTTTATACTCAAAAGTCTCAGAATATCGCAAGGATCATGATGGAGAGATCATATTTGTGCTCTGAGTTGTAGATCTCCAGTCAGCCCAGAGAACAAAATCTTTGGAGAATCGTGAGGAATCTAAGAGATTCCCACAAACCCAGATTTTGATGGTGTTAGAATTTGACAAATGGATAGTCGATTTTACACCTCTTGATGATAGAAATCCAATGGTGTAGTCAGAGTTTTTAGCTGAGCCTTCCATTTTTCGGCTAAATTCAGAGGTGAAGGTACATGAATTAGTCATGTCATGTTTTCCTTCATAATTGTTGAGATGATGTATTATGTTTTGAGATCCACACTTGATGTTATGTTGTGGGAATGATTTTTCCACATTATGTGAGATGTTTTTAGCTTGTCATGCTATGTATTGTTGTGGATATCTCTATGTAACTATGTGGAAGGGATACTCATTGCCACATTGTGCAAGATCATGTTAAGTTTGTCATGCTGAGAGGAAGCCTTCTTGAGTGAGAATTCTTGTAAGTGGAACGACTCGTGGAGAGACAGGCCACTCTTATTTGAGGGCATATGACCTTGCTATGAAAAAGTGTTGTCCATGTACATCATCATCATTTCCAGCATTATATGAAGTGACCAACATCATCTTGACATCGAGCCCAGAGACGTAGTCCATTGGACGAACTCCGTTATCAAATTTGTTGTGTTCATGATTTATTGATCGTTGTCATGTTTCCTCTTGTTTAAGCCTGCACACTGCACATATGTTCTTCTATGCTCTTTAAAATGAAATTCTAACAACATCACAAAAGTAAAAGATCTTGAATAATCTAGTAGCTGAAGGATCCTGGATCAAGTTTGGTATCAGAGCTCACTGATGTGAATTGCGAGCGTGAACAATTGAACATGCAGCAATGGAGGATGACAAAGAAATGTACGAGGTCTTATGCAGGATGTCAAAAATGGTGGAAATGATGTATGAAGCTTATGAGGAACGATAGAAAGAAACAACAAACAATGATTCTCCATCCATACCTTCCCATGTACATTCATCGCCTTCATCATCTTCTCATAATTCGAATGAGGAGATTAATTAGAACCTTCAAGAAGATAACACTAAATTTAAGATGCTTCTACTAGAAGACAAAGAGGAGAAGTAGTGATTGCAGCTTTAGTTGTGAGCCACGAAAGAGGCCCTGGAAGAATTGAAGTGTAATGACCAGAGCCTTCAAGTAGAGCATGCTGAATTAAGGAGGCTTCGACAAGAAGAGAAAGGGGAGAATCAGACACTGCAACTTCAGATACAAGCCACGATAGATGCCTTGGAGAATATGAAGAACAATGAAGTCTTAGAAAAACCCTCATCACATGTTTCACAATCGATAGTTAAGGTAAAAAATTGTGATCATTGTTTAGTTTCATCTTCATATGATATTATTTCTATTGGAAATCTAGAGGTACTGATTACAGGAACTAGCACGAGACTCCTTACCAAGATGGGGTACAAAAGAGGAGGACATGGTGTTAATGGCGAAGGCATGATTCAACCGTTGGAGGTTGTGCAGAGCCCTTGATTCACAGGCTTGGGATACACTGAAGGAGAATGCTCCAAGGTGTTAGATGCTTCGGAGACATTGTTAAAACAGTCGAGGAAGGAGAATGATGGGAACACATCACCATCATCCCATGATAGCGACCATTGTAGGGAAAGAGTTGAGGCAAACTCTCATCACCATAATTACACCAAAGACAACTAGGAAAGGTATAAATAGTCTTAGTATTCTAATGTTCATTTCGATTACAATCATGTTGTTAATGATGAACATAAATCATGGCATTGAAAAACATGTGCTTTTTATGGTTTACATAGCCATGTGTTTTTTGAGTGCTCGAAGAGAATGGAAACACGAAAGAGGATGAGGCATGAAAGGCCTTCTCCACATCAAGGGAGGAAGCATATTAAGAAAATATGGGGGAAGAAGACTTTCTGTAGTCATTGCAACATAAGTGGTAATCAAAGAGACACATGTCGGAGGCTCCATCCATAGCATCGCCTTAAGGAGAAAGTGTCTGTGCATAAACCAGTTGAAAGAATTGATCGACAAGCGAATCTCCCATAGGGAGATATCCCATTCACTTTGATAAGTGAGAGGTGGTTTTTCTAGGTTTGTTAGCTTGTCATGGACTTATTTTTGTAAATCATGTGTTGCATTTTACATTGTAATAGTGATGATGTGTTTTCCATCACTTGTTGAAGCAATAATGATATTATGGCCTTGTTTTGGTAATTGGGTTATTATTTCCATTTTGATGTAAAATTGACTAGAGAGTGTGTTATAAACTCATGGCAGGTATGGGATGCATGGTTCATAGTTGGTCATGTAATAGAGCATGTAATTTGCAAAAGATTGTACTACAAGTTTGTAGAGGATGGAGGTGTCAGCTCATCACTTATGGCTTTGAAGGACATAGGTGAAGGAGAAGGAAGGGTGATCTATTAGGACACGTGTGGTGAAAATAAGGTAGACAACAATTGTAGATTATTTTCATGCTTTTGGAGGACCAAAAGCTCCTCAGTGGGGACAATTTATCTAGGTGGCTCCAGTCACACTTAGAGGTCAAAGAGTGCTTAGAATAGCTCAAAAATCAAAGTGGTAAGATTGCTCTTGAATTAGGTCCAGATCGAAGTGTACGTCTCCTTGATTCCAACGGTGTGAATGAGGCTCAAATCTGAGTTTGTATGAGGGAGATAGAGCTAGTCAAAGTGGCCATGTGGGCCTGGTTTAATAGTCCTACAAATTGACCGAGTTTGGGACATGGAATCTAGCTCCCGAGAGTGGGCGAAATTTTCAAATGGTTAATTTATCTAATAACCCTTATTTTAGACAAAATCAGAAAGAAAACCATGTTAGTTTGAAAAACAAAAAAAAAAATTAAAAAATAGGGGGTTGGGCCATAACCCTGGCCACCTCGTCGCATCGGTCCCATAGTTTTAAAATATAAGGGGTCGCGGTGGTAGGCCACAACCCCCCCCACCCCCAACGGAGCCCCATTGCAAGCAATGGTGGCAGGTGGTCAAAACCCACCACCCGAAGGCCAACCACCATAGAACAAACGAACAGACGAGACCAACAATGCTCGAAACTACCAGGCCCACGTGGTCGGCCCACACTGGGTGGTTTCACCAAGCAAAAAATGGGTAGACAAATGAGTGTAACCACACCATAAAAATATCATCAACTGCAGCTCCAATGAAACATGCCACCCAAATGCACGACAAAAAAAATGATGCGCGCCCATTTTGGAAGGGGTAGGATTTGATCCCCCGACCCCTTGTTAACAAACCGCTAAACTTAGTAGTTGAGCGAATGGCTTATTGTTGGTAAATCCACCAATGTTTTAATATATAAAATCACTTTTTAATTTGACCAAGGGAGAGGGAGAGCACAAGTGGCCGAATGAGGGAAACAAAGTTGGAGGTGGAACCATGCCTAGACAAAACCATGATTTACAGTTCTAGGAGGCAGAACCATGATTACATGTTTTTCGAGAGAATCTTTTGTAGAGAATATTCCTTGATGCTTGTAAGAATCCCTATAGAGGTAAATTTTCATTTTGTCAAAATGATATGAAGTTTACAGTCATTTTAACCAGAATCTCGTAGGGAACGCGATGGTGAAATCATAATCACCATATGAGCAGAATATTTGCAGATTCCCAACAGAGAAGAATCTTTGAAGAATTTTCAGGGAATCTTCTAGATTCCTTGGAGGTTGAAATTCGCCAGAGTCAGAATGCAGTCAAATTTATACTCAAAATCTTGCAAGGATCATGATGGCGAGATCATATTTGTGATTTGAGTTGTAGATCTCTAGTCAACCCAGAGAACAAAATCTTTGGAGAATCATGGTGAATCTAAAAGATTCCTACAGGCCCAGATTTTGACGTTGTTAGAATTCGACAAATGGATAGTCGATTTTACACCTCTCGACGAAAAAAATTCATTGGTGCAGTTAGATTTTTAGCTAAGTCTTCCATGTTTCAGCCAACTTCAGAGATGAAGGTACATGAATCAGTGATGTCATGTTTTCCTTCATAATCGCTAAGATGACGTATTATGTTTTGAGATCCCTGCTTGATGTTATGTTGTGGGACCACTTTTTCCACATTATGTGAGATGTATTTACCTTTTCAGGCTATCTATTGTTGTGGATATACATGTGCAACTACGTTGAAGGGATACTCATTGCCACATTGTGTGAGATCATGTTAAGTTTGTCATATTGATTGGAAGCCTTCTCAAGTGATAATTCCTGTAAGAGGAATGTCTCGTGGAGAGACAAGACACTATTGTTCGAGGGCATATGACCTTGCTATGAAAAAGTGTTGTTGGTTTTCATCATTATCATTTCCAGCATTGTATGAAGCGGCCAAAACCATCTTGACAATGGGCCCAGAGACGTAGTCCACTGGACAAACTCTGTTATCAAATGTGTTGTGATCATGATTTTTTCGATCATTGTCATGTTTCCTCTTTTTTAATCATGCACATATGTTCTTCTATTCTCTTTAAAATGAAATTCTAATAACATCACCAAAGTAAAAGATCTTGGATAATCTGGTACATGAAGGATCTTGGATCAATTATGGTCAATTTTTTTGAGTCATGAAAATTAACAGAATAATGAACAGATTTAACTGAGGTCCATAGATGATGTGATACGTAAGTTTCCTGCAATGTGTATTCACATCTTGTATGTTCACGTTAGGATTCATCGATATTGAGCTTTTAAATCTAGGTTAGAAATACTAATTATTTTGATTTGAGTTGGTAAAACACATCTTTCAAACATAATTGCATGTTTACTAGGAATCCATGTCTTGATTATAGTTCCTTTGGGAGGTTGGCACCAATCAGTTACAAGTTTTTTATATTTAGAGTTTTATTTATGATTTTTCTCATACTGGTTCTAGTGATTCCAAGCTCTCTGCGAATCATGCTCTCCAAAAAAATCAAATAACACTCCATGATGAGAGACGTATTGTTGAACATAAAAAAGTTAAAAACTATTGGTATGTCTCTGTGTCACTATCCGAATTATGCCATCCAAAATGATTAAACAAAACTACACGGGAGGAGAAAGAGGGTTAAAACAAAAACCAAATTGGTTTGCCTCTTTGTGGTTTGAAGATATAGAAGGGTCTCCTTATATGTGTGTTAACTCATGAGTCATTGGTTGGAAAAAGTCATTATAGCTATAAATTGTCATTACACATCCATGTTCAGACTATGGTTTGGGAATCCCACACTTATCGCTGACATATTTTTTATTATTTTTGTTTTTCCATTTATGATTTCACTTATAGTGGTTTTGGTGAGCATAGACTTGTTGAAAGGAAAGGGTGAGTTATGAAAGAGGTACATGCCAGGTGGATAGATCTCCCACTAAGACTTCAGAGTAAGAAGCATCACTCTCCTTAGCATTTTGATAGGGATATTTTTCATGCCCATCTATACAAAGATAACTTGAAAGAAATGAAGCTAGAATGGATTGGATTGAAATGAAAACCACCCCTGCTTTTGTGCCTCACAAAAAGTGAAACAACAAGTGAAGCAAAGGAAAGGAAGCAATGGCTAGAATGGGAAAAAAATCTTGTATATTATAGTAAAGGAGTGGCTAGCAGAATCATTGATTGGAATTCTATGGTAGAGAAGGTAGATCCAACTACATAGGTAGAGAATCACATGAAAATGAATGTCTTTTTTCTCTACCTTTTGTTGCATAGAGGATGCACAACCGTCTCGTGGGGGGCAGATGATGAGGTGCCAAAATGATGAAATTATATGTTATCAATTGCATGAGGGAGGTATGGGGAAATTGGAAAGGAACCCAAGGGTTTAAAAATTTCCTTTCCTTTCAACCTTATTTCATAACTAAGTCAGTAGAATAGAGTATTAGTGAATAGGTCCCTAATTTATTCTTGCATAGATTAAAATGTTATTGTAGTTTCAAGTTTTTATATTAAAATGCATCATTAGCTAGCCTTTACAAAATGCATATAGTATGTTTAACACCTCTTAAGTTTGTACTTATCCGGGTTGACATTTGAAGAACACGGAGTAGGGAGACAATATCGTTGCAAAATATTCTTGAGCCATTAGAGCTTCCTTGTAGTCATTGTAGCTTGGCTACCCATGCATTCCAAATTACAGTGCTCATCCATAACAAATATTGTATCCATGTTCAAACATATATCGTTGTTTCTTATCACTTCCACATTCTCAATATATCCATTACTAAATTCATAGGCACTTTCTAAGCTCACAACTTGCAATATCTTTGTTTCTTCTTACACCTAGTAGAAGATATCGTGACCTTATTGGATAATAGAACATACTAATTCATTATTATACATAGATATTACTTCCTTACTCATTTCCTCTTGAATCATTACACAACATCTTTTTGAATGATGTTTATTTCTAGTTGTTAAGGAATTCTTACATGATTCCTCCAACCTATGTAGTATTTTTTGACTCTCAACTACGTAACTACTAACAACACTCCTTATGTTAGTTGATCACTTGTGTAATGTATCAGCACCACAGTCATCTCCTAGACATACTTCCTTGGAAGTTTACTCCTATGTAACAACATCATTCTTGTCCTTTCTAATTCTGCCAATAGTATCCTTGATGATACTTGTTCCATTATGCATTAGACTAGCACATTCAATGGTTTCATAATCCTGAGGCTGACTACCTGCCTCATACCCCTTCAGGGTAACCCCATTAGTTTGTGTCTATGATTTGAAGGGAGCATTGTCTCATTGCCTGGAAAAAGGAAGTGAAAATTCTAACCTTCACAACCATCCAAAAAAAGGAAAAGGAAAAAGAAACAAAAAGAAATATGTGGTTTGTGGCATTGGGATATAGCTCATATGCACACAAAATGTCTCCTTAGTTTTCAAATAGTGAGTAGTCGCACGTAGTTTTTGTAGACAAGAGAATGAGGCACATTAATTGTTGTGTATAAACAAATGGGAAGCAAGTACATTGGCAAGAGTGGGATACAAGAATACATTCCCACGTAGCTCCCAAAGTCCACATCTATGTTTGGGAATGGAAACATTTCTTTCTTTTGGCGATGTAAATGAGTGTTATGGCTTTCGACTGGCCTTGACACAATTTCATAGTGATTTCATTTTTTTTCACTTGTAAGTATTTTGAAATTTTATTTCTCTAAATGCTCATCTTGCCATATGATTCATAAGTAGAGTGTAGGGTTTGTAATTTTTTACCTTCTTAAATAAGATTTGAAAAATCGTCTACTTGGTGAAGTTGGGGACATAAGAGAAGCCTTCGAATATCCCCTTTGCTTATTATTATTTTTTTTTAATCCTGGATGATTCTCATGCAATGTGTGGATACACAACACTAGATGGCCAGTTCATTCCTTGGAAGGACATTGTCTTTCAGGGAAATTTTGATAAATAGATTATAATGCATGTGTTCTTTTCATGCATGTAGTTACCTGTGCATTGTGGTCCAAGTTGTTATAGTTTGAATTACTGTTTTTTCAAAGTATATGCTTAAGGATTGTTCAGTTTTTGAGGGTTGTTCAGTCAGTTAAGTATTGGTTTTCTATTGGAAGATAGAGACTGGAAAATTATATTGTTTGGAAAAGAAGAAGAATCACGATTGTTGAAGTACAAACATTGGGTTGTAATGATGTGCAAGGATTTGACACAACCTTGAGATGTTGGTTATCTATGAGATACAATTGATGAACCAAAGAAAAATTTTGAACAAAGTACAACAACAAGCATCCAATAAAAATGAAAAAAAAATGTAGTGCTTTCTAATGGGAAATAGAGGCATGGGAGCTTTTTTTTTTAAATTAGAAATAGTGGTGTAACAACACAATTTCTCATTGACTAAACAAGTTGTTGGATAAAAGTACATTTGTCACATGTTTGTGTTAAATATCACTGAGAAGTAATTTTTATGATCAATAGAGAAATTTTCACATAAAAACATTTTAGAATGGTGTTCATTGTGTTGAGAAATAATTTGGCTCATTGTGCACAATTGTTGACCCAATTGTTTAACATGTGCAATGCCAGTTAGATTTTGATAGCAAGAGTGAGGCCAAAGAAACCAATGAAACTTGTTGTTGAACAAGATTTCCATGCTAAAATTATTTGTCTAAGACAATGGTTTCACTTTGTACATGTTTTGAAACAAAAAGGGGTATTGGTACAAAATAATGTACAGAATATATTGTTGGTATTTTGTGGAGGATTGTGCATTTTTATACTAGCCATCTAGTAGAAAACATTGATGTACATTAAGTAACACACTAGGGTGTTGATTGGAAGGGAAGATAACATTATTTTTAGTATTCTGAGGTATTGAGAGTCACTTGTTCAAGCAAGAGTTGAGAGTAGTATATTTTCATGGTTTTCATTTTCTTAAAAATACAATGTTTAGATGCTTCAAATTCAAGAGTGAAAGGACTAGAAATTGTATGGATAGGGAAAGGTCATCAGGTAAAAAAGTGCTTCAGAGGAAGAATGTATTTATAATATGTAAACTAGAGGAAAAGTTAAGAATAAATTCGTTAGCCATGTGAGCTTCTCCATTGTTAAAAGAAACACTTGTTAACAAATCGAGGCAAGATTGAAAGACAACCAAAATATGCTAATATCATGTAAAAAAAAAGAAATTGAGAAAAAGTGAAGAATTGTACATGAATGAAACCAGAGTACTAAAAATTATAGAACTAAAAGCTCCACTTCTAGTCCAGGTGACAAAAGGTGATTTTTGGAGCACTTTTCTTCTTAAATTTGGGGTTTCTCAAAAGAAAATCCAAGTAACAGTGGACAATGAGATAGTTGTAGTTTTGCTAAGGATGAGTTTTCTCAGGAGGCTAGTTGATTACTAAGGGGCATGGAGAACATTTTTCTGGTAAAAGAAGAGTGGACATGCCAACAATAATTGTACATGCCTAAGCATGGAGCATATGGTCATATTTTATATATGGAAAATTTGAGTAATAAATTTAATGATCATAATGTAGGTCTTGATACAAGCACTATATACCTACTGCTAGGTGTTGAGAAACTAGATGGAGTTGTAGTTGTTGAAGTTATAGTTAGGGGCAAAATAATTTAATGTTGCAGACCCTCTAGCCCTTGTTGGATATGTAAATAGGTTTAATAATTCCTAAGAAATGAGATGTCAATCTTAGGAAAACAGTCAAAATAAAATTTGAATAGTAGAAAATAGAGTACGTGTTGAACAACAAGTCCTATTATGGCCAACAACAAATATTTGCTAAGATATTTGTATAAATAAATGTTTTTTCTTGATTTTAAGAAAATAGTTAAAAAGTAATTTAGGATAAATTCAGTGGTCGCCAAGCTATAGGAAACTTAACTTTTGCCATCTTGTCTTTTCTTAGTCTGAATGCAATTGGAATATATAGAAATTTTTGCAATAAGTAGTGGAGTTATTATTGTAGCAGCAACATCTAGTTTCAATACTCCTTCTCTCTTGCTTAGGATGGTAGTTTACTGAAGTCCTTTAGAATTCCAAGGTACAAGCTCCAATGTTGCACACTTATTTTGTCTTAAATTAACACAAAAATAGCTTTTGTGCTTGAGAATATATTCTATGTATTTGAATCTATGATGCCAAGAACCCATGCCCATGTGCACATAATAGGATACAAGCCTAATACCTTTTTTTCCTTCTCATGGATTGCGATTTTGGTTTCTTAGTTGAGATTGGTGTCCAACCTTAGATCTATTAAAATTTATCACAAAAAAATAAGATTTATTTTATAGTGCATTTTGTATGGATATACTCCTTCTCTCTTTCTTAGGATGGTAGTGCACTAACATACTTTAGAATTTGAAGGTACAAGCTCCAATGTTGAATACTTCCTTTGTCTTAAATTAACACAAAAATAAGTTTTGTGTCTGAGAATATATTCTGTGCATTTGAATCTATGGATGCCCATGTGCATATAACAAGATACAAGCCTAATACAATTCTTTTCCATCTTAAGGATTGTAATTTTGGTTTCTTTGTTGAGATTGTGGTCCATCCTTAGATCTATTCGAGTTTATCACAACAAAAAAAATATATACAATTTACAATGCATTATGTATGTCTATACCTAAGAATCTCTAGGATAATGTGTCCTAGGAAATTGACTCACTCTAACTTAATAAATTTGGAGTTTATGTTAAAACAAAATAAAGAAATAAAATAAATATGTATTGGAGGCGTAGATGAAGCTATACGTATTTTCCTTGTAGTAAATGGAGCACACTTTAAAATTGTAGGGAATCAAGACCTTGGTATAGATGTAGATAACCTTGGAAAGACCCAATAAATGAGTTGTCAATATTAGAAAAAGCATTGGTGTTAAACTTGAATAATGGAAAATAGAGAATATAATGTGTAACAACTCATGTTATAGACAAGCACAGATGCATCCTATGATGTCTGTGTAACTAAATGGTTTCTCATGGTTTTATGAAAATAATTGAAAAGTAGGCTATGGGAAATCCAGAAAGTCACCTGCTACTAGCAATAGAGTTCAATAGTTGCTCTACTATTGGTTAAGTTATTGAACAAATTCTCTTAATCATATGCATATAAGTTGGATATTCAGATCTAGAAAACTTAATTTCCATTATGTTCCCTTCTCTTGGTATAATTTCAAATCTTAGTATATAAAACCACCTTCTGGTAAGTAATGTAGTGCTTTCTATAGCAGCGAAACCCAGTTTCAAAACTCATTGTCTCCCCCATAGAATTGTGGTGAACTTAGGCTCTTTGAAGTCACAAGATGCAAGTTCGAATCAAGCACACAATCCTTGTGCCTTATATCGACAAGAATATATCTTTTTGTGTATGAGACTATATTTTATGAGTTTGAATCTATGGCACTATGAAACCATGACTATGTGCACATTGTGGGCCTCAAGCCCACTACCGTTTTCACCTTAAGACTTGCAATTTTGACTTATTGGTTGCAATATGGTCCAGTGTTGGACCTGTGGAAATATATCAAAACAGAACAAGGATGAATTCACAATGCACATTATAAGACCCAGACATACTCCGATCTTGTCCTTAAGTTTTTCCTATAGATTTCGTCTTTTAAAGAAATATTTTTTTGAGTAATGGAGTTTTAAATTTCTCCTTAATACAATGCACATTATAACACCCAAACACACTCCCATTTTCTCCTTAAGGCTTTCCTGTAGATTTATTCCTCTAAATTTCTTTTTTTTAACAAGAGAGTTTTAAATTGCTTCCCTAAATCAATAGTAAGGTCAACCTTGTTCTTAAGTTCATTTGCAAGATTGTGGAATAAAGGTTTATATGAAGCTCTTGGAACAACAACTTTCTAAAATTTCTTAGCCATAGTATCAACATTGAATTGAATCTTCATCTCTTCATTCTTTGTTTATAAGAAAACAATGAAAAACTAAAAAATATTTGTCTTCTTATGACACTGATCAATAGCCTTCTTTGCATGGAAGTCAACTATTTGTTCTTTGTCTAAAAGAAAGCAATGAGAGACTACAAGGTAGTCCTATTCTTATGATATTGATGAATTAGCTTTATTATCATATATATATATATATATATATATATATATATATATATATTGATTGTTCATAGAGAGAAAAGTACCTTGAACACATTGGCACCCATAGAATATGGTTTAATGGTAATGTGTATCAAGTGGAAATTTTGCTAATGTTATCATTATTTGTCATCTTCTGCTAAAAGAGTGAGAGCTCAATGAATGTGCACCATGATTGGATGTTTTCCACCACGATTGTATTCTCCCGGGTGCTTGAAAGATTCAATTACATGAACAAAGGCATCATATTGTACCTCAATATAGGCCTTTAGAATGGTTGTTTTGATCACTTTTCTTTTTGACATCGCTACTTCAAAAGTAGATCAAACAAATTTAGTTACATATATCATAAAGTTAAATACAAATATTATATTGATGCACAACATTTTCTAGACACAATTGTCATATTGCAATACATATTTGACTTCCATTTTTCTTTGAAACCATGATATAGTACATTTATATGTTTAGTTTCCTTCTAGAAATCGATTCAATAATCAATGTAAACTAAAAATATGAAAATTTGAGGCTAATCATTGCATCATTGTTTTGTTTCATGATGCAATAAAAACAACATATGTAATGGTTTGAGTGTAAACCATTACCAAGTAATTCTACACAAATAATTTGAGAATATAGTTTGTTGTGATATAAGCACCAACATTAGTACATTAATACATAGAACGAGAATGAGCTAATAGTTGCAATATGGATCATGGGGAAGAGTTGAAGAAAATAATTAGCAAAGAGGACTTTCGATATAGATGCACTACAGAGTGGATTAGATGCAGCTTACATTGGTGCACATGTTGCTGATGTTGGACGCAATATGTCTGCTCAAATCCAAATGATCTTGAGTAAGTGTCATAGTTTTTTTTCCCATGGAAAAAGTCATAATTTCTATTGATATAAAGAAATTACATTTTGTAGATGCAAGGTGCATATGCATATGGAGACAGAGATGCCTGACGAGTTCATAAACTTTTGATCAAAAAGAAAGACTGATATGTCTCCACGCAGGGAGTCTGTTAACTACTATACTGTGTCTATGCTTGCATGCTGACTAGAGAAAGCAAGATCAAAATTATATCCGGCTCTTCGCAGAGAGCGAAAAAACTTTAAGTATCAAAATCTAGTTTGTAACCAGTACCAAGTAAGTAAATATGTACAGTATATACAAGGATAGTCTGTATAGATATGGGCCTTATAGTCCATTGACTCTAGGTTCCTCAAATGGTCTGTGATAATGTTGGTAGTAGGTCCCATCTATCTCTTCCTGTATCAACCAGTCGTTTCCTTGTCTAATCGCTGCCTCTTTGGATAGCTGATCTGCACCTGTATTTTGCTCCCTGTAAATGTGGTGACATACAAAGGAGTCAAAAGATGACATCAATCTTTTAGCTTCTTCTAAAATATGCCTCAATGTAAATGCATTGCAGTGTGATGCATCATTCAACCAATTGCAAACGATTTTAGAATCACCAAACAGCTGAAGGTGTCTGCAATGTTTTTGCAATGCAAAATGAATAATATGTTTTGTTGTGCATAGTTCAACAAAATTATTACTTCCCCGGCCTAAGTTAATTTGGATCTTGAAGCAATGATTTTGTTAAGGTGAAGGATGGCTCCACCGCCACATCCCGCCTCCTGCGCAAAGCCATCAAAGTATGCCCAAGGCTTAGATTTGTCAATGATTTCAAGTATGATGGTGTGGGGAGGGGTGTTTGAATCCTCTATAGGAAGAAGGTCGAAATATACAATGCTATGGAGCAAGATGGCAGGCCAATGGGGGGATCGATGATTGAAGATAGACTGGTTTCCGACAATCCATAATGACCAACAGACAAGAAGAGGCATGTTTCTAGATTTTCCATTGTGATTTTGACACCATGTATCCTAGACATCCATAATATTGTTCCCATGCCAGTTGTTTAAGGAAGGATAGTGAGCAATGTTGGAGTTCCAATATTCCTTTGCTGTGGGGTAGTTTAGAAAAACATGTTCTGTTCTTTCTTCATCATTGCGACACAGGTGGCACCAGAACGGGCCATGAAACGATCTTTTCATCAGATCAGTCCCTGTAGGAATCTTGTCAAAAAGGATGTTCCACATTAGTAATCAAGAGTGGGGGACTGCCTTAAGCTTCCAGAGCAATTTCCAAGTCAGAAGTATGTTTTGAGGCTTGTGAGGTTCCATTAGTCTAATATAACCCTGTTTCGGAGAATATACATCATGTATGGCAAAATCCCAGATGATCTCATCCAGTCCTTCAGTGACACGGATGTGTGCCTGGGTAAGGGCATCCGTGTAGTCCTGTCATTCCTGCTGCCACTGAACCGGGATGTCCAATTCACGAGCCGATTTCCATGCATGCTGAAGAAAAGAGGAGTTGTTATTGTCACCAATGTGTTTGATGTGGGTGATACCCCTACTGTGTAGATACCTTGTTAAGTCTATAAATAGTCTATGTGCATTGCCACAGCCTACCCATGGGTCCAAACTGATACGAACAGCATTGCCCTCCTTGATATGACACGTAATTCCTTCAAGCAGGAGGGTAAGAGTACATATGACCGATTTCCATATATTGGATATGTTATTTCTCATTCCATGCTGCTGTCTAAACCAGTCCATCAGATTCATAGGCCAGATATACCTCACATGGGCAACTTGGGACCAGAGACTATTAGTGGTAATAAGCTGCCAGCCGAGTTTAGCCGTTAGTTCTTTGGAAAATAGATCAAGCCTCTTGATGCCCCATCCTCCCCAACTCTTGGGTTTTTCAATAGTGTCCCATTTGACCCAGGCGAAAAGCTTGCCCAGTTGATTACCCTTCCATAAGAATCTGCAGCATATACTTTGTAGTCTGTTCAAAATAGCTTTTAGTATCCAAGCCAGGGTCATCCAGTAGACTGGAGTGGCTTCTATCACAGCTTTGATGAGGATCAGTCTGCCTGCTCGAGATAGGTATTTATGGTACCATACCTGAAGTCTCTTTTCCACTTTCGCAATGAGCCATGTCCAGTCCGCTATCCTGTATCCGAGAGGCTTTAATCTAAAGCCCAGATATTTTATACCTTCTGCCAGATTCAGAGAGGTGAAAGGGAAGCGTTGTGATGTATATGTGATCTCATGTTGTGTGCAACCAACTATAGTAATCGTGGATTTACTATCATTTATTACCATCCCAGTAGCCTGTTGAAAAAGATTGAAGATGTTCTGGAGGGCCGTGGTATCCCCAATACTGCCATTTAAAAAAATGAGAATGTCATCAACAAACAATAGATGAGTGAGGAAAAAATTCTCAGCTATCTTGATGCCTGACAGTTGATTTCTATCGCGAGCAGATGTAATAGTCCTACTTAATCCTTCCATGATAAGTAAGAAAAGTAAGGGTGAGAGTGGACATCCCTGCCTGAGTCCTCTCTCCGAGCTGAAGAAAGATGTAGCTTCCCCATTAAGTAGCACACTGTAAGATACATCTGTTATACAGCTCATAATCCATTTGATATATGCATAAGGAAATCCTAGGTGGGTCAGCAACAGTCTGATATAGAGCCAATTTTCTCTATCAAAGGCCTTTGAGAGGTCCACCTTAAGTATCATACCTTTCTGCTTTTTTATTTTCATAGTGTGGAGGAGTTCCTGCGCTGTAGCAATGGCTTCATGAATCTGTCTGTGATGAAGGAAAGAAAACTGTTCAGATGATATGTGTCGAGAGAGGATAGGCTTCAGGCGATTAGCGATGATCTTTACAATAATCTTATATAAACAGTTACAAAGAGAAATGGGACAAAAATCGTTGAAAGACGCAGGATTGTCAGATTTCGGAATAAGGGCTATGAAGGTGGATTTGATGGTCGGGGATATTCTGCCACTTCTTCTGCAATTCTCCACGATCTTGAGTAGGTCATCCCCTAGGATTTCAAAAAAAGCTACGTAAAACTCAATGGTACACCCATCTGGACCGGGGCTCTTGTCTTTCTTAAACCATTTTATAGTTGCCTCCAGCTCTTCCTTCGATACTTCCATCAATAGGTCCTCAGTGTCTTCCTGTTGTACGAATTTGGGGAAATTTTCAGTAACCCGCATGATTTCCATGATGTTCGCAGCTCTAGGCGCCTTATATATGCTTTTGAAATGCTCAATGGCTAATCTAGCCAGATCCCTTTGAGATGATACTAAGTGTCGTTGATCATTGGACAATTCCCAAATAGTGTTGATGGCTTTTCGACCATTGGCAAATTTATGAAAGAACTTTGTGTTGTCATCTCCTTCGGTGAGCCATATCGCCCTACTCCTGAGCCTCCAGCTTTCTTCCCTTTCCTTCAGAATTTGTGAGTGCTTCATAATGTGGGAGGTGTAGAGTTCTTTGCTCTCAGGTCTAGGGAAGGTGCCATTAGAGGTGTCCTCATGTGCAGCAATGGACCTCTCTACCTCCCTCAGAGAGTTGTCATCATTCATACGCTTCTGGTGAGCCCAAATTTTAAAGATCCTCTTTAGTTCATTCAATTTCCTGATAAAGCCTTCAGTATGATCCTCACTGTCCAAAATAGGGTTGGTCTGCCAATAATAAGAAACCATCTGTATATACGAAGGATATTTTAGCCAAGAGGCATTAAATTTGAAGGGGCTCCTAATCTTCTGATTTGCATTGGCCAATTCCAAAAATATTGGTCGATGATCTCAGATGCCACCAGTCCCAACCCATTGACGAATGTGAGGAAGTCTGCTTAGGAAAGCTTCCTTGATGAGAAATCTGTCAAGTCTTCTGGCAAGACTGTGGTCACCACTGCGATTATTAGTCCAAGTAAACTGAATCCTGGCAGATGGAATGTCCACCCACTGATGTTCCTCAAGTAGGGTAGAGATAGTATCAGATAAGCTGTCTACCTGGGCCAAGTGTCCCCATGATTCGCTGAAACCCAAAGAAAAGTTTAAGTCCCCTCCTAGAATGATGTTGTTCGCCTGAAGAAGGTCGGAGTCCAGTAAGGATCTTCAAAATTTTTCCCTGTCTACACAAGGACCATAAACATTCATAATACGGATTTCCATCTCTATAGGGTGGGAAAAAATATCCAAGCCGATGAAGCCTCTGCCTCCCCAAATGTTTCTGATCTCCAAAGCTTTATTACTTATCCCAATAGCAGAACCCCCAGATCTCCCTGACGCATCCAGAGCATGGAAGGTCTAATTAGGCAGCCAGGAATTTAGTGTGTGAATAAGAGGATCGGCTAAACAGAGTGTTTCTTGTAAAAATATAATGTCCATCTGAGATGAGGTGATTAGTCTTCTGAGCGCTAGTTTTTTGGGCAGGCTAGCAAACCCTCTACAGTTGAATGATAGGATATTCATGAAGGATGAGTCTGCGGGCCATTCCTAGCTCTAAGGGCCCTGAAAATGGTTTGTTGTCGCCCGAGGGCAACTTCTTCTCCCGTTGTGTCTGTCTTTAGTGAGTCGAGAGGGTCAACCCCTTGAGATCTTATGGGAGATAGGGGTAGCCTTAGGGTCTAGACCAATCGCATCGTAGCTTCTATCCTTCGATCTGGAACAGAGTGAGTACCGGGGGGACACGGAGGGGGAGGGGATGGAGAGGGAAGGAAGGGAGGAAGATGATAGGGATGGAATGCAGGGGGAGGTGGAGGGTGAGGGGAGGGGGAGGGAACAGATAAGGGAGGAGGGAGGAGCAAGACCCTGGGTTCTAAGTAAACCCACAGAGGCCATGAGTGATGATAGAGGGGGAGATGTGCAATTGATAGAATGAGATGCAATAACATCAGATATGCTAGACACAGGAGGAATGTGAGAGGAGGATGAAAGTAACATACCCGGCATCGAGTTGTCCTCCTGAACAGGACCGGTGCATGCTTGTGGAGGAGGCGATGGAGGGTTTGAAGCTGAGGTACCCTTGACCACACCTACTTTATCAGGAGTTCCTTGGGACTCCCCTGCATCCTTGTCGTGCTCCTCTGGATCAATATCTTTATTTTGACGAGAGGGATTTCCCATGGGATGATCGGTCTCCAAGCCCTGTGAAGTATCCCTGATCTTCTGTAGGAGGGGACAATCCTTGTATAAATGCCCCACTTTGTGGCATCTGCGACAGCGATACGGAATACCTTCATAGTCAATGATCTGTTTGCGAGATGTGTCCCTCCATTGGATAGTAATGTATTCTTGTAAGCCGCCCCTGGTGTCGAGATTGATGAGAATCCGAGCATAAGCCATCATGCCTGTGAGCTGATAGGACTTATCATAATCCATATAGGAGCCTATCGCATTGCCAATCCGTCGGAAGATGTCTTCTGACCAGTATTGCAGAGGAAGGCCTGGGAGTTGAATCCAAACTGGTCCAATGCCTATTTGCTTAGTCTCAAGGTCAAAGAGGGGCATCCATCGCTTGAGGAGAACCGAGGCATGTTCAAAATGCCAGTAAGAGTACAATACCCAATTGGTATGGTCGGCACGAGTGAATCTCAAAGCGAACCATCCCCTCACAAAAGTTTGCACGAAGGGAATATCAACCAGATGGTGACCCCAAACCTCAGTTGCTCAGGTCTTCAAGCGGGTGGCCATGTAATTTTGACCTCTGATGCACCCGACTAGTACCCTGTCAGCGAAGTCCATAGTCTCTCCCCACTGAATGTCCTCTTCTAATCTGAGAAAGATATCGTCCGCCTTGGACTTGAAGCACTTGTACTTCTTCTTAGATCCCTGTGGAGGTGGCTGGTTATGAGACCGGCTCGGAGGAGGGTCTGAAACAACCGGGTGAGGGTAAGGGTTAGACGAGGGAGGGTTAGGGATGCCCACAGAGACAGGGAGGGAATCGGCAAGTGGTGGAACGGTGGTAAAGCTACCCCAGAAGGAGGGGCGAAGGAGACTTGTGGGGTAAAACCGGCCGAAACTAAGGGAATCGATGGGGGAAAAAACGGCCGGGTAAGTGCACCAGTCGCAGGGAGGTCCAAACCAGGGTTAGGGTTCAAACAGCCGGAAACGAAACCAAGGGTTGCCGGGGAGTGAGGGGGGTAGAAAGCGATGGCCAGGTAGGAGGGTCATCTGGGAGGACCACAGGTTGTGACCATGACGGTTCCACAAAGGAATATGAAGGGTAATTCCCGGTGAGGCCAGAGCTGTACATACCTTCTGATGTGGAGAAAGAGGAGCGCCAGATGGAGACCCCCTCTAGCGGGTCTTCAGAGTAATCAATGGCTTCAAGGTCCTCCATGACGCCAGCTGCTTCTTGGAATAATGGACACCTTGGATAGCAGGAAAATAGGAGAGTAAGACAGTGCATAGGAAATGGACAGTCTACAGCAAGTAACAAAAACCGTCGACGGGTAGTCAACCGGGAGATAACGAAACAGAAGAACCCCCCCGAGGTCCCGGCAGGTCAACTAGAGCGAAGAATGGTGAAAGGTGATGAACGGGGCGTAGTAGCAAACAACGAAGATGCAGGTTACCAGTGGCCTTGCATGGTTACTGTGACCTGTAGTGAACCAGAAACCCTAACCCAGACCCTCGCGAGCCCTTATCCTTTTGTTGTTGCACTGACCCTTCTTTTGTTTTTGCATTTTCACCATCTTCGGCTGCTTGCATATATATATGGGATGGGCAAAGGGCAGGTTTGAACCCATGACCTCCCTCTCCCAATTCCAATGTGTTACCATTTAACCATGACAGACACATTTGAATAAGTGTCATAGTTGAACATGCAATATAATTTTTTGAATTGTTTAACTTATGGATTTATTGATTCACAAAATATCATGTTTTAAATGCACATAGATATGTGAATCAATATTTCATTCATAGTTAATTTATTGTCACTTGAAATCAATTAAACATTAATAAAGTAGCAATAGTGACAAAATTATTTTTATATGTTAAGCCTTTCAACACCTTCTTTTGTTTTTAGATAATGAATGCTAAGATTTTTTTTTGTTTTTACTAATGTTAGCTTTTTCCCATGGCATAAGAAACATCTAAATCTATCTATTAAAATGTACATCTACTCAATACGAAATTTTATAAAGAATTATTTAAGCTCATTGCATATTCTAAATTTTCCAAAATGTTCCAAGCTACATAGGCTCCCTTTTATAAATATTACAAACAATGTTCTGAGAAGAAATGCAGAAATTAGAATGCTCACTAGGAAAACTTTAGATTTTGAGCAATTTTCTTGATTGTACTTTAGTTGAATGAAAAGTAGGCCAATTAAGATCAACGTACCAATTAGACTTACAGTGTTGAGATCTCTCGAAGTATAACTTCATCATATGATCACAGAAACAAAGGCCAAATAGTCACTCAAAAATTTTACAAACAAAACATAGATTTTGAAGCATTGTCAATAGTGATACAGTTAGCTAAATGAAAAAAATGCTTGCAACTTTGATCCTAGACTTTGAAACCTCGTGATTCTTGCTAGTGTCTCTCCTATAGCCTTATAGTGTTTTCCTTGTCATAAAATATATCAATTAATAGTTGCAAATATATATAAAAAATGTTTAATCTTTTTGGCAACTTCGTCATCTTCTTACAAGAATGTAGAGACCTCGGGAGAAATGTCATATAAGAAATTTCTCCATAGTATATCCTTGAAATCTTAGGAACATAATTCAAAACTACAAATTTTCCCTAAAATCACTCGACATAACTTTGCAACTTGTCTTATTGACAAAACACACAAATCCATGAGAACTTATTACTTCATTAAGCCATGTTTTAAATTATTCTTCATGTTAGTTTGTAGATTTAGAAATTTTTACTTAGGTTCAAATCGTTGATTGGAATTAATGTTTACTATTTTAATATATTATTATTCTTTTCTACTTGTTGTTTTCTTTGGACTAATGCAATAATAAAATTTCCTTACTACTAGTTGCTCCACTTCTTTGTCGTAGAGCAAGGTGGTCACACTGGCATTATTGACAAAAAAATAGAAAAAATAGAAAGGAGAATAAACATATAAGAGGTTAGTCAAATAGGCAAAAGAAAACTATGTATTATATAGGATATTTAAAAAAAATGTTCCTCCATGGTACTGTTGTAGTGGCTAGAAACACCCTCCAAATTTTTCCTTAGCTTCGTTTTGGAGCTTCCCTTCTAACATTTCATAGCAACTTGCCTTGCTTTGTCAAGTTCACACGCTTCAACATTTTTCTTGCACAAAGGTACCCTGTCAATTACAGATTGATGCATTCCCATCATAGGCTATTCACTCGGACTTGGTCTAGATGTAGGCTGAGCAGGTCCCCCAAGAAATTGTGCATTTCTGGAGGGAAACCATCCTTCCCTCCAGGAATTGTGCAATCCTGACTGGCAGCCTACTGGGCTATAGAATTGTGCAATTCTGGTAGTCAACACTCACAAAGAAAATTGTGAAATTTTCCTCAGCAGGGCTCCTCAGCCCAAAATTTGTGCAAATCTAGGTAGGAGTCAGCTGCTGTGCCCGGAAATTGCACAACTCTCCTGAGTAGCTAGCCCAGCTCCTAGCCAGAAATGTGCATTTTCTCTGAGTAGTCGAACAACCTCTTGCATGTGCAGTTGAGTTGACCAATTCCCTCTGAGATTGAGAAAAACTAACTTGCATGCATGGGCTACTTCTCTCAAAGAAGCATGTAAAGGCATCCCTTTTTTTAGGGATCTATTCTTCGCAGTTGGAGGTTACATGCAAGGATCGGTTTATAAATCTCCCACCAAGTGTCGCTTTCCCTAAATTTGTGGCATGTGCATCACAACCTTGATGTTATCAAAACTCATCAACCAGATGTGGAAGAGCTCATTCCTCGCACCAGCCTTGCAAATTTCACATCCCACATCACATCTATGAGATTTTGGCACATTCAGCTCAATTATTTTGGGGTAAGCCTGTTTTCCATGACTTGTGTTGCATTTTTGTCACTTTTTGTGTTTTTGCTTGTATGAGTATTGTTTTCTTATTTTCTTTGAACACTTTCTATTGTTTACATGTATATTAGCTTTTCCTAGCATTGTTTCAGTTTTTGTTGCTATCTCACTGTTGTCGCATGCATGAAACTGTTTTTCATAAATAGTCGATGATTCAGCAACTCGCCTCACCCACATACATGTTGTTCCTTCTTCTAAACCTTTCATTCACCATTTTCATGCATGATCATTCACTTATGCTTATACTTAGTGTCGCCATGCATTCGCATTCACATTCGCATTCAGTTGCCCGTCAGTGAGTCTGGCCAACCTTGATCCGGACTCTGCATCACCAGGAAACATTACGCAATCCTGAGAGGGAGAGATTTGCCTTCCTCTCCAGAAATGCGCATTTCTACCAAGTAGTTGTTCCCCAGGCCTTCTTTGTGCAATCTTGAGGGACAGTGACTGCCGGACAAGAAAATTGCGCAATGCAGTCACTGGGCCTGCAGCCATTGCTAGCTAAGATTGCACATTATGAAATTCCAATAGTTAGTAGCTAGAATGGACTGTGCATTGCACAGTTCCAGTAGTTAGTCAGTCTCCCAGCAGCCCAGAATATGCCTTGTGCAGTCTTTGTAGTCAGTCTCCTGACCTCCCGGCCGAAGTTGCGCAACCTTCATGATCAGTAACATAGGCATGTTGCAGGTCAGTTCTCAAGTTCAGTTTGGCTTTTGACTGACAAATTTATTTTCATGAGTGTTTCCAAGTCTTCAGGTACTCCAGGTGTAAATCTGCCTCTTAGCAGTGCCGGTATAATGGTTTCTAATAGGGCACAGTCAAAGACATTGTTCAGAGCACACCTGGAGATGCAGTCAATCAAACGTCTATGATCTTGCCTACTCATGAAGATATCAAGTTGTTCATAGACAAGAACATCAAGATATCACAACAATCAAGATCATGAATAACAGTGGAAGGCAGCATACTGAACACAATGACTGTAGTGAATGCAGTGAATGCATCGAATGCAAGGAATGCAATGAATGTAAGAGGAAGGTTGTTGACAACACATAGGCAGAACAAAGCTGCAAGATCAAGAAAATCCATTGATGATGAAAGCAAATTTGGAGACTCAGGCTATGAGGTGACAGGGCGACATGAATATCGCGTGAAGACAGAGAATGGAACGAGGAAGAAGTTGCATGTGCTGAAACAACAACTCAAGGAAGAACATGAAGTTGCACGGACAGATGAATGAGTTGCAGTAGGAACAGGGACAACAATGGGCACAACATGCACTCAAAAATGAAATTGCGCCTATACAAGTTAAAGATCCATCCTAGTAGCTGGCACAGAGTAGACATGGTGAGTAGTGTTGTTGGTCGCATGCAAGGGATTCAACAACATGCATGTCATTGTGCACACACATGTAATATAACCCATTTAACACAATCACCAAGGAAAATACAAGAAGCAAGTCCAACTGGAGTTAACATATACTTCGGCAAGTTGATGCGCATGACCACCAGCACACACTTGAAGATTAGCATGGAAACTATGCATAAGTGTGTTGTTGATTCAGTCGCACCCAACAAGACCATGTGCATGTTAGCAAATGAGTTGGATGAAGGAGTCGAACCAATGCACTAGTTGCAACGGAGGCAAGAGTTCGCTTCAGAAAGATGTCACCATGAGGTGCACGCACACCATCACAGACAAACAGGCTTGGCATTAGCTCACCATGTTCACCGTCACAAGCATGCCAAAGAGTTGGTCTCATTACAATGGACCAAGTTTCAGTGATGTCTTGCATGGCTTGCTCAAGCCATGTTGTCTCACATGAGTACATGTGCATTGTAATGTAACGTCATGTCAAGTGTAAGTCAAGTGTCAATAGTTGGATGTAATATTCACAGATTAGATGAAGAGTCATGAGGGTAGATGAACTTTCACAAAGGGGAATGTCAAGGGTCACCCCACCCTTTACTATAGATAGTCCCTCATAAAACATTGTATAGTCGTTTGGTCAGCCAAGCTTCCGATAAGACTATCTTGGAGAGAGCTTGGATAGTATGGCAACATGCCTTGGCTTCTCCACTCCATGGAGCTAGTACATCTCTTTGGAGGAGTAAGCAGATGTGGTTGTAACGTTCTACTATTGGGGCTAGCAGGTTTACATGGATGTATTCCATGACAGGAACTTACACATTTTTATATAATAAGAGCCAACACGTTTTCATGCATATGTTGTTATTGTAGATGGACTGTTTTGGTTACAACTGTAGCAATGTATGTTGTTTAACTTACGTATTTGTGTATGAAATATTTTGTATGAAATTATATGAATCTTGTTACAGATGTGCTATTGGTTTAACATCACTTTGGATTGCTAGTGGACTTGCTTTCTAGCTTTGTGATGCATATTCACTCGTGTGTTCCCTTCCCATCTGAGTACTGTTATAGGTTGCCAAGGGGCGCACTCATATCAACCCACCTATGTTAGAACCTGTCATGCACCTTCCTTGACTCACTGCAGTGGTCACACCCTTGCTACTACAAAAGTTATCTTACTTGCCTCTGTGCGAAATTGCGGTTAGCGCATTTTTATACAACCTACTACTGGGAATCCTACACCAACTGGTTTGAGGTCTAATTGGGACTTCTTACCGGGAAGATCCCCTTACATGTTGGCAGGTCCAACACCGTCAACATGCTGGCACTAGAAGGACATCTAGATGACAAGCTGAGTCCTCACATCTGTTTTGAATCTCTACACATCTGTCATGACTAGCTACAGAGTTACTCTTCTGGAATGCATGTCTTATGGAAACGATTTCATTATCTCGGAAGAGATCTCATATGACTTGTCTCATGAAACATATGATGGTGGAGGCTACATAGCCTTGATTAGGCTCACAGATGGTGTTGTAGTCTCATGTGGAAGACATGGATTCTTTGAAGAATACATGAGCTACATGTTGTTCATCTACACGCTTCAAGATGACCTAATGCACTAGTGTGACACACTGCCCAAAAAATCTATTCATTCTCTTGTTCATCTAGTCAGAGAGAGAGACTATGATTTCAATGACTTTGACCATGAAACACTTGATCAACAAATTCTAAAATTACGGAAAGCACCTAATGAATCTGTTGATCAATTTTACACACACTTTTGTAATCTTGCATAACGATTTCCTGAAAATGAAATTGATTGGGAATTTCTTTATGGAAGATTTGAGTATCTTCTTCACATATCTGAACCTCACTCAACACAGTTCAGTGATGGAGCTATGAAATCACAGGTAGGCATAGTCGCTATCACAAGTGACTTTGCACCTTCACCTCATTAAACAACTCCACCATCGCGTAGTGATGTGGGAGATCATGTACATGCCTCTATTGAACTGTCACATCCTCCCACACCACCTGCTCTTGATATTTGCACTGATTTGGCTTGCAAGCATGTTGGCTGTCACATGGACTCGTTCCCTCGACCTTCGTCCTCGTGTTCTGTTGATCCTTTGGATTGTACTGCCTTTTATTTTCCCATTCTGGACTCCTCACCTATTGTGAACGAGGATCAAGGTGTCGATGGAGTTGGTGTTATGCAACCAACCTGTGCCATCATTCATGATGAGTGTGTGTGGGAATCTAAAGAAGAGCCAGTGGTGAAGGATGACTCCCTTCCAGTCGAGCCTCGTCTGCTTCATCCTAATATCCCTTGTGATTTTGTCACTACTGATTTCCCCTATGAAAACCCATTTCTGGATGTTTCTACTTTCGATCATTCACAGGACACCTCTGATGTCATTTTGTCATTACAATGTGGAGAGGAAACAATATTCCCTGCAAAATATATTCAATCTATCATTTATCTTTCTTGAAAACATAGAGGGTGAATATCTTTGCTTCTCATCTACCCCATTTCCTGATTCATCAAATCATGAGGATGTCGAAAAACATCCTAAATTTCCTGATCTTAGTTTTCATGATCTATTCACTTCCTCATTCGATCATGATGTTGATTAAATCATTGTTAATATATCTAAGGCACTAGTCTATGACAATCTATCTATCAATGAGGTCAAAACTGCCTAGAATGTCGAGGCACTTCAGCCCAAGCTAATGGTTACGTTAGGTCCTCACTGTCTTGAGGTTGGTTTCACTTCTAGTCAGGAAATTGTTGAAAAAATCAACGCTCATCATCACTCTCTACTTTGCATTGAATATCAACCAAACACCCTAATTTCTCTTCCTCCACTCGAACTACACTATCCCGTCGCTCATTCATTGGAGGAATCTTACACAACAAGAAAACATGCACAACGTAAGTGGTCTACATTTCTGGTATTTTCTTTCTTGTCACAGTCAAGAGAATGCATACACTTGACATCTGCATGCATTGTAGCACAACATCATGGTAGATCCATAGAATGCATGTCATGCACTTTCACTCATCTTTGTTTTATGGTCACTTGTAAGCTCGGAGTGTGCTTGTCTTCACAGTGACATCTTTCTTGTTTGTTGGTTCTCATAGTTTTCTTGTTTGTGAACCATTACTTCACCAACATGGGACAACCAATGCACCATTGGATGCATTGGAAGTATCACTTCACGTGAGATGACCCATGCACTATTAAGCTTAAGAGTAGGAGTAGTGTTTTCTTTTGAGTTGTTTGCTTGCATGCTTGTCTGCTTACTTGATTTGTTTATTTGTTTGTTTGTTTGCTTGTTTACTTACTTGCTTTTCTTCCACTTTTGCTTATGCTCTTGATTTTGTTTTTTGTTTGCTAGTTCGCTTGTTTTGTTTCGTAGGAAAGTTTCACCTGAAGCCATATTTGACTCTTCAAAAAAGCTGGGTAAACTACAAGACGACTTGTGCAGCTATCACTACTTGGTTAACTGCCATCTTGGCTTTGTATGAAGAACTTCTTACTTTTATTCCATGATACATCGAAGGAAAATACGTATTGTTCGAAGTGAACCTTGGTAAAAACACAACGCTTGCGTGCTAACTAGTATCACCTATTCTAGTCAGTTGTTTTTGGGTTAATCCTTGTTAGCTCAGTCAAGTAGAGTAAGGTGAGGGCGAAAACCTTAATAGGCACGTCAGAGATATAATAAACTAATTCTCTGATGGAACAACCTCTTCTACTCTCAATAAGTCGGGATCCCTCTTCTACCTCTGAAATGAATAAGTGATATCCGCAATTGAAAAACAAAAAAAAATTGAGAAATGAGAAATGAATAAGGTGAAATAAGAGAAGGGTTCCTGTGTAGAGAGGTGGTGCAAGTAACTCTGCCGGGGTATTGACCAGGCTCAATGTTGGGTCCCTATAATACTAGTGATTACCCCATTACTATTGTAGTTATACCCCCTATTTATATTGTTGTGCCCCTATTACCCCCATATTGTTATTTCTGTGCCCCATAGAATCCCTCTATTGTTATTTTTGTGGCTTTATATTATTATTGTTAGGTCGGCTGGATTATATTGTGACTCCTTAGACTCCTATATATAGAAAGGAGGTTTTGTCATTTGTATCATCCAAGAATTGTTCATTTATGTAATGTAAAGGAGGTTTCCCCCTCGAAGAGGCTGAATTCTAAGGCGTGGATCTCTCTTTTCTATCTTTTTGTGAGCTGGTTTCATAACATTTGGTATCAGAGCTTTGGATTCTAGGGTTTCGCTGCTCCAAACAGGTCATCGTGGAATTTTCGCTAAACCTTGTGTCCAAATTTCAGAGCTTTTAGCGTGATATTGTCGGAGATATGATCTGAGGAAGTTGGTCTTTTTGCAGACTCCTGAATTACATTCAAAACAGGTGACCTGGGGAAAATCGTCATAACTTTCTCTCTGAGGATCGGATTGAAATTTCATAAAAAGTTACAGAAAGAGGACGGACTTTCGTTTCTTTTGGGTGTTTTTTAGATCTAAAGGTTGAAACAGGAACTCGTGGCACGTCGTACAAGTTCGCTCTACTGAACCAGTCTAAAAGCAAGTCACTGTGGGAGATTTCACATAACTCTTCCTTGGAGAATCCAATTTGGGTCAGACTTGTGGCATTGGAAAGAGGACGCAGAAGGCTACTACAGGTAGCAATTTCAGAACTGGATGATCCAAAATTACAGAGATACATCAGATTCAATATCAGGCTTCTATAAAGTGAAAAAAGGTGTGTAGTTTTTTTTAATTTTTGTGTAAGCTTGGTTTAACGGAATTCAAAGGGCATAGTAAAGCATTATTATCGGTAACTGATGCCCCGAGGAAAGAAAATGCAAACACCTAGTAAGGAACCTGAAAGCTCTAGCATGACTCATGAAGAAGAGGAAGAAATGCTACATGATATATCAAAATTACAAGAACAAGTGCAACAAATGTCACGCTCACAAAAGCTAACAGAAGCTAAGATAAGTGGCGTGGAATCTAAGATAAATGGCGTGGAATCTAAGATAAAGGGAATGGAAGCTAAGGTGAATGGCATGGACACTAAAATTGATGGCATGGATGATAAGATGGATGAATTGAAGAAGTTGCTACAAGAAAGGGTCACTAATGGTGAAAAGGTAGTAAAGGAAACTCATGATGAGAACAAAAGAAATGTTAATCATGATTCCATAGACTCTAATGTTGGATCGAAGACTCACCATGTTCCAAAAATCGATATGAGGAAGTTTGATGGCAAGGATCCCGCCACATGGATATTACAGATGGAGCAATTCTTCGATCTCAATAATGTGCAAAACACACAAAAGGTACGTATGGCAACTTTATATTTGGAACCAAATCAGTTTGTATGGTATCAATGGCTTTGTTCTCGTAAACAATTTATCACTTGGGCAATTTTTACGGAAGAATTGATAGCACATTATGAGGATACAAAAAGCAACACTTTTTTTAGCCAATTGATAAGTCTCAAACAAAAGGGTTCAATAATGGAGCACATTGAGGAGTTCCAAAAATTGAACATAAGGGTAAAAGATATTCCAGAGGAGCATAGGATTGATGTGTTCATAGGGTCTTTAAAGGATAATATCCAACATGATGTGCGCCTTTGGGAACCTGATTCATTAGAGAAGGCATTCAGGTTAGCAAGAAAAATGGAAAGCAAAATTATGGCAACTAGGAAGCATACCACTCACAACTATAAAGACGGAAGTGTTGTTGCCCATAGTCTTCCACAACCTACAAGGTTGACACCACAACAATTGGAAGAAAAAAGAGCAAAAGGGCTTTGTTACAATTGTGATAGCAAATACACTAAAGGTCATAAGTGTGCTGAGAAGAAATTATTCTACATAGATTGTGAAGAGGAAGAAGAAAAGGAGCAAGAAAGGTCAAAAGAAGAGGATATATTCCAGGAACAAAGCCTAGATGAAGAACAAATAAATCCGACCATATCTTGTAATGCATTGGCGGGAATTACCACTCCTCAAACCATCAAGATAGAAGGACAAATCAAGAAGAAAAAGGTAATAGTGTTGATTGATTCAGGAAGCACCCACAATTTTATTCATTGTAGGGTAGCAAAAGAATTGAATTGCTTCCTATATCCAGCACCAGAGTGTCAAGTGATGATTGCAAATGGAGGAACAATAAATTGTTCTGGAAAGTGCCATAATATCAAGCTATCCATGGGAGAATATGTATTGACTAGCCCAATGCTTTCCATTCCAATGGGAGGTGCTGATGTTGTACTAGGAGTCCAATGGCTACAATCCTTGGGTACAATAGCTTTTAATTTTCAAGAACTTTTCATGAAATTTTCTGTGGAAGGAAAGGAAGTTGAATTAAGGGGTATTGCAGGGAAACCAGGAAAGATAATCAGCTCTAATGGCATGACAAAGCTTCTAAAAAAGGAGCAAAGAGGTGTAATTGCACAATTATGTTCGCTAGATGTTTCCACATTGGAATCATCTATTTCTCCAGATCTCCAAAAAGTCCTGGACAATCATTCCAAGGTATTTGAGACTCCCAAAGGTCTCCCACCTATGCGTGATCATGATCATGCTATTCATCTGATTCCAGGAAGTGTTCCTCCAAACATCAGGCCGTACAGATATCCCTATGTCCAAAAAAGTGAAATTGAACGTATGGTTGCAGAAATGCTAGAGGCTGGTATAATTCAACCGAGTCAAAGTTCTTTCTCAGCTCCAGTAGTATTGGTGCACAAGAAGGATGGATCATGGCGCATGTGTCCGGATTATAGGGAGCTCAACAAGCTCACTATTAAAGATAAGTTCCCCATTCCTGTCATTGATGAATTACTGGATGAATTGCATGGATCAATTTACTTCACCAAGTTGGATCTTCGTTCGGGATATCATCAAATCAGAATGAAGATTGAAGACATTCCGAAAACAGCATTTAGAACTCATGAGGGTCATTATGAATTTTTGGTCATGCCTTTTGGCCTTACCAATGCACCTTCAACATTTCAAGGTTTGATGAATTCAATTTTCAAACCATTCCTTAGAAAATTTGTGTTAGTATTTTTTGATGATATACTAATCTACAGCAAGTCTTGGAAGGATCATGTTGAACATGTTGACAGGGTGCTACAACTATTGGAGGAGAAACAATTATATGCAAAAAGATCCAAATGTTTCTTTGGAGTCCAGGAGGTGGAATATTTGGGTCATATTGTATCTCATGAAGGAGTTAAGGTAGACCCTAGCAAAATTAAAGCCATTAAGGAATGGAAAATCCCCACATCCATAAAGCATCTGCGAGGATTTCTTGGGTTGACAGGGTATTATCGCAAGTTTGTTAAGAATTATGGGAGAATAGCAGCACCTCTAACAACATTATTGAAGAAAGATTCATTTTCATGGACTCCGGAAGCAACAAAGGCCTTTGAACATCTTAAAGAGGCAATGTGCCAAGCACCGGTCTTAGCTACACCGGACTTCACAAAAACCTTTATTGTGGAATGTGATGCTTCAGGAAATGGAATTGGTGCTGTTCTAATGCAAGATGAAAGACCCATTGCTTTTGAAAGTCGTCCAATCAAGGGAAAGTTTTTAAGCAAAGCTATTTATGAGAAGGAAATGTTGGCAATACTCCATGCACTTAAGAAATGGCGACCCTACCTAATGGGAAGACACTTCAAGGTAAAAACGGATCATGATAGCCTTAAATACTTTTTAGAACAAAGATTATCCTCTGAAGAGCAACAAAAGTGGGTCACAAAGATGTTGGGTTATGACTTTGAAATCATCTACAAAAAAGGGAAGCAAAATGTGGTGGCAGATGCACTCTCAAGAAAGGATGAGGATGTGGAAGCATTGTTGTGTGCCATTTCTATTATCCAACCAGATTGGATAAACGAAGCAAGGGAGGAATGGAAGAATGACGAAGAAGTGTGGGCACTTATTCGAAAGCTACAACAAGATTCCAGTACTTCTGATACATTTAGCTGGCAAAATGATTCGTTATGGTACAAAGATCGCTTATACCTCTGTAAGAATTCCCAGCTAAAACAAAAGATTCTTATGGAATTGCACACTTCTCCCTTAGGAGGGCACTCAGGATTTTTAAAAACTTACCACAGGGTTAAGAAGGAATTTTTTTGGGATGGCCTTAAATCAGATATTCAAAAGTTTGTGGCGGAATGTTTGGTTTGCCAACAAAATAAAGTTGAAACAATTAAGACACCGGGTCTATTACAACCTTTATCCATTCCAAGCCAACGTTGGGAGGAGGTTTCAATGGATTTTATCACAGGTTTACCCAAGTCTGAGGGAAAGAGTGTCATCATGGTGGTAGTTGACAGACTTACCAAGTATGCACACTTTTGTGCATTATCACATCCATTTAAAGCCAGTACAGTTTCTACTGCATTTATGGAAACAGTTCAAAAGCTACATGGAAACCCAAAGATTATTGTAAGTGACAGAGATCCCATTTTCACTGGAAATTTTTGGACAGAATTATTTTCTTGTCTTGGTACTCAGTTAGCTCATAGCTCATCTTATCATCCTCAATCTGATGGGCAAACTGAGATAGTAAACAAATGTTTGGAAGGATATCTTCGTTGCTTTGTATCTGATAAACAGACACAATGGGTCAAATGGTTGCCTCTGGCTGAATGGTGGTATAACACTTCCTTCCATACAGCAACAAAAATGACCCCATTTATGGCACTTTATGGGTATCAACCACCATCCATCACATCATATTTAAGAGAAAATTCTAAGGTTCAGGCAGTGGAACATCACATCGAACATCAACAACAAGTCCTCCAACTCTTAAAGGATAACCTCGTGTTGGCACAAAATAGAATGAAACAACAGGCAGATCAACATCGCAGTGAAAGAAGTTTTGATGTAGGTGATTGGGTATTCCTACGGCTACAACCATATAAGCAAATGTCCCTAAAGCAAGCTAAGAAGGATAATAAATTATCACCAAAGTATTATGGTCCGTACAAGGTGTTGCAAAAGATTGGTACTATGGCATACAAATTGGAGCTTCCTGCAGCTTCTCGATTGCACCCAGTTTTCCATGTTTCATGTTTAAAGAAGGTTATAGGTGACAAGCTCCCAATTCAAACAATATTGCCAGAACTTGACGAGGAAGGAAAAATTATATTGGAACCGGAAGCAGTCACAGAAACAAGAACTCGACAGCTACGAAATCGATCAATTTCAGAGTATCTTATCAAGTGGAAGAACTTATCCGCTGAAGATTCCACATGGGAGGATGAGAATTTTATGCAGAAGTATCCAGAACTACTCAAGCGTTGAGGACAACACTTTTTTGAAGGAGAGGGGCATGTTGGGTCCCTATAATACTAGTGATTACCCCATTACTATTGTAGTTATACCCCTTATTTATATTGTTGTGCCCCTATTACCCCCATATTGTTATTTCTGTGCCCCATAGAATCCCTCTATTGTTATTTTTGTGGCTTTATATTATTATTGTTAGGTCGGCTGGATTATATTGTGACTCCTTAGACTCCTATATATAGAAAGGAGGTTTTGTCATTTGTATCATCCAAGAATTGTTCATTTATGTAATGTAAAGGAGGTTGCCCCCTCGAAGAGGCTGAATTCTAAGGCGTGGATCTCTCTTTTCTATCTTTTTGTGAGCTGGTTTCATAACACTCAATGGCAAGGGAGCTATGCTTGTGTTCCTATGTGACTCTGACGGGGTATTGTCCAGACCTACTGGCAGTGGAGAAATTCCAGCGATGAAACTAAGACTCTGCTGACTATACTTCCTGTGCATCAATATATCCCTCAACCCTAATCGAAAAAACCATGTTGACTTGGCTTGGAATGTGTGTCAATTGACTAAGAGTTTGGCAAATGGTACATCTTACAATCAAGCTAGTGTGAAAGCAAGAGGAGTTGAGAACTGAACAATACTTTTGAAGATGTCAGACTTTATTTTCACGAAAAAAGGTCCATTCAAAGAGCTGGAGTTCTACCAGTGTGTTTCCAAGTGTTGTAGAGGCTACAACCACCCTCCAAATTTTTTCCTTAGCTTCGTTTCAGAGCCTCCCTTCCAACTTTTCATAGTAGCTTGCCTTGATTCGTCAAGTTCACAAGCTTCAGTGTTTTGTTTGCACAAAGGCAGCCTGTCGATCACAGCTTGATGCATTCCCCTCATAGGCTGTTCACTTGGACTTGGTCTAGTTGCAGGCTCAGTAGCTTCCCCAAGAAATTGTGCAATTTTGGAGGGAAATCGACCTTCCCTCCAAGAATTGTGCAGTCTTGACTAGAAACCTGCTGGGCTCCAGAATTGCGCAATTCTGGTAGTCAACACTCAGAGAGAAAATTATGCAATTTTCAAATCTGGGTAGTAGTTAGCTACTCTACCCAGAAATTGTGCAAATCTCCTAGGCAGCTAGCCCAGCTTTGAGCTAGAAATGCACATTTTCTCCCAGCAGTCAAACACCCTCTTGCATGTGCAGTTGAGTTAACCAGTTTCCTCCAGGACCGAGAAAAACTGACTTGCATGCATGGGCTACTTATCCCAAGGTAGCATGCAAAGGCATCACTTGTTTTAGTGATCTATTTTTAGCAATTGGAGGTTACATGCAAGGATCAATTCAGAAACCTCCCACAAAGTGTCGCTTTCCCTAGATTTGTGGCATGCGTGTCAAAACCTCGATGTTATTAGAACTCATCAACCGTACGCTACAAAACTCATTCCTCACATCAACTTTCCAGCTCTGACATCCCACTTCACATCTAGGAGTTGTTGGCACACTCAACTCAATTGTTTTGGGGTAAGCTCGCTTTCCATGACTTGTGTTGCATTTTTGTCGCTTTTTGTGTTTTCGGTTGTATGAGTTGTTAGCGCTTGAAATTTAAACTCAGGCTGAGAAAGGTAAACCTCAAGGCAACATCAAACCATTTAGCCTCGTAGCTAGCCCTACGGGGCAGGAGAAGGCTCTCTCCGGTCAATCTCGGCAGATCTTCAATGGGATGAGATGACCAACAAGGTAACACTGATATTAGGCTAGTAAACTGATTAAAAAGGTTGATTTGGGGTTTTTTGGGTTTTTGGTGGCAAATTGAGGAATTGCAATTTTGGGTGCGGGGATTTGACACAGTTTCTGCAGGGGGTTCTTTGGGGCGAGGTAGGAGACCGTATTGATGCCTTTGATTGAGGTGAGTGGATGGAAAAGACCGGTGAGGACCTAAGGAGAGAAAACAATACTTTGAATTCTCCTTAAACAGTAGAAAACATAGAAATTAAACAAATTTAAAAGCAGAGCATGGCAAGCATGAATTCTTACTTTAACACTTCATTTGTTTAATATGCAGAAGGAAAGAAAGGAGATGAATCACATAACACACTTACAAGTACATTGAGAAGCACACCATCAACACATGAGTCCACAAGAATCCCAAAGAGGACTGCAAAACCTTGGTCTTCCTTAGCCAAAAATTGCAGAGATACAGTGAATAATACAATGAAAGCTTCTCCCTCAAGAGTCCAACCTTCCAACCCCTGAAAATGATTAAGAAAATACATAATATAGGCAATCCAACCTCTTCCCTTGCCTCTAGGGGTCGAGCTCATCCTTCTAGGAGCTGTTTCAACTAATTCTAAACTAAGCACTACAATCTAGGCAGTCAAAACAACTTGCCTCTATAAGCTAGGAAACCAATCCATTCATTAAATATTTACCCATTACATGAATGAATCTTCTAGAAGTGTTAAACAAGAGTAAAAGTGTCTTAGAGTTACAATAATTACATCAAAGATAATCATCTTCCACCACAAAGAGTCAAACTGGGTGAAAACTGCGTTTTCTGGGCTGTACAATGCAATCTGGCAAAAAACTGCCTGACAGGTCGCGCCGCCCTGCCTGACGGGTCGCGCCCCTTTGGAGCTCTGTTTGGGGTACTTGCAGGTGGCAAAATTGAGCAAAAGTGGTCTTGTTGGAAAGGTCTGTGAGTCTACTTTCCAACCCAACTAGAATGTTTGAATTTGGAGTTCATTTGCCCTGTCGAAAACCATTTCTCCCAAGACAGCTTTCTGCAGTTCAAAAAAGTGGCAGAAAGTCAAATTTTGCATGTATTTTGACCTTCTGTAGGCCCAAAACTCCATAAAAACTCAAGTCCATCAATGGGAATATGTAACTTTGCATAAAAAATCTGGAAATGCTGAGTTTTTGTCAAATGGAGTTGCCATGATGAAGGGTCGCGCGCGGGGTGAGACCCATTAATGGGAAAAACCTGCAAATTGCCTAAAAATGCCAAAATTCACCCAAAATTCTCAAAATTTCTTGGGATTTGTGCTGTGGCTAGGCTATTTAGTGCCTTCATCCTTGAGTGAAGCCTCAGCCAAGATACGGAGTGGATCGGGCCTCTTTCTCCCTTTTTGTGCCTTGGCCAACCGCCTTGGATCCAACGATTGTAATTTTGACATTTCTCTAAAACCATGACACCTGTGAAAAAAGTGAAGGAGGTTTTTCTTATTTGGCATGTTATGGACAAAAACCTCTCTCAAGTTTCCAAAATCCATCTTTTATTGCTCTGGAACATCATTTGAGTGCGACTTGTCCCGATGTGTGAAACAAGGAATTTTGTCGAAATGGAGCGAAATGAAGGGGATAGGGGGCTTCTAAATTCTTGGGGAAATTTTTGGGAGTGGGGAGGGATGTTAGGAAGTAGGGGAAAGTGGAATATCAGAGATTGAGTGAGGTGAAGGGGTCCAAAAGGGCAAGTCACAGGCCCAACCTAGAAAATTGCCAGGTTGTAGCTAGAAACTAGGGTTTGTGCAAAAATGAGGAATTTGGCGGATCTAAGGGATGGGAAGTGTTTTATAAGGTACTTTAAGGATAGGGGAAGGTGTATGAACATCAGGAAACAAGTTTTGCCGATGATTTGGCTGCCCAAGAGAAATTGCCTTCAAAACCCTAGGAGAGGGAAATGACCTTGCCTAGGAGCAACTGAAGCATGAATAAGCTGTAGAATGACCCTATGGAACTTGACATGATAATGAAAACCCTATGAATGATGATAGAC
Organism: Pinus tabuliformis; assembly: GCA_031772625.1. NCBI lineage: Eukaryota > Viridiplantae > Streptophyta > Pinopsida > Pinales > Pinaceae > Pinus > Pinus tabuliformis. The sequence goes on from CM062816.1 coordinate 2,002,989,824, forward strand.
TCAGCTGAATGATGACATGGACTGACATTTGGGCAAACCCTAGACCTAATGCCTAGTGACCAAATTTTGCTTGAAGACTCACTGAAATGACAAAATTTGACCTTGACACTCTAAGACCACTTTGTAAGAGCATATTTGATCACTGTAGGAAGGCTGGAAAGACTGAAACTAACATGAGTATTGTTTTCTTGTTTTCTTTGAACACTTGCTGTCATTTACATGTATATTATCTTGTGCTAGCACTATTTTAGTTCTCATTGCTCCGTCACTGCTGTGGCATGCATGAAACTGTTTTTCACGAAAAACCTTCGATTCGTCGACTCGCCTCACCTGCATGCATGTTGTTCCATTCTTTGAATCTGTGATTCACCATTTGCATTCATGATCATTCACTTATGCTTACGCTCAGTATCACCATGCATTCACATTCACATTCACGTTTAGTTTGTCGTCGGTGACTCTGGCCAGCCTTGGCCCGGAATCTACCTCACCAAATAATATTGCACAATCCTGAGAGGGAAGGCTCTAGCTTCTTCTCTAGAAATGCGCATTTCTTCCCAGTAGCTGTTCCCGAGGTCTCCTTTGTGTAATCCAGAGGGATAGTGACTACTGGCTAAGAAAATTGCGCAATGCAATCACTAAGCCTGCAACCATTGCCAACTAAGATTGCACATTGTGTAATTCCAGCAGTCAGCAGCCAGACTAGAATGTGCATTGCATAGTTCCAGCGGTCAGTCAGTCTCCCAAAAACCCAGACTATGCCTTGTGTAGTCTTGGCAGTCATTCTCACGACCTCCCGGCCGAAATTGCACAACCTTCATGATCAGTCACATAGGTATGTTGTAGGTTAATTCTCAAGTTCAGTTTGGTTTTTGACTGACACATTGCTTGGCATGAGTGTTTCGATGTCTCCAATTATTACAGGTGTTCATCTACCTATCAGCAGTGCAGGTACAATAGTTTTCAAGAGGGAAGAGTCAAATACACCATTTAGAGCACACCTAGAGATGCAGTTGATCAAATGTCTATGAGCTTGCAACTCACGAAGATATCAAGTTGTTCATGGACACGAACATCAAGATATCAAAGCGAGCAGCATCATGAACAACAGCTAAAGGAAGCATACCAAACACAACAAATTTAGTGAATGCAGTGAACACAGCTAATGCAGTGAACGCAACGAATTGAGTGAATACAATGAACACAATGAATGCAATGAATGCAACAAATGAAACAAATGTAATGAATGAAAAAGGAAGGTTGTTAACAACACAAAGGCGGAACAAAGTTGCAAGGTCAGGAAGATCCACTGATGATGAAAGCAACTTTGGAGACTTAGGCTACGAGGTGATGGTACAACATGAAGATCGCGCGTGTTGGGTGTGGAGCCTGATTATCTTCTTTATTCAGACGTATCACCGCATTTGATCCCAATTCATAATGGGGTGGCAATGCCGCCCATAATATTTTCACTATAGGGAAGGTCCATGGGGGGGCGGTAATATTTGTAAAATGTTGAAATTTTGTAGTCAATCTGGGCCGTTCATTAGGTGGAGATCTGACAGTAGAAGTTATGTTTAATTTAGGGTTTTTTCCCTAGAAGGCAAACCCCTCGCTATATATGAGGGAATTGTATTGCGTCTATGTAGATCTATATTCTGAACGAGAAGAGAGATGAGATTGAGCGAGATAGAAGAGGGAATTATAGCGGATTTATTATAGGTTGTATTTGTTTAGTTTGCTGGATAATATAAAAGGAAGGACTGATTGTTTCTCTGTTGATGTAGCCCAAATTGGGTGAACCATGTATATCTATGTCTCTCTTGTTTTATGTGTTTGTTGTGTTTATATTTTTGCAATATTTTATGTGTTCCATTGCTCTGTAATATATAATTTTCTAACAATTGGTATCAGAGCTGAAGGTCTATTTGGCTGATAAACTCGTAGGACAGAAGGGTTCCTAGTTCGAGTGGGAGAAATGGCACAAGATGGTAGGCTTAGGGTCGAAAAATTTAATGGCGAAAACTACTAGTTGTGGAAGATGCAGATGGAAGATTATCTGTATCAGAGAGATCTATACCAACCATTAAGTGGAAAGGCAAAGAAGCCGACGAGTATAAAAAACACATAATGGGATATTCTCGACAGAAAGGCACTTGGAATGATATGGCTGTGCCTAGGGATGTCGTTAGCGTTTAATATTTCAAAGGAAATGACAACAGAAGGTTTAATGTCGAAATTGGCCAAACTATATGAAAAACCCTCGGCCTCAAATAAGGTATTTCTTATGAAGCGTTTATTTAGTATGAAAATGTCAGAAGGTGGATCTGTTGTTGATCATTTAAATGAATTTAATATAGTTACCAGTCAGTTAAGTTCTGTAGGGGTGACTTTTGATGATGAATTTAGGGCTCTGTTATTTCTGTTCTCATTTCCAGAAATTTGGGATGGTTTAGTTATGGCCATTAGTAACTCTACCTCTAGATCTAGTACTTTAAAGTTTGATGATGTTGTCGATGCAATCCATAGTGAGGTAATGTGATGGAAAAGCTCCAGTGAGACATTAGGTAATTCTTTGGCTGTAGAAACTAGGGGAAGAAAAATGGAAAGAGGAAAGAGCCCAGGATATTGCAGCAAGTCAAGGAAAGGTAGATCCAAGTCCAGATCAGGGATAGTGTGCTGGAAATGCGGTAGAAAAGGACACCTGCAGAAAGATTGCATGTCTCGGAAGGGAAAAGAAGGAGACGTGCAGCAAGAAAACAATCATGAAGTGAATATGACAAGTGATGTGTTGCAAGATGCTTTGATTCTTTCTCTAGAAAATATTATTGATCCCTGCGTGGTAGATTGAGGGGCGTCATTCCATGCCACACCTGATAGGAAATATTTTCATGATTATGTTCAAGGAGATTTTGGAGAGGTTCGATTGGGTGATGATAAACCCTGTAAAATAATTGGAATGGGTACAGTTTTCATAAAACAACAGAATGGAAATAAATGGCTATTAAAGGACGTAGGACATGTTCCAGATCTAAAGAAAAGGCTTATTTCAATAGGGCAGTTGAGAGGTGAAGGCTATGTGACTACTTTTACAGATAAAACTTGGAAGGTCACTAAAGGATCCCTAGTAATAGAAAAAGGAGAAAAGCTTGGTACATTGTGTTTATGCAATGGTATTTCTAATTCTGTTAATGCTTTAACCTCTATAGGAGAAGATACGAAATTGTGGCATCATAGGCTTGGGCACATGAGGGAGAAGGGGATGTAGATTCTTCACTCAAGAAATTTGTTGCCAGGTTTGAAGCATGTTGATTTAAAATTTTGTGAGAATTGTGTTTATGGAAAACAGAAGAGAGATAGATTACTTAGAGTTGGGAAAGAAAGGAAGATTGAAAAATTAGAGCTTGTGGATACAGATGTATGGGGACTTGCTCAAGTATCATCTCTTGGTGGCTGTCGTTATTATGTTACTTTTATTGATGATGCAACTAGAAAAACTTGGATTTATTGTATTCGAAATAAATTTGTTGTAGTTGATAGTTTCAAGAAATGGAAAGCTTTGGTTGAAAATGAGATAGGAAAAAGGTTGAAGTGTCTAAGATTAGATAATGGAGGTGAATATTGCAGTAAAGAGTTTGATAGGTATTATTCGGAGAATGGAATTCATAGAGAGAAGATAGTTCCGGGAACACCACAAGAAAATGGTGTATCAGAAAGGATGAATAGGACAATCATGGAGTGTGCACGATGCATGAGATTGCATGCAGGATTGCCTTTACAATTTTGGGCAGATGCTGTAGATATTGTTGTTTATCTAATAAATAGAGGGCCTTCAATTTCCTTGGATGGTGGTATTCCAGAGGAGGCATGGACAGGTAAAAGGGTAAACTACTCATTTTTAAAAACTTTTGGTTTTGAAGCCTTTGTCTACATTAATAAAGAAAATAGAACAAAGCTTCAAGAAAAATCAAAGAAATGTATTTTTATTGGATATGGTGTTAATGATTTTGGTTATCGCTTTTATGATTATGAAAAAAAATAAAATTAGGAGCAAAGATGTCATATTCAATGAAAAGGTTTTTTATAAGGATCAGCTGTAGGAAAAAGAACAAGAAAAAGAAAATAGAGAATACACAATGCTTGATGAGATCACAGGAAAAATGATGGTGCCTGAAAATCATAATGATCAATGGCTAGAACAAAAACCACAACAACAACAAGCACCTCAAACCCCTAAAAGTGGTGTTAGACAATCTACCTGAATAAGTATACCCCCTGAACGATACTCTCCTTCATTATATTATGAATTGTTGACTAATTCTAGTGAACCAGAATGTTATGAAGAAGCAGTGTAGGTAGAAACCATGAAGAAGTGGGAGCAAGCCATGAAAGAAGAGATGGACTACTTAGCACATAACCAGACTTGGGACTTAGTTAGGTTGCCTGCAGGTAAAACAACATTGCAGAATAAATGGGTTTATAAGTTACAGGAAGAAGATGGAGGTAGAAAAAGGTATAAAGCTAGACTTGTGGTGAAAGGGTTTACACAGAAAAAGTGTATAGACTTTGATCAGATATTTTCTTGTGTTGTTAAAATGACTTCAATTAGAACTATTTTAAGTCTAGTAGCAGCTGAAGGTTTGCATCTTGAGCAGTTAGATGTAAAGACATCCTTTCTCCATGGGGATTTGGAGGAAGAGATATATATGCAATAGCCACAAGGATATGAGGTAAAAGGGAAGGAGAAATTAGTGTCCAAGTTGAAGAAGAGATTGTATGGCTTAAAACAGGCTCCAAGGCAATGGTATCTAAAATTTGACAGGTTTATGTCTGAACAAGGTTATACTAGATGTCACTCTAATCATTGTGTTTATCTCAAAAGGCAAAATGATGGTAGCTATATTATATTGTTATTGTATGTAGATGACATGCTTGTTGCAGGTTCTAACATGCAGGAAATATATGTGCTCAAAAGAAAATTGCTGAACTCATTTGCAATGAAGGATTTGGTGCTACAAAAAAAATCCTTGGTTTGAGAATAACTAGAGACAAGAAGAATCACAAATTAACATTCTCTCAAAGTGAGTACATAGAAAATGTTTTGAAAAGGTTTAATATGTAGAATGCAAAACTAGTTAGTATACCTTTGGCTAGCCATTTCAAATTAAGTAAGGAGGAGTGCCCCAAGACTCAGGAAGAAATGGCTCATATGTCTAAAGTTCCATATGCATCAATAGTTGGAAGCTTAATATATGAAATGGTCTGCACAAGGTGTGATATTGCACATGCAATGGGAGTTGTAAGAAGGTACATGAACAATCTGGGAAAAGAACATTGGATGGCAGTGAAGTGGATTCTCAGGTATTTGAGAGGTACCACAAATCAAACATTATGCTTTGGTGGTTCAAACATTTCTCTATAGGGATATGTTGATGCAGATATGGCGGGTGATAGAGATAAAAAGAGGAGCAAAACAGGGTATGTGTTTACTGTAGGTGGAACAACTGTCAGTTGAGTCTCCAAATTACAAAGTGTTGTTGCACTTTCAACAATGGAAGCAAAGTATGTTGCTGCTACAGAGGCTAGTAAAGAAAGGATTTGGTTACAAAGGTTTCTAGATGAATTGGGTAAGAATGAGGAGTTGGGCAGGTTATACAGTGATAGCTAGAGTGTCATACATCTTGCAAATAACTTTGCATTTCATTCCAAGACTAAACATATATAGCTCAAGTACCATTTCATACCATCAGCATTGCAAGATGGACAGTTGAAGCTGGAAAAGATACACACTAGCCAGAATCATGTAGATATGTTAACAAATGTTGTAACCAAGAAGAAACTGAGAATCTTCTAAGGTCTTCAAGTATCATGAAGAAGATGAGAAACAGCTAGATCTAAAGTGGAGTCATTGCCCAAAAAACAAAGCAGTGGTTGAGTTTCTATAATCAGTCTCCAAGTGGAAGATTGTTGGGTGTGGAGCCCGATTATATTCTTTATTCAGAGGTATCACTGCATTGGACCCCAGTTCATAATGGGGCAGTAATGCCAGCTGTAATATTTGTGATGCAGGGGGGTGGTAATATTTGTAAAATGTTGTAATTTCGTAGTCAATCTGGGTTGTTCATTAGGCAGAAATCTAACGGTAAAAGTTATGTTTAATTTAGGTTTCTTTGCCCTAGAAGGAAACCCCTCACTATAGATGAGGGTATTGTATTGCGTCTATGTAGATCTGTATTTTGAGCAAGAAGAGAGAGGAGATTGAGTGAGACACAAGAGGGGATTACAGTGGATCTGATGTAGGTTGTATCTCTCTAGTTTGTTGGATAATATAAAAGGAAGGACTGGCTGTTTCTCCATGGATGTGGCCTAAATTGGGTGAACCACGTATATCTGTGTCTCTCTTGTTTTATGTGTTTTCTGTGTTTATATTTTTGCAATATTTTATGTGTTCCATTGCTCTGTAATATATAATTTTCTAATAGCGGAAAGACAGAGAATGGAACAAAGAAGGAGTTTCATGTGCTTAAGCAGCAACTCAAGGAAGAACATGAAAATCCACAGACAGATGAATGAAAAACAGTGGGCACAACATGAACTCACGGACAAAACTACACTCGTACAAGTTAAATATCCATCCCAGTAGTTGGCACAGAGCAGACATGGTGAGCAATGTTGTTGGCCGCATGTAAGGGATTCAATAGCATGCATGTCATTATGCATACGCATGCAGTCCAACCCATTAAACACACTCACAAAGGCGAAGAGAAAAAGCAAGTCCAACTGGAGTTGAACATATACTTCAGCAACTTGATGCGCATGACCACTAGCATACACTTGAAGATCGCATAGACACTATGCATCAGTGTGTTGCAGGTTCAGCCACACCCAACAAGACCATGTGCATGTTAGCAGACGAGTTGGATGAAGAAGCCGACCAATGCACCGATTGAAATGGAGGCAAGAGTTTACTTCAACAAGATGTCACCATGAGGTGCATGCACACCATCACAGACGACCAAGCTTGGCATCATCTCACCACCTTCACCATCACTAGCATACCAAAGAGTTGGTCTCATCACAACAGACCAAGTGTCAGTGATCTCTTCCATGGCTTGCTCAAGCCATGTTGTCTCACATGAGTACATGTGCATTGTAATGTAACATCATGTCAAGTGTAATTCAAGTGTCAATAGTTGGATGTAACAATCATAGAGTAGATGAAGAGTCATGAGGGTAGATGAATTGTCACAAAGGGGAATGTCAAGGTTCAACCCACCCTTTTCTACAAATAGTCCCTCATAACTCATTGTATAGGCTTTTGGTTATCCAAGCTTCTGATAAGACTATCTTGGAGAGAGCTTGGACAGTATTGTAACATGCCTTGGCTTCTCCACTACACAGATCTAGTACATCTCTTTGGAGGAGTAGGCGGATGTGGCTGTAATGTTGCACTATTGGGGCTAGCAGTTTACATGGATGTATTCTATGACATGAACTTACACTTATTTATATAATAAGAGCCACCACATTTTCATGTATATGTTGTTATTGTAGTTGGGTTGTTCCAGTTGCTGTAGCAACGTATGTTGTTTAACTTACATAGTTGTGTATGAACTATTTTGTATGCAAATGTATGAATCTTGTTGCAGATCTGTTGTTGGTTTAACCATGACATTGGATTTCCAACTGAATTGCTTTCTAGATTTGTGATGCATCTTCACTCGTGTGTTCCCTTCCCATGCGAGTACTTTATAGGTTTCCAAGGGGTGCACTCATCTCATCCCACCTATGTTAGAACCTCTCATGCATGTTCCTTGACTCATTGTAGTGGTCACACCCTTGCTACTAATAGAGTTATCTTACTTGCCTAAGTGTGAAATTGCGGTCAAGGCATTGCTATACGACCCACTACTGGGACTCCTACACCAAATAGTCTGGGGTCTAATTGGGACTCCTTACCAGGGAGATCCCCTTATATGTTGGCGAGTCCAGCACCGTCAATAGGTACTTGACAATTTTATATGCATTGATCTCCATTGTCTTTGTCTTGCATATATATATCCAGATATATATCTATATATATATATATATATATATATATATATATATATATATATATATTTGGACAATTTCTTATATTGCCTCAATAACCGTCATGGAAATTATAAATAAATTTTCATTGAAGGAATCAAAATTTGAAGAAATTAATCGTAAGCTATCTAGATTCAATCTACACTGATTGGAACATTTCTTCTATTATCCTGGAGATTGTCTACTTGACTCGTTTGTTGTTCTTCTACACTTTCACTGTAATTCATCTGAAATACGAAATGGAATTGTTGAACACTTTCGACATTGCTTATCTCATGGACATGATGCTGCTTTGCCTTCATTGCATACAAAATTGACCCTTGACTATCTTCAAGATCTTCATCATGTTAATGATTTTGAAACATACTTGCAAGGATTGTCTACACCTTCTTCTATTTGTGCTTCAAGTACAAATAACTTATGGGGAGATTCATTTTGTATCAAATGGTTCTCTAAATGGTTCTCAATTCCAATCAATGTTTGTCTATTTACAAATGGCCAAGAATATCTCTGGTTCAACCAAGACATTCATGGGTTTCAATATACTATTTTGGTACATAATTAGAACCTTTCACGTGGACATTTTGAACCACTCTTGTTACATCGCACAACATATATGCTAAGTCTAATAGCTAAGTCAATTGATCCATGTACCTATTCATACCAATGTCTATCTAGCAAGTTTGACATGTTGTTAATTGAGGAATATTATTCAAACAAGGGTTTTTGATCTATGAACAACATTTCAATGATTTCCATGACTCTTTGTTTGAATATATTTCTACACTTACACCATTGTTTGATATGAGTGTTATGAGAAAAACAATTGGATAAAATTTTACAATTGTTTCATGTGCAATGACATTAGAGCTACCAATTGCTGAAAAAAACACTTACTTCCTAAGAACATTGAGCAAGAGCAATGTTACAATAATTGGAAAAGTTGTATTATTAATTTATCAATGCCATATGCACATAGACATATAGATCTTTATTTTGGGTAGCATCAAATGTGCTCTAGCCATGAAAATTGGTGGAGAAGCTAAAGCACATGAGATCTCCATGACCCAGAAATGGTTTGGGTAGATTCTAACTGGTTTGAGATATATTAAAATAATTAATATTTTTAATGGAGTTCCTATGTCTAAACTTAGGAAAAATAAAATATTAATGGGTATTAATATAAAACTGGGTTAGAAAGTTCCAAAAGTCATGGCTCAAGCCAAATATAATATTAGCGAATGATTAGAGATTTAATCTCAGTTGTTGATGGAGCAACAAGAAAAGTATAAGAGCAGGCTTGAGGGTCAGTTGGAGAACACACTAGAGTGATTAGTCATTCATTTTGCTAGAGCGAGGTTTCTAAGCAAAGTTGAATCAGTGATCAACAACAAGGGGTAGTAAGTACGAGGTACAAAGGAAGGTACAATATTGGGAGACCAACACAAAAGTGGAGAGAGGCAGAGGAGTAGTCAGTCCAGGCTACCCAGAGCCCAAAAAAGGTAGTGCAGAGCCCAGAGAGACTGCGTCATTGACACAGAGGGCTGAGGGAGTGATGTAGAGACTCCCAGAGGTTATGAAGTGCCTCAGAAGGCTGATGCAGAGGGTCTTGGGGTAGACACAGGTTAGCAGGAGGTTGACACAGATGCCAGACGGGCAAATGCTAAGCTTTAGTTGTGCTGGAGAGGGTTTCGTGGGACAGATTTTTGAACACATGTTTATAGATATAGAGGTATTTCTGCCGTATACTTTTCTCTATCAGCTGAACTAGTTTAGGCACCCAGTTGTACTTAGAGAAACTACATAATAATATAACCCTCTGAATAGCTACACCGGTTTTCCCGCATTGGGTTTTTTTGGGGACATTGGTCCAAAAATAACGGTGTCACTTGTGTGCTTGTTTTCTTTCAGTTGATGATATATAGATGTTGATACTATACTTGTGTTTATTTTCAATATTTACATGGTAAATAAATTGTTAAGTGATTAAACAGGTAGGTGAAATAAACCATATAGTGCAGGAAGAATTTCTAATGGGTTAGACATAGAAATTCCAACATCGTATCATAGCGTAGATGCAAATCATAAGAAAGCTAAAGACATCAACTGAGTAGAGAATTTGTAGTAGATTCAGCTGTCTCAAATGATAGAGCTGATCCTTGCAGAAGGAAACATAAGAAGGAGTGACATAGAGGGATTGTGTCATCACTCTGGGCCAGAGAAGGGCAGCGCAGAGGCTAAGGGAGGCAAAATCAGGCTCACGCATAGCCACAAAGAGGCTAAGGGAGGCAAAATCATGCTCACACAGGGCCACACAAAGGCTAAGAGGGCTGATGCAATTGGTTGGTGGAGATGATGTGTCAGTGATGTGATTACGAAGAGCCAAGTGGCTCAATCCTTCAATTGTTTGGGTATTGGAGGCTGTGGGTAATTTGCAGAGTGAAGCTGGTGGGGTACTATGGTCAGAATAGGACACAACAAGGCAAGACCAAGGGGTAGGGAGTTACTGCCAAGGAAGATTTATAGCCAAGGAATCTAGATCAGTGGTGGAGTTGCACAAATGATCATAATGGGGCAACTTGATGTTGGCAGAAGGATTTGTAGAAGGGAAATCGAGACTTTGAGGGAGCCGAACTGAGAACTTCAAGATTGGAAGTTGAGAGACTCAGCAGGAGTCAAACAAAGGACTTCTAGGAGGGAAGTAGAGAGACTTGGAGGAGTCGAAAGCAGAGCAACAAGATGGTCATGAATGGGCCGAGAGATCAGGATAGGTTGGATAGAGCTTCCATCTTTGTGGTCTAGAAGGCTAGGATCTTATCCATTCTAGACAGACATCACCTCAAGGGTTTCGTCTCGAGAGTGATAGCTATCCCAGTTGACCCAGTAGCTAACGAAAGGTATGAGGAGGAAATGGCTAAGGCTAAGTGCATCATCCTTGATGGGATCAAGGATCATGTGGTACCACATATTGCTAAGAAGGAAACGTCAAAGGAGGTGTGGGATGCCTTGAAGACATTGTACCAACATACTTCTGTGCAGAGGAAGATGCTCCTAGAGAATCAGCTAAGGGCATACTAGATGTAGAAGGGAGAGCAGATAGACGTCTTCCTCGGTCGGTTGAAGGATATTTGTGACCAAGTCACTTCCATAGGGTCCATTCCAGATGAGGAATTGATGGTGAGGACTGCAATGAATGCAGTTTCTGAGGATTGGGAGGTATTTGTACAAAGCATACTACGAGGATGACTCTACTAGATTGGGAAGAACTGTGGGCAGCTCTTTGTCAAGAAGAAATCAGACGGTTGACCAAGGCAGGGAGTAGCAGAAAAGGGGTCGAGATCAAGAAGGAGGAATAAGAAGATGCAGCTCTAGCATTTGTGGGAAAGTAGGAGAAGAGGAAGAATAAGGACCTCTCCATGTCAAGTGCTTCCATTGTGAGGAACTGGGTCATTTTGCAAACCAGTGTCCTAGGAAGAAGAATAAGGGAGAGGCTTCAAACTCAAAGGTAGTGCTTGAAAAGGTGGAGAAAGAAGTCGAGGAGGAGGATGATTGTGCCATGAGTGCTCATGTGCCACTTGAGAAGAAGTGGGGAGACATTGAGTTGTAGCCAGGAGGGCTACATGTGGTGAGGGGCAAGATCCTCGAGGTACCCGACCTCTTAGATCATACCTTTCTATGGGAGCCCGGAAGAGGAGTAGCAGGACTGGAAAATTCAGTAGAGACAGATGTGGATGGAGCGGTTGAGAGTGCTACAGTGCAGGAGTCCCAGGACAACATGAGGCTAACAGGTTTCAATAGTGTGAGAGGCATGGGAGTGTTGCACTAGTGCAGGATGGCACAGAGAGGTGTGCAATGGTACGAGATACAGTGAGTTGCTGCAAGAACACAAAGGTCTGTAGAGGGAGCACTTGTTAGCAGTAGAGGGAGATTCAACATTAGGAGTGTTTCTAGCATAACAATGATGTCAGAAGTTGGGTGGATCAATTACTTACTTCTTAGTAACTATGTTGCAGTGCAATAGCAGTATGTAGTAGCATGATGCAACATGATGAGAGGGGATGCAATGCAGATGCAGTGTTCGGAGGATGGACAAGCAACAACATAGATGTAGAGGGAGTTGTCGTATGGATGCAACAGTGGAAGTGGCAGGGCCATGGGAAGTAGTAGAGGATGAAATACTATAGAGGATGTTGAGCAGGGAGGCCTAGCATTAGTACAAGGACCAATGCCGGATAATCAGGGTGATGCTCAGTGTGGAGTATTACTAGAGCAGAGTCCTCGCTAAGAGGGAGTGTTGATTTAGGGTAGCATCGGATGTTCTCTAGCCATGAAAATTGTTGGAGAGGTGAAATCACATGAGATCTCCAAGACCCAAAAATGGTTTGGGCATATTCTAATCGGGTTGGGAGATATTAAAATAATTAATATTTTTAATGGAGTTCCTAAGTCTAAACTTTGGAAAAATAAAATATTAATGGGTATTAATATAAAACTAGGTTAGAAGGTTCCAAAAGTAATGGATCAAGTCAAATCTAATCTTAGCCATTTATTAGAGATTTAATCTCGGTCATTTATGGACCAACGAGAAAAGTATAAGAGATGGCTTGAGGGTCAGTTAGAGACCACACTAGAGTGATCAGTCATTCATTTTTCTAGAGCGGGGTTGCTAAGAAAAGTTGAATCAATGATCAGCATTGAGGGGCAGTGAGTATGAGGTAGAGAGGCAGGGACAATAATGGGATACCAACACATAAGCAGAGCGAGCCAGAGCAACAGTCAGTAAGGCTACACAGAGCCCAGTAGAGGCAGTGCAGAGCCCAGAGAGAATGCGTCATCCACACAGATGGTAGAAGGAGTGATGTAGAGGCTCCTAGAGGCTGCACAATGCCTCAAAAGGCTAACACAAAGGGTCTTGGGGCCAACACACGTCAACAGGAGGCTAACACAGAGGCTAGAAGGGCGAGCGCTAAGCTTCAGTTGTGGCAGAAAGGATTTCGTGGGACAGGTTTTCTGAATACCTATTTCCAGATATAGAGGTATTGTTGTCATATATTTTTCTCTGTTGGGTGAGTTAGTTTAGGCACCTAGTTGTACTCAGATAAACTTCATAATAATATAACCCTCTAAATAGCTGCACCATATTCCCACATTGGGTTTTTCCGGGGACATTGGTCCAAAAAAATGATGTCACTTGTTTGCTTGTTTTCTTTCAATTGATGATCTATAGATGTTGATACTGTACTTGTGTTCATTTTCAGTATTTAAATGGTAAATAACTTGTTAAGTAATTAAACAAGTAGGTGAAATAAACTAGATAGTGCAAGGAAGAATTTCTAACATGTTAGACTTTGAAATTCCAACAATAGAAGGAAAGGATTTTGCAATATAATGGATATGTGAAATACTTGATGTGAACATAAACATTTGGAATGTAGAAAAAATAAATATTTCTTTTACATTCTATTCATCAAAAACTTCATAAAAGGTGATGCACATAATGCATCTTCCATTTTCCACAACACGCACATTTTCATGCGCTTCTATGAATTAATATTCTCGAAAACACTTGTCTTAGTGACATCATACAAGAAGTGCACAAAAGAATCCTAGAAACTTAAACGTGCAACTTGATGTTGAATCTAAATTCTAGAAATATTATTAAAAAAAAGCTGATATTACTACGTCTTATGTTGAAATAAATCATTTTCCAATTTAGAGTATGGTCCAAAGAAAAAGAAAATTTATCGAGGTCTCTGGAGATTGCACATTTTTAGAAGAAAAAATAAATATTTTTCAATAAAGTCATGTTGATAGTGTTGGACCCACCAACATGTCAGGGGATCTCCCCGATAAGAAGTCCCAATTAGACCTCAAACCATTTGGTGTAATATTCCTAGGAGTGGGTCATACGGTAATGTCATGACCACGATTTCGCACGGAGGCAAGTAAGATAACTCTGTTGGTATAAAGGGTGAAACCTGTGATAGCACGCAGTTGAGAAGGGAACACATGAGTGAACATGCATCACAACATGGAAGGCAAGCTAGCAAGCAATCCAAAGTGGTGGTTAAGCCAGCAACACATTTCTGAAAGATTCATACATACATACATAGATAGCTAAACATGCATGCGTAAGTAAACATATACATATATCATTTATAGTACACCAGATAGCATAGAATAGAATACAACATATGCATGAAACATGTTGGCCCTTATTATATTAAGAAGTGTAAGTTCCAGTCATGCAATACATCCATGTCCAACCACTAGTTCTGATAGAGGAACGTTACAGCCACAACCGCCTCCTCCTCCAAAGAGATATACTAGTTTCGCATAGTGGAGAAGCCAAGGCTTGTTACAATACTATCCAAGCTCTCTCTAAGATAGTCTTATCAGAAGCTTGGCTGACGAAAAGCCTCTAGAATGAGTTATGAGGTACTATTTATAGCAAAGAGTGGGGTGGCCCTTGACATTCCCCTTTGTGACAGTTCAACTACCCTCATGACTCTTCATCTACTCTATGACTATTACATACAACTATTGACACTTGATTTACACTTGACAAGACATTAAATTACAATGCTCATGTAGCCATGTGAGATAAATGGCTTGATCAAGCAATGCTAGACATCACTATGACTTAGACAACCATGGAAGTCCAACTCCTCAACATCCTGGCATTGATCAACAATAACATGTTGATGCCAAGATCAGTAGTCCGCGATGGTGTCTGTGTGCTCCAAGGTGATATATTTCTGGAACTTGACTTTTGCCTCCATAGTATCTAGGTACACTTCTCGAGCTCCTATTTCCAACTCGTCTGTAAGCATGCACATCATTGTCTTCAATTTAGTTTCACCAGCAACATACTTGTGCATGATTTCTGCACTGATGGGCAAGTCTGGGCTAGTGGCAATGTGCATCAACTCGTCAAAGTACGAGTCAAGCTCTATTCGGACTTGTGCCTTTGTCTTAACCTATGTGGGAGTCCAAATAGATGGGGTCGCATGTGCGCACACCACAACACCCATACTCTTGAACACACATACATGGGAAACTTGTATACTAGCGATGAGTTGCACGAGCTCTTCATAGTTCTAGATTTGACTCCAGATATGTGCCTTCAGCTTCACTGCACTGGGCTTCATCATATTAGGCAAGTGAAGTGGGGCTCCCATGTATCTCATCACCCATGTTTGCATGTAATCAACAAGAAAATGCAAGTTTGTCAAGATACGTGCTCTTCTAGCACATCATTGCTGCCATTCGTTGAGATGGACGAGTACCTTATGCATGGTGCCAAACTTGGAGTAAAACACTCGCATGACTATGTCAAGGAACAATACTTCATCGAGTACTACCTTCTTCAGTTCATCTCAGGCGGATGTTGTCACCAACTCTCCTCCTTGCTTGACGATCTATAGTTCCTTAGCCATTCGCTCATTCTCAGCTATCAGAAACTGAACACTTGAGCTAGTGGGTTTGGCATACACTCTGGTTGCATCGGCCAAGGTTGTTGGATTTTTGCGCACATCAGACACAGTGACTCATTCCTCAACTTATGCGGGATATGTATGATCATCCAGAGTCAAAACTCTGCAAGACTGCACAAATCTATGTTGAGACTCGTCGAATGAGATGTTGTTCACCTCTCCTTCTAGCTAATCTCCAAGGATCTCAGTGCCTCCTTTGTGACTTGAGACTTTCTCATCATCTGGATGTGGTGAACTGGGTAAGTTGACCTCTTGGTAATGAGGCATGAGGTCAGTGTCATGTTCCAATTCTTGTTGCTCCATCTCCATATCCAATTGTTGAAGTGCTTGCTCTATCTCATGAGCGATGTCTTGCTCCTGTGATGGTTCACCTTGTCTTCCTGATGGTAGTTGTTGTGATGAGTCCACTACCTGTATGGGCACTATCTCATCTATTTTCACATGTTGTGCCCCTTGCTATACATGTTTCTTTTGTGCTTCCCTCTCTTGTTTCCGCAACCCTTGTTCCTTCTGGAGTTTCTCCTTTAGCTCATACAACTCCTTCTTTTTTTCCTCCATTCTTCTCTTCTCCTTCTTCCTTTGTGCGATTCGCTTTTCACATTGTTGCCTGTTTACCTCTATATCCGAAGCTTCATTCTCCACAAGAGGATCTTCTCAAAACTTGCAACTTTTCTCTTCCTCCATGTGATCAACAATCTTCCTCTTTCCCTTGTCACGCACTGGTATGCTTACCTCTACTATCACTACTGCTGGTGCTGGTGCTCTCTGGGATGTTGCTTCATTTGAATTCACTAACCACTCCATAGCCAAGCCGACCTATTCATTGGGTGTAAAGAAACTATAGAAATCTCTCCATGGGTCCTCCTCGACCCAATGAAATTCCCCGTGGATCTAGTTGAACTGTACTCTCGTGTAGTGATCTTTCACAATACAATGTGGGTCATACGGATTGTAACTTCAGAGGTTAAATGGATACTTCTTCATCTGTTCTGCTTCGACATTCACTTTCTTGAAACTCTGGATCTCATGTAACTGAATCTGTAAAGAAAGAGCAGGCCAAGGTGCCTTCTTCTTTCGATGCAGTCTAGATGTCAATCTTGCCGATATGTGATATGCTACTTGTTGCATGACGAGTATGTCCAAGGAAAACTTTGGTAGAACATGAGGATCTTTCTATGCACTGAACATTCATATGAAGGTGGTAGACAGTGAGGAATATGAATCAGTAATGTCTATCAATGCCTCCATTGTTTCCCTCAACATGGAGGGTGGATCCTATTTGAATATCATCATGTAAACAGGGGTGACAAAATGATCGTACATCCATGTGATAAATCATTTGAAGCTGCATTTAGACAACAACTTACAATAGGTGTTCACAGCAGTCTGCGCTAGTGACCATGCCCACTCCAAGCTCGGGAACTCCTGTTGGGCACAGATTCAATCCAATATGTAGGTGGACATGTAGATCTCTTATTTCATACTTCTGGGTGACTATCGAGCCTTCGTTACCTGTTCCTTCTGCTAATAAGCCAACATGCTACACCAGCTACATGGTTTTCCCTCTCTGGCCAATTGGTCCAGCGCGATCACCCAACTCTGTGGGAAGGTATCCATGCTTTCTTGGCCATACAGTCAACATGAAAATATGACCAAGTATTAATATGCCTTCTGCATTATCTTCATCTTCTAGATCTGGTTGGGTGTCATTCTAAATCTAGCCAACTCCTTTACCCAGTTCTTCAGAATGTCTCTGGAGATGGAATTGTTGTTGAGTAAGATGAAGGGAGTCTCCATGATATTCATGGGCTCCAAAATTTGATACATTTGATCATAATCCTATGTCCAGAAGGTTGGAATCTTCGTCTCGCTCACACTGCTTAGAGTCATCGTCTCGGGATCAATGTGCAAGATGATCTAGTGTATCATGTCCACGCATGGGAACGTGGGGTATATGCATGCAATCTGGTACAAGACGAACTTTCGAATGTTCACATACACCTAGCTGCTTCAAGGTCTTCCCTAAAATTTCCTGCAAATGATTGATTGACCTCTTTCCATTTTAGCTTGATGTCCTTGTCTAGAAACAACTTGGTGTCTTCATAGATCGGTAGACATGCAAACATCTGTTCCACTGCTGCTCCAGTTGCACATCTGTCGGTGTCCTTTGATCCTTCTCTCTTGGAGGCCATTGATCCTGTACTACTAAGAGGTAGATGAACACCTGAAATATTTGGAGATAAATTGACATGCATGGCAAGAAATTTGTCAGCGAAAACTAAAGAAAATTTTGGGAATGAAATAACACGTACCTGGGGAATGATACGGAAAGATTATGCAATTTATTCTAGGAGGCTAGATGAATATATGCTAGAACTGCGCAAAAGGCAGTTTGGGCTATTTGGCAGGCAAGATTGGCTACTAGATTTGCATAATGCAAAATTCCAGTTGGAAATGACTGCAGGCTCAGGAACTGTATTGCGCAATTTTTTGGGCTAGTAGTCACTGTCCCAAATAAATGCACAAAGAAGTCCTGGAGGATAGTTCCGGGGTAGAAATGTGCATTTCTGGAGAGGAAGACAGAGCCTTCCTTCCACGAATTGCATAATGTAGTCTCGGCGAGGCAAAGTTTGGGCCAAGGTTGGCGAGACTCGTAGATGGGAAGCTAAAAGAAAATGTGAAAGTGAATGCATTGCGACAGTAAGTGAAAGAAAAAGTGATTGATCATGCATGCAAACACTGAATGAAAGATTCAGTAAGCAGATCAACATGCATGTGGGTGAAGAGAGTCGTCGAATCGGCAACTGTTTGTCCAAAATAGTTTCATGCATGTGACAACAGTGACATAGCAATGAAAACTGAAATGGTACTAGTATGGTAAATGATAGCAAGCATTCAAATAAATCAAGAAAAAAACACTAACACAAGCAAAAACACAAAAAGCGATAGAAATGTTGAAAAAGACAAGTTGAGACCACTTACCCATGAATAACTTAGTCGGATGTGTTGAAGAGTCTTGGATGTGCTATGGGATGTCAGAGCTCGAAGATCGATGTGAAAGACTAACATCACAGGCATCAAATAAACAAGTTTGAGCTCATGACGTGCATGCCACAAATCTAGGAAAAATCGACACATGGAGGAAAGGTTCTAAAATGATCAACCATGTAACCTCCAGGTGCTAAAAATACCTCCCTAAATCATGGGATGTTTTTTGCATGTTTACTTTTTCTATTCTGGGAAAAATAAAGTCATGCATGGAAGTCAAGTTTCCTTGGTCCCGGGTGGAACTGGTCAACCCAATTGCTCATGCATGAGGCTGCTCAACTACTGGGAAAAATGTGCATTCCTAGATGGGAGCTAGGTTGGTTTCCCAGTAGTTTTGCGCAATTTCTAGGCAAAGCAGTTGACTGCTGCCTAGGATTGCACAATTCCTGGGCTAAGCAGGCCTGCTAGGAAGGATTGCATAGTTTTCTAGGTGAAGCATGACTGGCAAGATTGCACAATTCTCTAGCCCAACAGGCTTCCAGATAGAGTTGCATAATTTTTAGAGGGAAGGATGTTTTCCCTCCAAAACTGCATAATTTCTTGGGGGAACTGCTCATCCTGCAGCTCGACCAAGTCTGGATGAACAACCTGTGAGGTGAATGCATGGAGCTTTGATTGATAGGCTGTCTTTATGCAAGAAAAACACTAAAGATTGTGTACTTGATGAAGCAAGACAAGGTGTTGTGAAAGGTTGGTAGGCAGACTGCAAAATGAAGCTAAGAAAAAATTTTGGAGGGTGGTTGTAGCTGCTACAACAAGTCACACAGTAGAAAATTAGTATCTACCTCTTTTCCCAAAGGATATAATAAGAAATACACTCATTTACATTAATTAAAATCTCCAATGCTAACAAAAGGTTCCTTACTTCAAGAAGAAAATAAAAGAAATGTTAAGCTCAATAAGGCACTTGCGACATATTTGCAATTAATCAAAGACACACCCACATTTGTGTGTTCCATTTGTGACATATTATATTTTCGAAAACACATGCGACCTGTTGATAAAATTGCGTTATCAATTATTTGTTGTCTCGTGCCTACAATCAACTCCAAATCTGTCAAAAAAGATGGATAAATTTACAAATCTTTTTATAATGCAATACTCAATGAAAAAGTGTTTGCAATTGTACCACCTCTGTATATCCAATGAAACTAAAAATTGATATTTGTTGCGCAGTTCACACATTTAGAAGAAAATTTAGTAGCACCAAGAACTCCCTCGGCACAAATAAGAAAACTTTGTTACAAAGATCACAAATTGGACCAGTGGGAATAAGTATAAATTTCTCTTCAAATTTGGATAGAGTTCAAACAACTTTGCCTAGAGATATCAAGGGCTGTATGACATTTGTAGTTGTTGTAAAGAGAAAAATGAAGTATAAAAATTATTGTTTGTCTAAAAATATTTGGCCGAAAAAAATTATGTTTGCATTTCAAGACATGTGCAACATGTCTCTATACAAGAGTGAATAGGTATTAATCAGTGAATAATGGAAGAAACACTTTGAAAACAATAGATAGAATCATCAGAGAAATAGTGTAAAAATAGATGGAACAAAGTCACCAAATGCAGATGATGTTGTAAATCTAGAAATTGAAACACTTGTACATGATTACTCAAAGTCCCACATTATCCATGACCTTGATTCAAGAATAATGCAAATTACACATTTTGAAGGGTTCCATCCCCTTGGAATCTTTCAAGGCAAGTTCTCTGAAGAGCTTAACTTCCCAAAATTGTTCTATAGATCAAGTCGACCTTCTAATGTTACCAAGCGCTACTCCTACCAATGAATGGCGCAATGGGAACTATTACACAAGTACAATGACTTTTCATCACATATTACAAACTTTTTTTTTAAAGAAATATGAATATTGATAAACCAAGTCTCTAAATCAGCCTAGATTTTAATTCGGAAGGGGGAATTGAAAGGAAAAAAATTGGTTGCTAAATATGTAAAAAACAAAAGAATCTTCAAAGACTATTGCAATCGCCAAGTGCATATCAATGTTTAATGAGCATTCGCACATCCCCTGACTGCTTTGACCATATGTGAAAATTTATATTTGCGATGATACGATAACTTGGCCCACCCACCTTCTTTGTTACATTCACTAGTGTTGAGAATCTTTCTGATTCATTGATAAATGCTCTAAAAAGCAAAAGACTGACATTGTAACAAACCATGAGAGCAATTTTTCTAATGACTGCATTCACACATTGACCATACATCAACTAGTAATATGCAGTCAATATTATAGACATAGAATCTCATCACTATGAAATTTGATTACAAAAAACAATGAATTATTTGGTCAAGTGCAAGATTAATTTTTTATCACTGAGTAACAAAGGAGAGCAATAGAACATGACCATGGATTTCTTTGGGTTCAAAAGCTACCAATATATCAACATTCTCTTGACACTGAATTCATAGTTTTCATTGATTGTTATTTGACTTCTAATTCAATAGTGTTCTCAAATCAAATGGTTCAAATTCAAACTCACCACCAGTAAGAAACATAAAAATTATACCTGTAGGTTTGGTTTTCCTTTGCCACAAATTCATGAAACTTGTATCTTACAGCCTTTGTCTAGTGAAGATAATGGCACTAAAGAAATTCAAAAAAACTTTTTTTCTTTTTATAAAACAAATTTTATTCAAGATAAATAGCATTTAAAATGTTTATAGTGGATCTTGGAATTACAAAACAAGAGTACATATTTCTTTTGCGCTCTTCTCTTAGTCACCCTATCATATTGCTCAAAAGAAATCCTTGTGATGTTTCGATAAATGAATTCCCAAGATGAATTCAATCCTTGTGGAAAGAAAACATAGATGCTTAATTCATTTTAGATGCTTATGCCACAACAACCTATTGTAGTTCCTACATGAGAAAAATCGATCGTTCCATGACAAATTCTTTCAGACAAATTCGTGAAAATTGCATGTCGATGGGGACAAAAAAATTCAAACTATTCACAAACTTGGAAACACATTTCTAAATATGCAACAAATGTCAAGTATACAATAATTTAACATTTTTCTCTCATTTTATTTACATTAATCTTCTATAAAACAATTTTCATTAACACTGCTCTAATAAAAAAAAGACATATGTGCTTAAAAAACATATTTTGCTACAACAAGGACCTGATAACTCTAAAGATATTGTTTGCATGATAGAAATTGATAGATATGTCACACGCCATGTTGACCTTGAAAATATTTTCTTAGTAGATTATGCTTCATCCTACTCAATCACAAATGCAATAACCAGGAAAAGAAAGCATCCATGTGTCATATGGTTCATTTGATACAATGAACAAAAGGATCTAGAAAACTATTGTAGAGAAAAAATGATGTTTTATGTTCCATACAAAGAATCTGAATAGACATTAAAGAAATATAATGAAACATGGGTTAAGTCATCCTTGTCACATAGACACACTATCGATGCAACTGGAAAACAATTTTCACTTCTATTTGCACGATGGGGTGATATAGAGATTGCTTCTACAATTGCGTCCATAAATGATGAAACACTTAATCTTCATTTATCATTGTAAGATTGAAATAATACTTGCTCTACTGAAAAATATGACATGAAAAATGACTTGCAAGAGAAAATGAAAATTAGAAACATGCACATTGAATACACAAAAAACAATGATTCCATTAAACATCCATTTGTCTTGGATGCATTGGCATATTATGAAATTATGAGAGAATTAAATGAAGAACAACAAGCAATAATCAAGCAAATAGTACTATGGAGAAAAAACAATCCAGGAATGCACTTCTATTTATTCATTACTGGAGGTGTAGGTAGAGGAAAAGAATTTACTGCACAAGCACTACATCATGAACTAGTGTGACTCTATAATAAATATTTACATAGTGACCCATTGAAAAAAAAGGGCGTCATAATTTCATTTACTAGCAAGGTTGCATATGTTGCAAATGGTGTCATGGTCCATTTAGCTTTTCATTTACCAGTTTCACCATATGACATGAAACCATTGACTTCTAACACGCATGATATTTTGGGCAAAGAATATGAACAACTAAAATTCTTTCTCATAGATGAAGCTTCATTAATTGGCTCGATATTTCTATATAGAATTGACAAATGACTCTGGGAAATCATGCACACTCAAACTATGCCATTTAGCAATCTCGACATTATATTCTATGGTGACTTGTGCCAAGCACAACCTAAACATGATTGTTGGATATTTGAACAATCGTGTCTTAAAGGAACTATTGTACCTTATAGTTTTTATAAGGACAATGTAAAAGCTTATCAACTAAAACAAGTGGTGTGACAAGATAATTTAAAATTCGTGCAAATTTTAAATAGAATTAGAACATGTTCTCATACTGCTGATGATCTTGTATTCTTCAAAAGTAATTGTTATAGAAGCTCACCAGTTGATCCAATCTTCCCATACATTTTCTACCTAAAAAAAAGTACATGAAAATAATGAACGAATGTTGTTTCTTATTGACACATAAACAATCACATTAAGTGCATATGATAAAACAATTGATTCAACAAAGATAGAATGCAATAAGAACATCAAAGTGAAATTTTCGTATACCATTGTGCTTAAGAAGAATATGCTTGTTGAACTAATTGGTGGAAATTACAATATTCAAGATGGCTTGGTCAATGGTGTTGAAGTAATTTTTAGAGCATCTACAACAATGCATAATGGAGCCAATTGGATTGATTTTCTGATTCAATTGTTGGAACTATTCAACGAAAAAAATGGTCCAATTGCACAAATATGGAATTATGCCTAATTGGACACCTATTACTAGAGTGTGAAAAGATATATTGAGTCAAACAACAAAAATAGTTTTACAAGAGAACACTTTCCTATGCAGTTGGAATGCACACAAACCGTACATCGATCACAGTGATTAACTGATTGAAATTTGAATTAGAGGCAAAAAATTGCTCAAAAATAAAAGTGCTCATAATCGCTCTAAACCTAAACGACTACATCCGTCTTGGTGATACAATCCCAATGCAACTCGTTTCACTCAAAATGGAGTTCATATGACAGAGATAGAGACTTCTGATCATTTTATCAAACAAGGAAATTTTGGGTACACGCTGACTAGGATGCTAACTAGGCATCCATAGAGAACAGTCAGAAAAAATAATATTCCAAGGAATATTCTTTGGAATATTCTTAGAATATTCCCATAGGTGGCTCAACCAGTATTTCACAAATGTCAGCATATTATTGGTCTAGATCATTTTGCGTGGACCAATGAGAGGCTGACATGTGACAAGCCCAGAGGCCACCATGTGCCCTCTCAAAGGTCATGTAAAATTATAGTGGTGAGGTTATAGTCAAACCTGAGACCTTTCCCACATAAGCTCCGCACCTTACCACTATACCACAACATTTTTCTTAACCACCTATGGGTGCAGTTTGTAATTAAAGTGTTAAAATTTGGCAGTTGGGGGAGGAGAGGGCCAGCCCCCTCTGCATGTGACCAACACTGCAAACCAGGGTTCGATGCTTAGTGCTAACCATGCCATTAATGTGCTAAGTGCAGTTTAGAATTAATTAACCTATGATTAACCATTAACTAATTTCGGTATAAATTGGTGGAAGTTTGGTAGGTCTAGCAAATCTGGCATTGCACCAATTTTGGTTGGGTTAACTAGAGTTTGTCCAGATTTGGTGGAGTTTTCCTAGGGATAATTGAAGATACAATAACTTCTTCATTATTTGATCAATTTTGGCTCAGAAAGAGTCATTCCTAGATCATTTGGATTTTTTGAACATAATGGAACATGTTGCAGAGGTAGAAAGGCACTTATGTATGTGATTCTACTACGTTGAAGTTTAAGGATTCTTAGGGCCATCGAGAGAGGAGGTCAAGCCTAGATCAGCTGAAGTCCAATTTCAAAGCTTAGATAGTCATTTTTGGGGTTTTTGGGTATTTTGAATCTAATGGAGTAGGTTTCAAAGCCATTTGTTGTAGGAAAAAGTATCTATTCAGAATGCCCCTATCCCACTCTAAGGTGTGACAGTGCCTTAGCAACAAACAAGGAAAACTACTTGAGTATTCTTCTTTATGAAATGTAAACGAAGAGGAAGGATAAAATAACCTGTGTCTTGCGCTAGTTTGTTGATCCAATCACTCCTCTCTTCAATAGCTCCCAGCTCCCTGCTCCCTTACCAGCCCAGCTTCACCAAATTCTTGCAAGATCACAGAAGAGAGAAACTACACAAAGATATATATTTACATTCATAAAAAGCTTAGGATCAGATTAAGCTAAACATGCAAATATAACAAAACATCATTGATACACAGCATGTAGGAGAAACTCAAATAGTTTTATTGATATGATAAGAAAGTCCAAGAGGAGATACAACCAAGTGAGTCCCGATCCAGCATCTACCTCCCAGCAAAGGAATTCCTTCCTCACCTCCAACAAAGCATAAATCACCCAATGTACTGATCTCAATCTCAAACCAACAACAATTCTCTGCAAAGTACAAAATTCCAGCCTCCGGATCTCTGGGATGAGGGATCCATATATAGATGTAAGCAGAGAGGATGAGTCAGCTTATGTTTTGACTTGTGGCTTCTCTCTGTCACTTCTTGCTTCCACTTGGAGGTTGAGAGCCTCTTACTCATCTTTGGTCGAACTCAATGAGGCAAGTGTCATTGAGGAAGATTCTGGAAGCTTCCATTGTCTGTACACCTCGCGGAATGACACTGCCATTTGGCATTTCTCGCTCAGCGCACCCTGGTAGTGCATTTAGGTGCGTTGCAACGCACCTAGCTAGTGTACTGGGGTGCTTTGCAACGCAGGCAGCTAGTGGAGCACTTGAATTGATCCTGATTTGACTGATTCTGAGTAGTTTTTGGTGGAGAACTTCTGGGAGAAGCTGTCATTGGTTGACCTTGTTCCTTTAGGGGCAGGAACAACACTTTTAGGGACTTTGGATCCCTTGGATTATGGAAATTTCATGCTCAAAGCTGCAAGGCACAAAAATGTCTATAACAGTTGCCCCCTAAAGTATGAGGCCGTTTATTGGGTGAAATTCTTTATTAGGAGGATCCGAAGTTCTTTCAATGCTGGGAGGAGACCTATAATAAGATACAATACAATACATTATTTTTCATATTGTTTTCATGATCTAGCTGAGGCGGGCATTCCCATGCTCAGCTTTATAAATTCATTTTTATGTACATAGGACAGAAAATCGTCTAATGGTAGACTGATGATTCTGATGAAGTCATCATCCTTTTGGTAGGATGATCATCTATTCTGCAATGTTGTACATGTCAATGTCTTTATTTTTCCTGAATATATATCGCAGCCCGGATGGATGAAACTAGATATGGGGTCTTCAATCTCATCCAATCTTCACTCTAAGTACAAGTCGATCCATGTGAGAAATGTTTTGAAGTCGAACATGGAAAGACATCGCTTGATTACCAGTCAATGATGTAAACTGTTAACAAGCGCGAGAGGAATCACCGATAATGATAATGACCCTCAAGGTACTGCAGTACAATTCACGTGGTGTTAATAAAGGACTTGGTGTCGAACACCACGCAAAATCTTTCGGTCGAAGGTCATTGATGTATACCTGTCGCCGGAAGTGAGAAACTTGCCATTGAGGCATGCAAGCTTCAAAGTACTGAAGGGGGTGTTCCTAGACAGACTTCTTGGATAATGAGCTGATGTCGACAAGAAGCGATCCGTCAAAGGAGGGCCTTGATGTATCCCACATCAATGACACGGAACGGAGCAAATGATTTTGATGGAGGTGAAAACGATCTGATGATATATGGTTCAGGGTGGCGGTCATGAAAGAATGAAGTATAATGTATGGTAGTGGATGGGACACGGGTGACTTCTCTTGAACATATCGGCGACACTTATGTGATGGATCAGTAGCATTTACCCCGAATGTGGATGGTATGGTGAGACCATGGTGATGTGACCGGTGAATGAAACAACCCAACCCGACTCAAGCACGAAGTGGAAGTGTCATGTTCAAGAGCGACTTGCAACCAATAAATATTCCTTGAGTTTCTTCCCAATTTTTCCCCAGTCATTGGTGACTAGTACCTCTTTATTTTTGTCAAGCTTGAGGAGGATAACATATGCTTGTTCTATAATTTGCCCTTCGGGCAAACCCATCGCTATGTTTTAACGAACCTAGCGATAGTGAAACTCGTTCTCGTCTAAAGACAAGTTTGTCGCTATTAATGTTTTTAACGAGTTTAACGACAAAGATAACTCGGTCCTTTTAATTTTTAGAGAGTTTTAAAAGGTACGTAAAGTTAACTCCGGAATTCCTTTTTCATCATCTAATCCCTTAAGTCCGAAAAAGTATAAAACAATACAGAAGGGATGAATTTTTGATAGTTTTAACGAGTCGAACAAAACAAGCGCTCGATCTTTTTGTGCAATAATCCCTCAGGTCCAAAAAGATTAAAATCTAGAGGAGGGATAGCACTTCCAGTCGTTTTAACGAGCTGGAAGGCCAAAACTCGGCAATCTTTTCATATTTTACGAGTCAGATGGAAAGAGCTTAAAGAAGACTCGTCTTTTGAGGAACGAGTGATAAAATGGGTAGCAGTTGATTCCAGGTAAGGGTTGGAATTTTCCAAGCACGGCAGTGTCACAAGGATGGCTAGTGAAATCACTCTTCGCAGCTGTTCCTCAAAATGGGTAAACAATCAAATGGAGGTGAATGATCGGCCAATGGAAAAGTGGAGGTGACGGTGCAAACACGACCAAGGATTTAATGGCTGATAATGTTACATTCACGGTGGTTATTTACCGGAGGATAGTTCATTTTTTAACGAGCTTAAACGCGGATTGAAACACTTGCTCGGTCTTATGTTTATTTTTTAACGAGCATGAACTATGTGCTAAAACTGTTCAATAATCCAGTCATATGATAAGAATGTCTCATATAAAATGGCAACATTTAGATTTTTGCCCCACATCCTTTCTTTATGCAAGTTAGGAAACGACTAATCCTACGAGTTTAAAGGGTTAGCCTACGGGTTTAAAGGGAGGACCTAAAAATTTTAAAAATAAATAGCCGCCCCTTGCTTGCACTCCAAAAGGTTTGCATGCCCCCAGGTATAAAACAGAGTTTCGAGGTCTCCCTCTATTCGAGATGACAAAACATTTGTTTTATCAGGAAGGGTCACCCTTTATTCGAGCTGACAAAACAATTGTTTTATCAGGAAGGGTACTACCTCTTACAAGCTACCCAAAGATTGTTCTATTCACGATGTAAACAAAACACTTCTCTGGCGATGTCTACCGAGATAAACAAAGGTGAGTGACAATGAGCGCCACACACATAACTTTGACAAAAGAATCTTATTCTAGAATAACCCCTCTTCCAATCACGGACGGGGTACAGACTAGTCATATTCTCCCGCGGAAACCTATTCTATACCCGAAGTTTTCCTGCCGAAGCAGACCAGGATGCATGCCCCCTGGGTTCCAGTCATATCCTTCCGAATTACTCGCGCTCATCGGGAGGACGGACCATGGGTTGAGACATTTCTTGCGTGAAGAGACCATTTAGGGATGGTATATGACTATTTGCGATGCGTGATCCGGGAAATGAAAGCTGGTCCACGAGCTTGACCACTCTTCCTTCGTGCGGAAAACACATTACTCTAAAGAGTGAGGAGACGATGGCTCCCATGCAATAAATATAGTCTCGTCCAAGGAGTAGGTTATAATCCAAGGGTCCTTGAACGACCATTACGTTCATTTGAACTGTCTTCCCTTTCAACGTTATGGGCACATTGGGGAGGATCCCTAAAGGTCAACTGGTTCCTTTATCAAATCCCGTTAGATTTCTCATCTCAGGCAAAAGCGATGGCGAACCAAGCGCTTTCCAAGCAATAGAGGAAAGGATACTCACAGATGCCCCCTCATCAATGATAGTGCCAGCCATGACCATTTTGGATATTTGAACGATAATTCGGAATGGTATGCTTGCTGGCAAACGGGGTCTGCCTAGTTGGTTCCAGTCGAAGGATACAACTAGGTTTCTTGGAGGTGGGACCGAGTAGACGGCCGGGTATGGCTCTGACGAACTTCCTTCCTGCGATAAAGGAATGCGTGGATTTCCCCCGTGTTCGTCGGATTCTGTGTTGATGAAGAGAATTTGGACAGTGTCATCCTTATCCTCTTCAGTGACTGTATCATTCGAAGATAAAACCTCTGAAGGCAAAACCGGGTCAACTGCCGCCTCGACCTTTTGACTTTCGTCTGGTATGGATTCAGTTGCTTTATCTTCAATGATAGACACTCCAGCTGACCACTTGAGCGGGCCAGCTGGATTCTCAACTAACGAAGGACTCAGCAAGAGTTTTTTATATCCAGGAGGAAGTCGTAACGGTGAAACCGGACGATCATCCAAAACTCTCTTAGCTTCGTCTAAGAAGGGACAACGGTGGAGGGCATGGGTGCCTTCGCACAGTCTACAGGGAGGTCTAGCCCTCCCTTTTTGTCCTGGAACTTCACTTTTGCTAGTTGACGGTGTGCTTTCAACATGGCTATCAGAGGTTGACGACACCGGATTGTGCAAACGAGGAGACCAGTCCCTTAGTATCCGAGGGATGCAAGGACAATCTCTGTGAAAGTGACCTCCTCTACAAATGACACATGGCGATTTAGGCCTAGTCAGTGCTGTGTGTGGATTTTCTTTAGACGACACTTGTTTTCCCTTATTTGCCTTTGTCTCCTTCTTCTTTTTCTCTTTCTTCTTCTTTTCCTTCTTCTCCTTAGGAACTTGGTTTTTAGCTTTACCAGTCCCGTCAAGCGAAGAGGAAGGAAGAGAGGAAGAATTAGAGGAAGTAGAAGGTTGGTGGGAAACTCTGGACTCGTCTAATTGCTGATTTCACTGTTCAGGAATAGTGGTGTTCTGAACGACATTGGTTGAGAAGAGCTAGACTGGCAAGCCAATTGTCAGTCATGGAAGCGACAATGTGGCCATATGGGGCACACCAACATCTCCCCAAGAGGAGAAGGGACTAGGATCTCCACCAAGGGGAATTCCTTGGTTGGTAGGCTCCATTTTCTCAACCTAAAGATCAACGCAGGAAAAAGGGTATGAATATTCCGTTTAAAATAAATTTTAACGACGCTTGGACACAACTTGCTTTTTCAATTTTAAAGAGTCGAGAAAAAGCAAAAGATGACTCTAGTCTCCTTCGATTTTTAATGAACCTGAAGTGACAAGTGCTCAGATGGACCTTTTCCGTTAAGGAGTCTGAAAAGGAACGAAAGGGACTGCTCTGGAGATCTAGGTAGAGGGTGTGCCAAACCAATCGCAAAACCACAGAATACTTTTTAGGGTACGGGCAGTCAATCTTCCCGAATGCTGTGTTCAGTGCATTGCGATCAGTAGGGCGGCCGACACGGCTTCCTATGGATAAAGGTTTTATGCCTATAGGGGTCTCCCAATATATACTCGACAGTACGTGGGAGCACAATCCGTACTGGTACTTATCGTCTCACAGTGGAGGAATCACCCAACCAACAATGAGGACAACAGTTACCAGGCTTTACGACGCCGGAACACGTCTCTAGCCTAGACCTCTATGTTGTGTGTTAAGTTCCAATGCGTTGTTAAGTTCATTCAATTTATTTTAGGTTGATCTTTCTTAGAAGTTTGCCTTTTTGGGTCACCACGAGATGTAGATACAATTCCTAAATGCAGTATAAAGATGATAAGCAAGCTTTTATCTCTTTTCAACAATGAAAATCCTAGCTACAAGGGGAAAAGAAAGACACAATCTTTTCTCAAAGAGCATAGAGCACACTGTAAATGCACTTTTCCTAAATCAAACCATACAAACTATCAAAATGCAAATGCACATATGCATGTATTTGTTTTCGCTTTCTTAATATTGATGCCTAAAAAGAAAGTTGTTGTACAAACTTGAATTCAATTTCAAGTGAAAAACACAAACAAGCTTCTTTTCGAAATCAAAAAGACGATTACGACACTTTATGATTTTGAAGTAAACACTTGTTTCGACACTAGAAATTCACAAATTCAAACCAAAAGACAAAAATAAAAGCGTAATCAACTGTCAACAGCAAAGACACTTACTCCTAAGATCAAAACAACACTTACGACAGGTCTAGATCTAAGGGTGACAGTATGACTAGTTTACTTCTGTAATGGGAAACTGCAAATGATGTAACAAATACACAAAAACAAGTACAGTTTCTTTTATACAACTGAGGCGGAATTAAGGCAAAGAAAAGGGGTTTTCAGATAGGTACAGACACCGATAATAGGCTGCAAAAATCAGAGATAAAACTGAACAAAATGAAGCAAAGAACCACAGCTGCACAGGGCAAAGGCTGATCAGCGCACCTGTTGCAAAGAGAAACTGAATTGCAGCGCAGGTAGCCCTCTCGGGACCTGCGTTGAAATGCAGAATCTCTTCACAGAGCCTGTGCTAAAGCAGAAACGAGAATTTTCTCTGGGTTCTGGGTCACGGTTTGCAGTTTAATCTATGGTTTTTGGCCGGATAAAAGCTATCAGTAAGGTACAATTAGAGGGATGATTTAAAGGAGGACTAAGAGCTATCGCAAAGGGCAGTTAGAGCATTTGTGGATCAGCTGTTCAGATCAAAAACAGGCCCAATGAATGGACTAGAGTAGCAGATCTCTACTTTGCATTTGTAAATGGCAAATGCAGTTCGATTCGCCACTTCTAAGTTTATGAGAAGAACAACAATAGAAACACAAATAAACTAATTAGATACGATCCCCAGCGGAGTCGTCATTCTGTTGTAGGGAAAAGTATCTATTCAGAACGCCCCTATCCCACTCTAAGGTGTGACAGTGCCTTAGCAACAAACAAGGAAAACTACTTGAGTATTCTTCTTTATGAAATGTAAACGAAGAGGAAGGATAAACTAACCTGTGTCTTGCGCTAGTTTGTTGATCCAATCGCTCCTCTCTTCAATAGCTCCCAGCTCCCTGCTCCCTTACCGGCCCAGCTTCACCAAATTCCTACAAGATCACAGAAGAGAGAAACTACACGAAGATATAGATTTACATTCATAAAAAGCTTAGGATCAGATTAAGCTAAACATGAAAATATAACAAAACATCATTGATACACAACATGTAGGAGAAACTCAAATAGTTTTATTGATATGATAAGAAATTCCAAGAGGAGATACAACCAAGTGAGTCCCGATCCAGCATCTACCTCCCAGCAAAGGAATCCCTTCCTCACCTCCAACAAAGCATAAATCACCCAATGTACTAATCTCAATCTCAAACCAACAACAATTCTCTGCAAAGTACAAAATTCCAGCCTCCGGATCTCTGGGATGAGGGATCCATATATAGATGTAAGCAGAGAGGATGAGTCAGCTTATGTTTTGACTTGTGGCTTCTCTCTGTCATTTCTTGCTTCCACTTGGAGGCTGAGAGCCTCTTACTCATCTTTGGTCGAACTCAGTGAGGCAAGTGTCATTGAGGAAGATTCTGGAAGCTTCCATTGTCTGTACACCTCGCGGAATGACACTGCCATTTGGCATTTCTTGCTCAGCGCACCCTGGTAGTGCATTTAGGTGCGTTGCAACGCACCTAGCTAGTGTACTGGGGTGCTTTGCAACGCAGGCAGCTAGTGGAGCACTTGAATTGATCCTGATTTGACTGATTCTGAGTAGTTTTTGGTGGAGAACTTCTGGGAGAAGCTGTCATTGGTTGACCTTGTTCCTTTAGGGGCAGGAACAACACTTTTAGGGACTTTGGATCCCTTGGATTATGGACATTTCATGCTCAAAGCTGCAAGGCACAAAAATGTCTATAACACCATTGGAGCACCAAAGGTGCATGCAATCAGAGAATTGACCATTAATCCAAAGATGGCCTAGCCATTGAAGCATGTCAAAGGAGATGTAGCCTAGGAGGGGTGAACTCTTTTATCAGCTTTGTGTTATGAGTTTTTTGTGTTTTAATTCTATGTAATTTACTTTCTTTATATGTGTTTTAAACAGCTAATTAACCTCGTAAATTTCTCATAAAAGGCACTCAATACTTGACACATAATCCTTCACATTTTGGTTAATTTAAGATGATCCTAAACACATATTTTTAATACTGATGAAGGAGCTTGCATAGCATTAACAAGTTTTCCCAAAATTTAGATCAAGTGGGTATTAGAGCACTTGTTAGCTCATTTTAACCCTCAGATGGTTTTCCAAGGTTAGCTAGAAAATTAGCTATTGGTTTTGTATTTGTGCAAGGATAGTTTAAATGTGTGCAAGTTTATGTGTGTAAGCTGAAGAAAGGAGATGGTCTGAAATGCTTCTTTGTTGATAAATGTTTTGAATATTTTGGAATCTTTTTGATGCATTACAAGTGTAATGGCAGCTTCAACAAGTTATGTTTCTAATCCATCTTCCTTAGCAAGACTCTTTGATTTAGAGATATTGCAAGAGCTTATCATCATGAGAGATATGGTACAAGAGATAAATGAAGATAGGAAGGAGAACACTATAATTCAAGAGGAGTTGGTGGCCATGAAGGAGGAGAAGCAAGAGTTTCTTGAAAAGATGCATGAGATGGAGATTCAAATCCATGATGCCAAGGAAACCCTAGCCAAGTATGTGCATGAAAATGAGGTATGCAATTCAAGTTTATCTTCAATTTCCTTTCAAAATGAATGTTTTGTTGCTTTCGAAATACACACTAGAGGAATATGGTCCAAATTATTGGTGAAGATGGGTTATGAAGGTAAAGGGTTAGGAAAACATCCAAAATGCATAGTTGAGCCAATTTTTGTCGAGGAAAGGCCTAGTTATTTGGGTCTTGGTTAACGAAAACATGATGGAGAATGTTCCAAAGCTAAGGAGGTACATGAAGTTGTTACAAGAAGGACTTTCATTACATGTTCATTACCTCAAGCTTGTGAAGTTTGTTCTAATGAGGAATGAAAAAGTTTTATACCCACTTTGCAAGAACATCCTCATAAGCATGTAACTAGTGGAAATGGAAAACAAGAGGATGTTGAAAGCTCTAAGGTCATTGAAACCATTGTTGGTATTCTGAATAGAGCCACTACCTCATAAAATTATCCTGTTCAAGAAGGATACAATGTGAATGTGAAATGTATAAATCTACCTTTAATAAAGTTTATTTTTATTATGATAAACATGGTAAATCTTCACATAAGATTTGGAGAAAATTTACATGTTCCTTTTGTGGTTTGAATAACCATATTATTTCGAGGTTTTGGAAGAGGATAGCCATACATAAGAAAATTTCAAAACAAAAGAGATAGAAATTCAAAGGTCCATTGGATAATGGAGACCATGTTGAAAAGAAGATGCAATTATTTTGCACTCATTGCCATAAGCAGGGTCATCTCGTATACAACTATTGGACTTTTCATCCAACAAGTCATCCATCACATTTGAAGAAGGTGGAGAGAGATTTTGGCAAGAATGGAAAAGATGATTCCATAATTGATGTGGGTTAGGATGATACACATGATGAAGTGCAGCTTAAAGGAGCACCATTGAAATGGTTTGGAAAGAGATGGTTAGATTTCCTAACTAATTAAGGCCTTGCATTCATTTTGATAATTGGTGCAAATTTTGCCTTATTGATGCATTTCCTTGTTATTTCGATACGTTTCTTTTCTCCTGAAAGTATGTTGCATATTGCATGAAGCAATATGTTGGAAAAGTAGAGTTATGTTGACTCACTTAGATGCAGCAAAGATGGAAATTTCGAGCTACAAATTTTCCTGCATGTTACATTCTTGAACTTGCATGTTTACGCTAGGAAGGTGTTCGAAAGTGGAGTATGTTGACTCACTTTATTGCAGCAAATTTGGTCATTTCAGCTCTTTAAGTACTTGTACATACCAATGGGATTCTTGTACTTGTGATTGTACTTGGGAGAGAGTTGAGAATTGTTATACATGCATGAGAGTTTGTGTGTGTGAACAATGGACTTTTTAATAGTTTCATTGTGCTTGAACATGCATGAGTGATTGACATGTGTTGGTTGATTGCTTTGTTAACATGTTTGTTGTCAACTTGAGAATGTTGACCATTTTCAAATGCATGAGTGTTGTCTTGTGTGGTCAATTTATTGTTACATGTATGTCATATCAACTTGGAAGAGTTGATTTTGTCTCCATAGATGAAAGGGAGATGTGACAAATTGTTTTATGAGAATGTGGAAATCTTGTTGTAAATCATCAAGTTGTTGTACATGCTTTTGCTTGACTTGAAAGTTAGTTGTTTGAAGAAGCATGTTTTTTGACTTGTGTTTAGTCGATGGTTTATACACCAATATGTAAGAGTGCATGGCGATGTTCACATGATGTGACATTTGTTGCTTTGAAGAAGCAAAAGGAAGAGGTTATCAAGTTATATTCTTGCATGAGTGTTTTTCAAGGTTAATGGTGTTTCTTGTGACAAGATGTCACAGGATTTTGGAAGGTCCATGCTTGAGCAAGAGGCTTATGATTAGTCTTCATTCTCAAATCATGACATGAGAAGCATGTTAATACTGGAGGATGATGGAATCAAGAAGTGAAAGTGGACAAAAATGCCAAAAAAAATTGCAGCCATTGTAGGCCATTTGATGTGTTGAAACCAAGAAGTGAAAGAGATGGAAATTGAATTCTTCCAGATGTGGAATTTGGAACCATGGAGGTAAAATAACGGTCACTTATTTTATTATTATTACTGATATTGAAACTCATTCTTGTAGTTCACTCAAATGGGCTTAAATTGGAAAAGTGGTTTCCAAGGAGAAGCTTGCATCAAATGCACATGTTGCAAAGGAGGAACATGATTCTCTGTGGGAAGGCCATCAGTCAGCTTTCAAAGCACTGAGGGATCACTTTGATACAACAGGGTGTTTAATCAACAAGTAGCCAACAAGTGTTGGATTGGGTCAACAACAAAAGCAGAACATTGGTTGAAGTGCCAAGCCATTTGCAAGGCAAGGCATGTCAGTGAACCCAAGTGGTGGTCATGGAGATTTTTCCAAGTAGAATCAATTGATAGAACTTGGGAAGGAGAAGAGTATTCATCTCTCATCAGATAACTAGATTTTGTGGGTCCAAAAGCTTGTCAGTGGGAAGGAGTGATCAGAATCTAGACTAGGGTTAAAAATTTTCTCAAAAATCAAAGTTTTTGGAATCACTTAAAATGTAAACGACCACATATGTGTCAGTGATATGATTCCAACACAACTTGTTTTAGTCAAAACATAGTTCATATGAGAAAGATAGATACTTATGATCATTTTATCAAACAGGAAAATTTTGGGTGCACGTTGACTGGGATGTTGATTAGGCATTCGTACAACCTAGTTAGCAAAAATAATATTCCAAGGAATATTCCCAGAATATTCCTACAGATGGCTCAATCAGGATTTCACAAATGTCAATATATTATTAGTCTAGAGCATTTTGGGTGGACCAAAGAGAGGCTAACACGTGGCAAGATTGGAGGCTGCCACGTGCCCTCTCAAAGGTCATGTAAGATTATAGTGGGGAGGCCGGAGTCGAGCTCGTGCCCTCACCCATGCAAGCCCCGCACATTAAAACACATATACAACAAGTAAATTGCAGAAAAGTAAAATGCAACAAAATGAGGGAGCTTGCATAGAATTAACAAGTTTTCCCAACATTCAGATCATTAACCATGGACAATTTGGATTTTGATCCAAAAGGGGTTACAAAACATGGACTTGTCTATACTGCACTTTCTCGTATTAGAGGTATTAAGTATTTGTATTTATTAAACAAATTGGAACCAAAAAACTCCTTTCTCAATGACAAATTTTCTACTGAGCTACATACACTTAGATAAAAATATTCTTATGAACTTGAATATAATGTGTATTCAACTAAAACAAACAATTGTTCCATGATATGTTCATTTAACATAGGTAGCTTTTCACTGCACTTTGAAGACATCATTGCTGACTATGATCTAATGAATGTTGACATTCTTGGAAAAGACAAAATCATCTTTATCAAATATATTATTTTCAAACAAATATCATCACATACATTTGTTTCATTTACATGGAATTCTCACATACTACACAAAAAATATTGCTATTGAAAATAAATTCACTTATACAACAAGTCATATTGAAAAAACAATTGCAACATTTCATCTTGAAAAATATGTCGTTACATTTGCAAAGATATACATTGCATCAAGTACAAGAATTGAAGATATATTTACTTTCATCAAGTTCATTTTATAACACAAATGTAACAAATATCAATTGTACTTGTTGGTGATTTCAATTTGGATATTTTACAAAAAAGTCATCAACAAAAAAAACTAGTTTTATTCATGCAAAATAACGGCTTCAATTTCCATACAAAGGAACCAACAACTAATTATGGTTCTATGCTCGATCACTTTTGGGCTAATAAACCTACTGATGATGTTTCCTTCCATGTTCTTGATGCTTATTGGACAGATCATCATACAATTTGTCTTTCCATACCTTTGACAATGATTTGAATCATTCTAGCAATCCTCATGTTCTACAATTCTATCATTCATTTATGAAAAGAATTGTCATCTATGCATATGTCTATTCTAGAAACATATTATCATCTGCAAGAATTGAAAAAAATGAAAGTTACACAAAATAAAAAAAGACAAAAGAACATAAATCCAGATATCAGTTACTTGTAGGTCTCTGAACCATGAACATAAACATGTTCAACTTGTAGTTTCTAGCTACCGTGCCTTCTTTTTTTCTTTTCTTTTTGTTGCGGGGTTTTTTTGATGGTTAAAATGAAATTTAGAATTTTCAACTTTCAATTCTACAATTTTGTTATGTTTACTAGATAGTGTAAGAATTTATAGGGTTAGTTCCTTAGACAAAACACCAAAGGACACCGCTCACAAACAAATCATAGATCAATACACCAGTATTATTGACGTGGTTAAAACCCTCAAAGAGTGAAACAGTCCACGGCCCGAGCCAACGCAGCCACTTCAGACAATTTATTAATAAAAGAATGAAATTTTACATAAGCTTCTCTCATGAACGATTACCCTACAAATGACCCTCCATGCTCTTTAAATAGAGATCATGGACCAATTGGGTGTTAAGTCACAAATCAAGTGTCGGTAATATCGAGGAGAGAATGAACCATCAGATCACTACATATCGTGACCATTGGATTGTAAGTTACAAAAGTAAATAGTAAAGAAACACACTTTACCTAACTCTACACTAGACCAAGTTATACTTAACTATTTCTTATGTGTCGAAATATCCTAACATCCCCCCTTAAAAACAACTTGGGATAGGATTGAAGGATGTAAAAATATGACAAAATAGGAGGAGGAAGGAGGCACTAGAGCCTATCCCCCCTTAGTGACAACTTCCTGAACTCCAACCATAAATTGAAGTTAAGTAAACTTCACCTCTGTGAGAGCCTTTGTAAAGATGTATGCAACTTGATCATCTGTTGAACAATATTGCACTTCAAGGACATGGTCGTGAATGAGATTTCTGATGAAGTACATGTGTAGTTCAATGTGTTTGCTGCATTGATGTTGGATTGGATATTTGCATAGTTGAATGGCACTTTGATTATCACACCAAAGTGTTGTTGGATGATGCTGCTGAAAGCCAAACTCTGATAGGATCTGATGAAACCACAGGGCTTCCTTACTAGCTTCTACGACACCACAATACTCTACTTCTGCTGAAGAAAGTGAAATGGCACTTTGTTTCTTGTAAGCCCATGTAATAGGTCCTGAACCAAGAGTGAACACATAACTCGCAGTAGAATTTCGATCATCAGGGTCACCAGCCCAATCAGAATGAGTGAAACCAACCAATAGAGGAGATGCTTTTGCACTGTAATGAATCCCAAACTGAACTATACCTCGAACATAATGAAGTATTCTTTTAGCTTCTTTCCAATGACTTTCATATGGGTTTTTCATAAATCGAGAAATAAGGCCAATATCAAAGGAAAGGTCAGGATGAGTATGGGTCAGATACAAACATTTTCCTACAAGTTGACAATATAAGGTAGCATCAACTTTAGGGGAAGTACAAGTGACTGAAATTTTGGCTCTAGACTGAAAGGTTGAAGGGGCTGGCTTATAGTCTTCCATGTGAAAATGGCGTAGAAGATCACATGCATACTTGGACTGGGAAAGAGAAATACCTTCCTTGGATTGCAAGACTTGAAGACCAAGAAAATAATGCAAGTGTCCTAAGTCTGTCATTTCAAACATCTTTTTAAGGTTGGAATTCACATGGTTTATAAGGTTGGGATCACTGCGAGTAAGGATAAGGTCATCAACATAAAGAACAAGAATGATAATAGACTTGCCCACTTTCTTGGTGTAGACAGTATTTTCAGAATGACACCTAGAAAATCCAGTTTCTAAAAGGAAGCTATCCATTTTGGCATACCAAGCCCGAGGGGCTTGCTTGAGACCATAAATGGATTTCTTAAGCTGACATACAAGGCTGGAGTCTATTTTTATAAATCCAATAGGTTGTTCCATATATATTTCTTCATGCAAGTCCCCATGCAAGAAGGCAGATTTAACATCCATCTAATAGACTTCCCATTTGAAAGAGGCAGCAAGGGAAAGAACAAAGCAGATAGAGTTCATTTTGGCAACAAGGGAGAAGGTTTCAGTATAGTCAATGTCCTTAGCAATAAGACGAGATTTATGTTTATCAACTTTTCCATCTGGTCCATACTTGGTTCTGTAAACCCATTTGCATCTAATAAGTTTTTGTCCCTTTGGAAGGGGAACTAGATCATGTGTATCATTTGCCAATAATGAACGATATTCTTCATTCATAGGTGCATCCCAATTCGCATGGCCTGAAGCTTCTGCAAATGTGTCAGGATCATAATTAGCTGAAGCTTGAGCTAGTAAAGAAGAGGCTTTGTCAAACTAAGAACGTGTACATTGATGATTTGTAGGATCACCGGCAAGAGCACCTACTGCATCCTAAGTAGCACAACCCATTTTGGAAGCTGAAGAGCTGAAGGAGGATCTTGAGAAGGTGGGGGAGGATTTTCATCCTGATTGTCATCATCTGAAGAAGAAATATTTTCAGAAGTAGAAGGGATAGAGAGAGGTGGCACATCTGCCGAACTAGCCTCGTAGGCCGATATATTTTCAACAAACTTTACATCTCTTCTAATGATAGCATTTTTTGACTTAAGTGGAATAAGATTGTATCCTTTGACATCTTCAGAATATCCAACAAAAGTACATTTTTCACTCTTAGGTTCTAATTCTTTATGTTTCTCATCTAGAATATGGGCCCATGCTTCACTTTCAAAAACACAAAAGTGACTTATATTTGGTTTAATTGAGCTCCATGCTTCTTCTGGAATGATATTCTTTAAAACCTTAGTAGTAGTGTGATTTATTATGTAATTTGCACAGTTAATTGCTTTTTCCCAAAAGTTAAGACTAAGTCTTTTAGGTTGAACCATACAATTAGCCATTTCCTTAAAGGTGTGATTCTTCCTTTTAGCTACACCATTTTGTTGTGGAGTATATGGAACAATATGTTGCATTTGAATTCCATTCTCAGTGCAAAAGTTGATGAGTTTGTTGTTAACATATTCTCTACCATTATAATATCTTAGCTTAAGAATTTGATGTCCATATTGTTTTTCAACAAAGGCCTTAAAGGCCAAGAACATGCTAAATACTTCACTCTTGAGTTCTAAGAAGTATACCCAAGTGCGTCTGGAGAAATCATCAATGAAATTTAAGAAAAACTTGTAGCCATAGAATGAAACAACTAGAAGTGGACCACATAAATCACTATGCACAAGCTATAAAGTGGTTGAGGCGTGCCAAGAGGCATGTTTTTTCAAAACTATCCTGATGATGTTTTCCATGTACACATCCAGAACAAACACTATCTCTGCAAGATACCATTGGAAGACCTGTCACCATATTTTCTTTACATAGATTTTGAAGGGAGCGATAGTTTAAGTGACCAAATCGCTCATGCCAAAGTTTGCTCACTTCATCATTATGACCAACAAATACCGAGGGAAGATTTGATGACCCAAAGTTGTTAAACTTATACAACCTTGTAGAATCATCAACAATTCCAGTAGCTAAAATCTATCTAGGATCTCTTAGGTCCTTAATTACAACATCGTGAGGTGAAAATTCAACGATTTTACCTTCACCTGAATGATTTATTTGATATACAGATAGAAGGTTATAGGATAAGGTTGGAACACGTCATACATCATTGAATTGACCATTGTCTATATGAACATTTCCAGTCCCTACAACACTAAGAGATCTATCATCACCAACATATATATTTTTGGTGTTAAAATCATTTAAAGAAGAAAACATGGCTTTGCTTTTTCCCATGTGATAAGAAGCTCTAGAATCAATGAGCCACTCATGAGAATGAGAAGAAGAGGATACATTCAGTGCATATCCAGACCGATATGCTTGACAACCACATGTAGAAAGTGCTCTTCCTGAAGATGAAATTGAAGGTGTTGAGTGCTCCAGATGGATGTTATACTTCTTCATTGCTGCTTCCAAGGCTTCCATCTTCTTAAAGCATTTGGATTCTAAGTGGCCATCTCAATTACAAAAGTGGAAATGTCTATCAATCTTCTTCCCTTTGTTTTTATTTGCCTTATCATTTTGTTGAAATGATTTTTCATTTTGAGACTGAAATGGATTAGGACCCTTGTTTGTTTTAGAACCATTCTTTTTAGTATATGGCTTCTTACGATTCTTTGAATTTGGTTGTTGCTCGGAAGCTAAGGCTTTCTTAGAAGAGTTTCTAAGATTAAGAAGACCAAGATGTAAGAGTTTTTCTTGTTCTCTTATTAAAGAATCACAAAAGGCATCAAAGGAAGGGGACTTGTAGTCTTTTCCTTGAGAAATGAAGGCTTCTCTTGTAGAATGGAAGGTGGAAACAAACACAGAGTAGGATGGTCCCAAATTAGTAAGAATGGAGTAGATAAGGTTACCATCTTCTTTCTTAACCTTAACACCTTCCAAGAGAAGTCTAAAGGTCTTGAACTTGGACAAAAAATCTTCAATGGAAGAAAAATTATTGGGGTCCAATGTAAGTAACTGATTTTCGAGTTGATGGGCTCTAAGTTCATTTTTAATTCCAAACACTTTAGTGATCTGTTTCATCGCTTCATTAGGAGTATCAAGTGCTGCGATATGCAATCTAAGGTCTAGAGAAATAGACATCCCTATCAACCCACATGCTTGATCTTGCCAATTTTCCAATTTGGTTGCCTTATCTTCATCTTTCGATTTGGTTTCTTGGCCTAAGGATATTCTGTAAAGATCTTTACTTCTAAGTAGATCCACAATGTATGACCATCATTGGAAGTAGTTGGTGCTGTCAAGAATAAATTGGCATTCACTTTCCATTTTAAGGGAAACTTAAGCTATATATGTTGAAACTAAGTGTTCCAATGGAAATATCTCGAAAAATTAGCCTGATTAGAAAAAGTTATGGCTTTTTGAAGAAAAGTTGTTGAAGATGCGGACGAAGTGCGGAAATGAATGATAATGTTATATTTAAAAAAAAATCTGCTTCCTTTCCAAACTTAATGTAATTAGCTCAACAAAAAGAAAGACTTAAACTCAATACCTCTATTCTCATAAAGTAGCTTTGGACCAAGTGAGCTGGATTAAAAGGCTAGTAATTTTTGGAAAAGAGGAAGGTTTTTTTTTTTTGTCACTGAAGCTTTGGGGTGTGTGCTTACTTGAGAAATCTCTTTTTTGCCTACAATAAAAAAACACAAAACCTGACACGGACATCCAAGAAAAACAAACCTTATGCCTTCAAGTTAGCTTTACCCAGAAACTAAATATTTTCCTCATTGTTTCTGATTTTACGAGATCACACTAAGGCACGTCAGAAAAGAGCATACACATGAGAAAAATCCTTCCTTTCTGTTTCTAATTTGCCCAGATCGTACAGAGTCGCAGGGCAAAGAACATACGCAGGAATGAAAGGTATATATCCAGTAATAGAAAAACCAAAGGCCTAAATAAACCAAAATAAATAGAGAGAGAATAACTAAAAACTGCAAATAAGCACTGTATACCTCTAGATCATAAAAATGGCTTAGCTAGGGCTACCGAAAATCTTTTTTCATCAAACAAAAGGGGTTCCTCACTGGAACAGATGCTCCTAACACAATAGAGTAGTCCTCTCGGCTCAAAGGAAGTTAGTAATAGTAGATCTAGGAAACGATAGTCGGATGCAGTTCTACTGGCTTCAGATTTGGATCAACAATGGATGCGGCCCTCAAATAGCTTTGATACCATGTAAGAATTTATAGGGTAAGTTCTTGAGACATAACACCAAAGGACACCACTCACAAACAGATCACAGATGAATACACCAGTATTGTTAACGTGGTTAAAACCCTCAAAGAGGGAAATAGTCCACGGCCTGAGCCAATGTGACCACTTCAAGAAATTTATTAATAAAAGAATGAAAATTTGCAAAAGCTTCTCTCATGAATGGTTACCCTACAAATGACCCTCCATGCTCTTTAAATAGAGATCATGGACCAATCGGGTGTTAAGCCATGGATCAAGTGATGGTA
The DNA here is from genome assembly GCA_031772625.1 of Pinus tabuliformis. Lineage (NCBI taxonomy): Eukaryota > Viridiplantae > Streptophyta > Pinopsida > Pinales > Pinaceae > Pinus > Pinus tabuliformis. The sequence continues at coordinate 2,003,033,131 of CM062816.1, forward strand.
ATACCGAGGAGAGAATGAACCATCAGATCACTACATATCATGACCGTCAGATTGTAAGTTACAAAAGTAAATAGTAAAGAAGCACGCTTTACCTAACTCTACGCTAGACCAAGCTATACTTAAGCATTTCCTATGTGTCAGAATATCCTAACAAATAGCATTGTTTAACCTGATTAGTAGTTCTTGTTTTATTGTTTTTTGTCCAACTATCTCAAAAAACCATGAAAAAAAAGAACAATGTTTTCCCTTCCATAATGATTCTCAATACAACATCCGATCAGTGAAATTTGTTTACACTCCTCTATGGAATCTGAGAAACATTTTTTTATATCCATTTATGCAGTTGATTTCATAGCAATCAATTACGGTACACCGTAATAGAAAAATAAAATAAGTAATATATAAAAAAATTGCCTCGTGTTCATAGAGAGCAATGCTCATTTTAGTTATAGCTAATTCACTTTGTTCAATTGGCCATTCCTCTACATATTTACTTGTATTTTTACATTATAGTTTGGACAATATATATATATATATATATATATATATATATATATATATATATATATATATATATATATATATATATATATATATATATATATACACTAAAAATAACTATACAATGTATTTTTTTGTCAAGCATACACAATTTTCAAGGATCTCTATACATTTGTTTCAAATTTAACTCTTTGCATTCCTCTTCTCTAACAACAATTAGTTGACATGTTTGCAAAATTTACATGGAAACACCTAATTCTATTAAAGAAATACTCAATATAGAAATTGTAGAGGATGAGAATACAAAATGGTCAGTATTGTGTTTCACTATATATTTGTACTATGAAATGACAAATTTGTATTCACTCAATCACCATGTCTTTTCAAGCACATTGTTCTCATTTTCAATATATGTAGATCAAGAAAAATGGAACAAGATCCCTCCTCAATGATCTAAATATGCTTAGGAGAACATGCCAAAAACATTTAAGGCGATTTTTTGATTGTCTATGGCCCAACACAAAGTTAAAACTCCATTTCTCCTGTAGAATCTCAGTTAATCCATGTTGATTTGGTTGATACCCACGAGAAGCTAACTATCACATTTGACATGAGAAACAACCTAATAGATCATTTCCAAGACATGTTTACTATTCGAAATAAATTTCTCATTACAGAATTTACAATTAGAAACAAAGGAGTTTATGAATGAGGAGACACGAGATGTTGCATTATGTTACACGAAAGAAAAAAAGTTGATCTGATTGAACAAATTTGCAAAAAAACGTTAATTGGTTCCACACATGATTGTACACAATATTCTTGTCTAGAACGATGCATATGTAGTTAGTTAAATGGAAGTAATAATGATAGGCTGCCAAAAAACTAACAAACAACTGGAACTCAATATCAAATATGGTGAAGATGCAAATGACAATGCGAGTGTAACTTTGTTTTTAGAATTACCAAAATTTCTCTTTTTTTTCCACAAAGTAAATAGTTTCTCTCCATTTGTGTTTTTGCATTTTTGTTTTGAATCATAGTCAAACTAACAATTATTCTGTGACCTTTTATACATTTTTTTAAGAAAATATGTGCTCTCTAACTTCTTACAACTACTACTTAATGATAGTTATAGAAACCATTTTCTTAAAATTTAATACCAATTGGCATCAAAGGTGACTCCAATATACCTCTTAATTGTTAGAAATGATATGAAAGGATGTCAATAATTTTGCTCTAGATCCTCGACATTTATTGATCCACTGAATGATGAGTTTGAAAGAACACATTTGTTATATTTTCTTAAATCAGGAACACAAGTCCCTTTCCTAATTCCTTCTTTGTTGAAATAACAATGGTTTTTGTTAGGCACAACCCAACTTGGCCTAGATTTTGATGAAGACCCTGCATTTTGTGTAGCAGAGTGCGAAGTAAAGGATGCAGCAGAGTGAAATGTGGACCATCCAGTGGAGTAGTGGAGCACGAAAGTGGACCGTGCAGTAGATATATCGCACAGTATATGGGGTTCAGAGTGGGTCGAAGCCCCTCCCTTTTTGTAAAATAATATTATTTTTTAAATGATAAATGATTTTCGACCATAATATCTTATATTAGGGGAGTCCATAGTATATGGACCATGGTATTGCGATGATATATCCCTCAATGTAATAGTATATATAGGGATCAATAATAGAGAAGAGAATCATAATCTTATGATTTGAATCTGTGTTATGGTTATATCTTGTTGATCTGTACTTTGGAAAGAATGTGAGGCTCTGTAGCTACATGCACAGAGGCCTGAGTCCCCAAATAATTGTGCGGATTGCCTACCGCTGAGTGCATAGGCTAAGAACTGTTTTTTGTACAAATTATCTATTATAAACAACACTTCTTGTGGACGTAGTCCCACAATGGGATGAGCCATGGTCATTTCTGAAAGGGCCAGTGATTGAGTGTTTTGTTGGTGAGCAGTTAGATTGAACCTGGGTCAGCCGACCCAAAGCCAACAAATGGTTCTATTGCTTGGAATGGGATCTATTTGAGGGATATGTCGATGTGGAATCCATTAAATAAGTACATTAAATATCTGGTAGAATAGAAGGAACGAGAATTTTCAGATCAAGAGAATAGAAGCCCTCATTTGTCATCTAAAAGGTGGTTACATAAGTATAGTTTCAAAGATCAATATGAAAATTTCTTCGGTTCATTTCATGTTGATTTGTATGAGTGGATATCAAGATTGACCAAAATAAAGGACTGTTTTAAAGGAGAAAAAACTAAGCAATGGACTCTTAAATTGATATAATAACTCAAGAACACTGTGAATTGGATTTCAAGAGTTGTTGATTTCCGAATTGATAGCATCTCAAGAGGATTCATTACTGAGTTCGCAGTACACTCGACTGCATCCTACAATGAAGCAGAACAACAAATTTTCAAAGGAATATGAGGTAAGTATTTGAGGCCTCTGAAACTCTAGATTAAGATGATTTTTTGTGAAAAGGGAGTTTTACGAATGCAATCAAATTATTAGATTACTTATGTTTGGGAGAAGATCTGAAGAAGAGATTGGAACAACAAGAAGTGGAAAAATATATAGAATAAACACTAGAAAGAGATCTCATGGCCAATAAATGAAGGCTTTCGTAGAAACTAGTTATATCCCTCTATTGAGTGAATCTGAAAGTGAAGAAAGCCTCCTTAAAAACCTCAAAGTAACTCCGGAGTATGCACCCTTCTGGCCTAAAATTCATCCGATCCAGGATCGAGTAATAATCAGTGTACTTTTGGTTTTCCAGTCCCCCTACCTCCCCTACCACTGCCTTACGAATCCCCCTCCTCCTCCCCCTCCCCCTCTGAGAAAAAATATGGCTCACGATATTAAGATACATGTTTTTAAAGGAGTTGGATTGGAAGATCCATAACAATTATGGTGTTTTGGCGAAGCAATATGGACGACGAAGCAGGTCCATGATGAAAATATAAAGAAAGTGTGGCTTGTCATGATATTTCAAGATAGATCTTTGACATGGTACACAAAGTTAAAGGAGATCAAACAGAGGCATACTGAGTCTGTTTTGGAACTTGACCAGAAATTTAAGGTATTATTGGATCAGGTGAGCTTCGACATATCTCCACAGCAAGGTAAGGAATGGTTTATAGCTACACTGCCACCACATATCAGATTTCTTTTGATGCAATAAGATAGAAACTGAAGCCGAAGCTCTAGACCTGGAAATGAAATTAGAAGCATCGCCTAAAGGAGATACCAATGCAGGTATTCAACGTATTCAAAGTCAGCTGGAAAATTTTGCTCTACAATTACAAGATATTAAGAAAAGTAATGAAGTCAGAGAAGAAGTGTGGTGTACAGAGTACAAATCAAAAGGCCACTCTAAGGACCAATACCCTTTTCTAAGAAATTACATGGCTAGTGGAGCATCGAACCCTTTGAATGTGAGATCTAGTCTATGGTTTGAGATATGTAAAGATAGAGGTGAACATCACTCAGAAGATTGTTATTTGTTTCAAAAATATGTGTAGACCCCCAATAATTTATATTGCAAGTTCGGTAAATTAGTAGCACATGATGAGAACCATTGTTGAGCTTATGAACTAATGGAGCGTGGTGTTGACACTTATAGAATGCAAGCAGAATAATATGGACATGAGGACAATGGAAAATGCAGTGGCGGAGGTGGTCATTAAGGAAGCGTTCGAGGTGGTGGAGCTGGTCAAGGACGTGGATAGATTACTTTCTATAATTACGGATAGCCAGGACACTCTGTGAGAGGCTGTTAGAATCCCACTAAGACATGTAAATATTGTAAAGCCTTCAATCATGTAATCGAAGAATGTCCAATACTTATGGAAAAAATGCAAGAAAAGAGAATCCAAGAGCCGAAACAGAATATACAGATGATGACTGCTAAAAGAAGAACCAATGATCCCCGAATCAATATTGTTACTAGAAGTGGAGTTGTGACTGGTGATGACAAAGTAAATGAAAAGAACGAATTTAAGATTGCATGGGTTAGAAAGACTACTAAAAAATTTCATTTATTTGATATTCAAAAGGGAAAAGAAGAGTTTATGGAAGCCAATTGAATCTTTACAGATGCTAGAGATTTGAAATATACTACACAACTAAAACAAAAAAATAACTGTGACATGGTACAACGAACTGGGAAGATATCGTTGATGGGTTTATATTGAAATTTAACTTTGAAGCAGAGCTTCAACATGGTACAATGAATTGGGAAGATATGGTTGATGGATTTATATTGAAATTTAACCTTGAAGATGATTTTCCATATATAAATTTAGCCCTTCAGATAGTTAAGAAGAAGATCTTTGAGAATACAACTTCAAGGACATGACAACAACCTGATTGTGCTGCACAGATAGAACATGCACTAGAATGTTATAACTTTATTGCAAAAGAAGAAGAAGATCCCCACAACATTGACCTAGCAGAATTAGAAGGACACCACAATGTAAATGCACCTGAGCCAGACATACTAGATATAACAACACCAGTAAGTACAAAAAAGGTAAATATAGGATCAGAAGAGGAAGCGAAGTTTGCAACTATAGGAGATTATTGGGATGAAGAGATAGTCAAAAAAGTTACAGAATTACTCCATGAATATCAAGAGTTATTTCCCACTAAGTTTTCATAAATGAAGGGCATAGCAGGAGATTTAGGAGTTATGAAGATACCCCTTAAGCCTGATGCGAAGCAAATCAAGAAAAGACCTTACAAATTGAATCTAAAATATAAGGAGAGAGTAAAAGTTGAGTTGGATAAGATGATAGCAGTAGGAGTTATTGATCCTGTGGAAGAATTGGAGTGGGTAACTCCTGTGGTGGTAGAAGGAAAGAAAACTTGAGAAACCAGGATGTATGTTGATTTGAGGAAGTTAAATGATGCATGCTTACATGATCCTTTCCCTACCCCTTTCACAGATGAAGTATTAGACAATGTAGGAGGTCAGGAAGTTTATCCATTTATAGATAGATTTTCAGGATATCATCACATTAGAATTGCACCTGAAGATAAACATCATACCACCTTTGCTATAGAATGGGTTTCACACCAATACACAGTGATGCCTTTTGGATTGAAGAATTCCCCTGCTATATTTCCAAGAGTGGTGGTCACAACTTTCAAAGAATATATCCATAAGTTTTTGTAGGTATAATTTGATGATTTGAAAATATTTGGGTTGTTAAGCAAACTTATTGGAATTTTAAGACTTATGCTTGATACATGTAGAGAGTATTAGATTTTCCTGAAATTAAAGAAGTGTATATTTTGTGTACGTTTTGGTATATTGTTGGGACATATTGTTGAAAGAAATGATTAATGTTGGATCTTGTCAAAATTGTTGTCATTGTGAAATTACCTCCACTGAAGACAGTAAGACAGCTTCACACTACATTGGGACATACTTGGTATTATAGGAAATTCATCAAAGGGTATGCACAAATCACTACGCATATGGAAAAAATGTTGAAGAAAGATGTCACTTTTCAATGGGATGAATAATTTCAAAAAAGCCTTGACATATTGAACGAAAAGATGCTAGTTTCTCCTATACTAGTATTCCTAGATTGGAATGAAGAATTTCATGTAAATATGGATGCTTCTTGTATAGCTTTGGAGTGGTACTAGTAGAACTTGGTGCAGGAGAAATTGATCAGCTTATAACTTTTGCAAGTATGAAACTATCTAAAGTAGAGAAGAATTACACAACCATAGAAAGATAAGGATTGGCAATGGTATATGCCTTGCAAAAGTTTAGACATTATTTGTTGGGATCACATCTTAAATTTTTTTCATTCTGCACTGAAGTATTTGTTTAATAAGCCTATCTTAGGAGGAAATATTTGTAGATGGTTACTATTGTTCCAAGAATATAACTTTGAAATTATTGTTAATCTAGGAAGACTGAATGCAGGACCTGACCATTTTTCAATATTGGAAATAGGTGAAGAACCAACCAATATAGAAGATAATCTCCCCGATGTGCAGTTATTTGAAATCATAGTTGCAGATGATCATTTTGCAGACATTATTTAGTTTTTGAACACAGGAATGGTTCCTTCAGAATATACTATGAAGCAGAAGAAATAATTAGTGGTGAAGGTAGTTTATTTTTCATTGATAGCAGGACAACTAGATAATATGGGACCATATGAGATACTGCACAGATATGTTCCTGAAAATGAAAGAAATATAATTCTAACAGAGGCTAATGAACGCGCAATTGGTGGACATTATGTAGTAAAATATACCATGCAAAATATTTTGAGAGCAGGATTGTGGTGGCCTACACTACATTGAGATGCAAAGGAGTATTGCAGAGCTCGTGATGAGTGCCAAAGAACAGGAAAACCTTCAAGAAGAGATGATATTCCATTGGTATCATAGGTTACATTGTAGGCTTTTGATAAATGGGATATTGATTTTGTTGGACCTATCAATCCACCTCGAAAGAGGACTAGCGCAAAGTACGTAATTACCGAAACTTATTATTTGACAAGATGGGTCGAAGCACAAAGAGTGAGCGATTGTAGCACACAAACTACTACGAAGTTTATTTTTGAATACATATTGTCTAGATTTTGGTGTCCAAAGATCTTCATGAGTGACGAAGGTTCACGTTTCTTGAACAAGACTATTCAAGAATTGATTGAGGAATTTCAAGTTTATCATCAAAAGAGTACTCCTTATCACCCTTAGGCAAATGGAAGTATGGAAGAATTCAATAAAATTTTGGAGAATGCACTAACTAAAGTATGCAATGTTAACAAAGATGGTTGGCACCTTAGGATTCCAAGAGCATTATGGGATTATAGGACTTGATGCAAGAAGTTGATAGGTCATACACCCTTCAGGTTTGTTTATGGAAAGAAGCTATGATTCCCATGGGATACATTTTTCCTAGCCTAAGGATTACAACTTTTAACAATATGGCAGACCCTGACATAATGAAGGAAATAATGTCGCAGTTGATTTCTCTAGAGGAAGACATATTTATATTAGGATTCCATTACTAAGTACAAAATGAAAGAGAAAATGTTTGGCAGGATATGCATATTAAGAAAAAGAAGTTCTAGGTAGGAGACCTTGTTCTCCCTTATGACAGTAAGTTTGTAAAGTTCTTAGGAAAATTCAAAATGCATTGGTTAGACCCATATGTTATAAAGTATATTACTTATGGAGGCGTATTTTAGTTAGCGAAGTTATTTGGAGAATTGATTCAAGGAAGATTAAATGGCAGTAAGTTGAAGTTGTATAGGGAAAACCCTACCCTTACAGCTTCGCTCTGAGGAAGAAAGGAGAAAATTCTTAGTGCCACCTGCAATTGAAAGTGGGCAGTGGACTATAAACTACGTTGTAGAGAGCTTCGACATAGGAGGTTACTTCACTACAGTCAGGGTTATGTTGAAGTTCACAGGAGATGCGATGTAAGGCTAGATGTGTGCTATAGTCAGGAATGCATCGAAGTTCATCGAAAAATAGAAATATGTTCGTTAAAAGGGAAAAACACGCAAAATCCTGGATTTATATTGGCAAGATCTAAGGATAGATATGAAAGTAATGAGGAAATATGAACAGAGTATGCAAAAAATCAAACCTAATTATGGGGTTCAAATTTCAGACTTGTTATAAATAGATGCCTCCCACCCAGATTAAAAACTTTGGTGAATCAAGAGCTTGAGTATTGATAGTGCAAAGAAGTGCAGAGATTTTTGTTATGTAAGTCGTTTGAACAATCTTGGGAAGAAATTGTGTGAAATTCTTGTGAGAAGGGACTATATAGAATCATGGAAGCTGTTGGTATGCTTGCAACATTGGTTTAAATACCTATAGTATCATCGTCCGCAGTAGAATTAGCTACAACACCATCATCGCAGAAATAGAGGAGATCCACAAGAAAGATTCTGACTAAGGAAGTGAGAAGCAAGAATAAATAAGATAGCAAACCCACTAAGCCTTAGAAAAATCCTGAGCTAGTCAAAGACAGTGGCGAAGAAGTGTAGGAAGACAAAGGAAAGTGGCACAGTATTTTTATCACCCCTACCATTATATATCCCGCCAAGGAAACCAAATGATAAACCTGTAAAAGAATCAAAAGATGCGAAGTATGGCACATTTAAAACCTTGTTTCTGGAAGAAGTATGCTTTAAAGGGGAACCTTTAGGGGAAATTCTACAGCTCAAGTTCACAGATTATGATTTTAATGATAGGAAGAAGTACCCTGAGTTTTCACCAGACGAATATTTGAATCATGTGCACTACCTGGATAGAAGAGTGATGAGGTTAGAGCCACAACAATGGGCGAATGGGTTGGCACAGTCAAGACTGCCAAATATGTTGAATGTGTTGCAGTTCGGAATAAGTGATGGGAGCACAACGTGTGAAAGGAAATTTCTCGTGCGGGTGCACGATGGAAATTTATGGTTAGGGAATAATATCCCCATAGAGCCGATGTTGATTTGGAGGATCACAAGATCGCCATGCCAAGGATGGAACCACATCGAGGAGTTAGTTGGAGACGATCAAGATTGTGCTAGAGCAGAAAATATGAAGAAAAAGTTTGGGTTGGGCAAAGGAAAGAAAGGTTATGATATAAAGTTGATCAGTGGCTAAGAAATTTGCTTTGCAACACACATATTGGCTTGGAATATTATGAGGACATGTCTCACGAACAAAGTTCCTTCATCGGTGGTGCCATTAGCCACCCAGTGTGCCAATGGGGTTCAGTATAACTGGGTCAGATACTTATGCAAGGAGTTCTTGGACAACTGCCACAAGGTCCAGGAGAAATGTACAACTTTCCATTATGCTTGGTTGATCTTAATTTTTTCTATGTTGGCGTGGAGAGAACTAGAGGAGTCATAGTTTCCTAAGGTTTCTACAGAGACCTGTGAAGGTATGAGGTATGCTTTGTTATGGATTACCACCAAAGTGATGCACACACAAGAAAATTGAATATTTTTTTTACTTTATCACATGGATTTACACATGCTAGTGAACCAGCATCCTAGACTCTCGTCGAGCTTATACGATAAATATATCTCTATGGAAAAGTTCAAAGAAAACTTTCATAAAGTATACATACAGGCGCATAGGGATACAAAGAATAAATGGCATTCCTTGCCATATATGGTAATTGAAGATGATCTTGTGGTGTAGATACAGAAATGGCCCAAAGAATGGATAGCTCTGCTGAAGGTAACATGAGACAATTCAACAGAAGAAGAAGAGGTGGACACTTCACATCATGGCAAAGCCAGTGGAAAATATGATTAGGAGTACGATGAACATGAACCAAAGGAGGAAAAGCAGCATGATGAGGGTCAGCAGGATCCTCCTAAGGGAGATGAGCATACCAAGCAGACAGAAAAGGCAAAAACATAAAATACTATTGTTGGTGCACTAAGATGAATTTATAAATCAATCTTAATCCCACATTAATATTTCAACCCGAGATTCACTTTCCTATTTCAAGGTTGTAAGCATTATCTGTGCGATAACAATCCGACATTGAAATGTAGGTAATTAATCCTAAATAATCGTTGTAGAAATAAACAATCACTTAACAACTAATTAACTCTTAGAAATACAGAACAAGAATTATTCTATAAATCGTAATAGGAAAGATAAATCAATTGCAAACTAATTTTAGATAGAGATCTAAATCCAATGTCCTAATAGGATAGATGAAAAATACCTGAATAATCAAATCCACGCTCATTAAAGGATAAAAGTAATCTCAGAAAGAATATACTAAGGGGGATTAACAATCATATACAAACTTACTTTCCATAAATAAAAATGATATTAAATGGTCTATATGATTTACTCTGACTCAGCCTAGAGAAGAAACAACAATGTAAATCTTGAGAGTAAAATGTAAATAACATAATACAAGGAGCAGTGGATCTTCCTGCGACCAGGCCCAAATCCTCTAGAAGAAAGGTGCGATCAAAACTCAATATATGGATTTAATGGAAAACTTTGATTATTTCATTAACTATCAAAAGAATTACAAAATCACTTCGACTCCTTAAAGTTCAATCTGCATTCGTAGTCTCGCTGGAATTTTACAAATTACAAAGTTACAAATTTACTTTCGTTTTGATTTACTAGCGTTATATATTCTATGAACTACTAGAAAAATCAGAGCTTGTCCCGAGAATCAGAAGATCCTCAGGATTGCTCGGCTGAACAATTGGATTTCCACATCAATCCCCTATTTTTCCTCTGCCTTTAGCATGGTTCAGACAACTGTAAGCAACAACATCTCCCTTTCTTGGCATTGTTGTGTTATCCGAAAGGAACAATAGTTGTCCAATCTAGTCAGCCTATGCACAAACAACTAGAAAACCTACACTTTTGATACTAGAAACATGTAATTCATCCAACATTACTTTCTATTTTCCTTCCACTGTCTTTCTTAGTGAATGCTCTCAAGATGAGAGTAAATTCAAGGGAAACTATATGATTAATTACGAAATTGAGGAGGAAAAACATACCTTTTTCATTACCCAACATACTCACCAACTTACCTTTTTGCATGTCCTCATGGAATAAGATAATTAAGATGCAATTGAGTCAGAGAATAGGCATGATATGTTTCTTCCTTGTAGACTCGAAAACCATTTTTTCTTTTAAGTACTCCAAAGGCTCGGCCTTCCTGATGTTCTGATAGTTCATAATTACACTGATACCCATCATGAGGATACCAAATGATAGGGATTCTATAGCGAAATCCAATCCAAGTAAGACCCTCACTTAGGACAAGGTTACCATAATAAGTGAGTCTAGCTGAAAGTACAGTGAAGTTCTTATAACCAAAAGGTTCTTGATTTCTAACACTGTTGGGAGAGGTTGTCCATCTTTGCTTTGCAGCTAGGAGAGCTGCTTCTCTAATGTCTTCAAAATATTCCAAACCTGACTTGATAGTGTCTGTGTGGATGGGGCCCAAGGTGGAAACAACTCCTTTTTCCATAAATCTCTTATGTTGTACCCATAGCTATAAGGGCAGTGTAGGTTCACCTCTTAACCAAAGTTCCATTCCACTTTCTCTCCTCTAGAAGGTATCATGGGAGTTAGCCCATTTGAGTTGGTTTTTAGCAAAGGAAAGGAAATCCTAGAACTGGACAACTTGAGGAAGGGGCTCAGATTGACATCCCGATCATCTTCCAATAAAAAATTGTGCAAATATAATTCACATAAGAATTTTTTACATCCTCAGTCCGTGTTTGACAACATTTAATAAAATAAGGAGTAGATTTAAACTCAAAGGGCTGACCAACTCTAATGGCCTTAACTTTTAACAGTAAATATCAGTCGAGCAGAAAATTGCATAGTTCGTAGGAGGTGACCTACAAGCTAGTGCATCTGAATAAATGGAACAAATAATTTTGATTTGTTCCACAACTTTATGATACTGTCCTTGTAGTTCCTCCACTTTATCTTGTTCTTCTCTAAGGCTGGCATAGGTTTCATCCTCTGTTGTGGTCAAGTCATTAAATTTTTTCAATAACTCCTGATATTTCTTCAAAGGAACAACTTCTTGTTGATGTTGCAATAGTTCTTATTATTTTTCTACCAATTATGTGCTCAGTTTTCGAATGATAGCCTCTAATACCAAGGGGGTATAAGTAGCTACATCTCAGTGTGAGTAGTCTTACTACCAGTTTCTACTGACTCTGTGTGAATGCCTACTTCTGTTGTTACTGCAGGGACACAAAGGTTTGTTTGAACAACTGCTTCTGTTGTTGACATAGGGACACGTTGATGGTGTTGGACCTACCAACATGTCAAGCGGATATCCCTAGTAAGAAGCCCCAATTAGGCCTCAAACTGTTTGGTGTAGGAGTCCTAGTAGTGGGTCGTAAGGTAATTCCTTGACCACGATCTCGCAAAGAGACAAGTAGGATAACTCTGTTGGTAGCAAGGGTGTGACTGATGTAGAGAGTCAAGGAATGTGTATGAGAGGTTCCAACACTTCAAAGGGAGAGGAAGGTGAAGGTGAGTTCTGGGTTGAAAGGGATTAGTCCCAATTCGGCTAGGAACACAACACACAAAGGACATGCATAGCTTCCGGTGGAGTAGTCCACTCAGATGCAGCAATCACATCATACAAGGTAAGATAAAATGAACAACACTCACGAATCAGTCTGAAACGAGTGTGACGGTTGATATAGCAAGGTTCATGAGAAAGGTTGTCTAATGTCCGACAGAGCATTTGACATGGACAATTATACCATTAACAACATATGCAACACATTAACAACAAGATTCATATAATTGCATGTAAATCAGTTCATGTACAAGTACGTAATTTAAACAACATATATCATTAAGGCAATTGGAATAGTCCAACTAAAATAACAATATATGCATGAAAATGTGTTGGCTCTCATGATTAAAGAAGTGTAAGTAACAATCATACAATACACCATGTTAACCTGCTAGCCCCAACAATGGAATGTTACAACCACATCTGCCTACTCCTCCAAAGATATGTACTAGCTCCGTGCAGTGGAGAAGCCAAGGCGAGTTACAATGCTATCCAAGCCTTTTTCAAGATAGTCTTAGTAGAAGCTTCGTTGACCAAAATCCTCTACAATGAGTTATGAGGAACTATTTATAGCAAAGGGTGGGGTGACCTTTGACATCCCCTTTGTGACCATTCAACTACCCTCATGACTCTTCACTTGCTCTATGACAGTTACAGTCACTCTTGATACTTGACTTACATTGAACATGACTCAACATTACAATGCGCATGTACCCATGTGAACAATGGCTTGAACAAGCCAAACTAGACACCACTCTGACTTAGACAACTATAGAAATCCAACTGCTTGACATCCTCATGCTGATCAATAGTAACATATTGGTGCCAAGATTGGTAGTCTCTGATAGTGTCTGTGTGTTCCACTGTGACATCCATCTGGAACCTAAAACTTGCCTCCATGGCATCTGGGTACACTACTCGGGCTCCTATGTCGAACTCATCTGAGAGCATGCACATCATTGTCCTCAATGTGGCCAAACTAGCAACATACTTGTGCATGATGTCTGCACTGATAGGCAAGTCTAGACTGGTGGCGACGTGCATGAACTCGTCGAAGTATGAGTTAAGTTCCCGCTGGACCTGCTTCTTGGTCTTCACTTAGGTAAGAGTCCGAAGTGATGGAATCACATGTGTGTGCACCACAACCTCCATGCTCTTGAATACTTGTGCATGGGAATCCTGTATGTCAATGATGAGCTGCAGTAGGTCCTCATAGTTTTGGATTTGACTCTGAATACGTGCTTGCAGCTCAACAACATTGGCCCTCATCATCTTGGGCAAATGAAGCAGCACTGCCTTGTACTTCACTTTCCATGCCAGAATGTTATCAACGACAGGATGGATGTTCTTCAAGATGCTAGCTCTTCTCACACATTGATGCCTCCATTAGTGAAGATGAACGACTGCTTAATGCACGATACTAAACTTGGAGTACAATGCTCGCATGACAGTGTCCATTGACAATACTTCATTTAGTATTATCTTCTTCAGTTCAGCTCAGGCAGAAATTGTCACCAAGTCTTCTCCCTTCTTGGCCACCTGTATTATCTTCGCCATTCGCTCATTCTTAGCTATGAGGAAGTGAACATTTGATCTAGTGGCTTCGTCATACACTCTAGTTGCATTAGGCAAAGCAGCTGGGTCCTTCTACACATCGATCACGATCATTTTTTCTTCAACTTGCGCAGGGGATGATTGGTCCTCTAGAGTTGGTATTTTTTCAGGCTGCGCAACTCTGTGTTGAGATTCATCAAAGGACTTGTTGCACATCTCTACTTCCGGCTGACCACCAAGGATCTCAGTGCCTCCTTGGTCATTCAAGACTTGCTCATCATCTAGATGCATTGAAGTGGGCAAGTTGACCTCTCTGTAGTGAGGCATGAGGTCAGTGTCTTGTTCCAAATTTGGCTGCTACATGTATGCATCTACCTGTTCAAGAGCCTGTTCTATCCCATGAGGAAAGTCTTGCCCCTAAGAAGGTTCACCCTGTTCGCCTAACTTTCAGCTATTTAGAAGAATCAACTACTTGTACAGGCATTGCTTCATTTGTCTCCATGTGATGCACCCGCTGCTGAATCTATTGCTGCTACACTTCCTTATCATGTTGGCACAACCCTTGTTCTTTATGGAGTTTCTCCCTCAACTCATGCAACTCTCTCTCTGCTTCTTTAATTCTCTTCTTATCCCTCTGCCTTCACATGATTCACTTGTTGCGTTGCTGCCTCTTCTATTGAATATCCATAGCTTCTTGTTCTACAAGTGTACTTGTTCGAAAATTGCAGCTTTGTTCCTCCTCCATGAGGTCGACAATCTTTCTCTTCCCTTTTTTGCATTGAGGCATGCTTGGCTCTACTATTTCTCCTACTGCTACTACTATTGGTGTTCTTAGTGATGCTGCTTAATGCTACTATGCTAACCATTCTACGGGGAAACCGACATATTCGTTGGGTCTGGAGGAATTGAAGCAATACCTCCATGAGTTCTCCTCAGCCCAATGACATGCCCCATGATCCAATTGAACTGAACTCTCATGTAGTGATCCTTCACAATGAAATGTGGGTCATATGGGTTGAATCTTTGGAGGTTGGATGGGTACTTCCTCATTTGTTTAGCTTCAACATCTGCTTTCTTGAGGCTCTAGATCTCGTATAACTTAATCTGCAATGGAAGAGTGGGCTAAGCTACCTTCTTATTCTGCTGCAGCCTAACTGTTAATCCTGCTGAGATATGATACGCTACTTCCTGCATGACAAGCGTGTCCAAAGCAAACTTTTGAAGAGCATCCGGAGGATTCTCCGCACTGAACGCTTGGATGAATGTGTTGTCTAGTGAGGCATACCAATATGAAATGCCTAACAATGCCTTAATCACTTCTTCTAACATGCAGGGTGGATCCTGTTCGAATATCAACCTATACACTAGGGTGACAAGATGGTTGAACAACTGTATGATCACTCCTCTAAAGCTGCACTTCAATAAAAACTTGAAATACATGGTCACAACAGTCTACACCAGTGACCATTCCCATTCTAAGAGAAGGAACTTATGTTGGGCATAGACTGCATCTAGAATGTAGGCAGATATATAAATATTTGCATGCATGCCTTCGGGTGATTGTCAAGATTTCGTGACTTGCTCCTTCAACTGATGAGCTAGTATGCCAGACTAGTTGAATAGTCTTCCTTCTCTAGCCAGTTGGTCCAGTGTGACCACCAAACCTTGAGGGAATGTCTCAATGCTCACTTGGCCACTCAGTTGACATGCGAATATGACCAAGTAATTGTATTCCTTCCTCAACATATTCATCTTATAGATCCGATTAGGGGTCATCTTGAAACGAGTTGTCTCCTTTACCCAATTCTTCAGAATGTCTTTGGAGTGACCTTTTTTTTTGGGCAAGATGAATGGAGGAGTCATGAAAATCATGGGCTCGTTCATATGATACATCTCATCATAGTCTCGTGCCCAAAAGGTTGCAAGCTTCATCCCACTGACACTGCTCAAGGTCATCGTCTTGGGGTCAGTGTGAGAGACGATCTAGTGGATCATATCCACACATGGGAATGCGGGGTATCTTCATGTAATCCAATATAGGCCAGACTTATGAATGTTCATGTATACCTAATGATATTCAAGGTATTCCCCAAAAGTACCTGCGAATGTTTCATTCACCTCTTGCCACTTTAGTTTGATGTCCTTGTCTAGATACAACTTCATATCTTCATAGATTGGCATGCTAGGGGACACCTGTTCAACTATTATTCTAGTTGCATCACCATTAGTGTCCTGAGATCCTATTCTATTGGAAGCCATTGAGCCAGATGAACACCTAAAATATCTGGAAACAAGTAGCATGTTTTGAGCTATGGAAAATGTATGATTTTGACATTTATTTCCTTATCTTTTTCCTTAATTATATCTCTTTTATATTCTAAGATGGTAATATATCAAAGAATTATAGAAAAAACTAGGGAGTTATTGATTATTGAAATTTATTTAATTATTGTCTTTTCTCATGCAGGAAACAGAAGAAATGGAAAATCACCATTCTAGAGGAAACGACAAAACAGAGTAACTGTTGTTCCTTCACTAGGAGGCCATATCCAGACAAGCAGGTAAAGATTGGAGCGCGCAGTTAAGGATAAGAACGGAAAGATCACAACATCAGTGCAAAGACAAATATTTAACTGGAGTTAATAGATTGAGAGGATCCCTCAGGATCTCTCAATCCTGAGGGATCACTATTTCAATGTCCATCTGTTATTCCTGTTTTATCCGCCTGGCCATTATAAAAGGGACAACGCTTGTAAAGAATGGGGATTCATTCATTCATCATCATTATTTAGAACTTAATATTGTATTTTCACTTTGATCACCGACTCTCATTGATTAAAATGGAGTACGATTGGCTGTAACAATTTTTTCATATAATTAATATATAATCTGGTTGTTGTTCCTTCTTTTATACTGAAGTAGATCGACGGTGCTTCACTAGCGGCTAAGGGCCTGACCTTGGTGGATCCACTTGCTATTTTGTACCATTCCTTTATTATCTCTATTATGTGATGGTTTTGTTTGATCTTTGTTTATTGGAGTCGCATTGCTTTACTGTTTCTTGTTTCCAGAATTAATGAATTGCTCCATTATATATGCTATAACTGAATTGTGTTGCTATTCCTTCTCATCATAATAAGATTAATATTATCTGCCACTATATTGTTATGCTGTTCATCTCAATTACAAAGCATCATTGTTCATTCCAGTAAACTAATTTTGCTGTTCATTACAGTTTTAGAATTTCCGTTGTTCCTTCTACTAAATAGCATTGTTGTTCATTTGCTTTCTGCAAGCATTTGGTTTTGCATTTCAGCATTGTTTTTTTTCTAAATAAGGTTAATCTATTGATATAATACAAAAAGTTACATAGTAGCCGGGCCGAAAAGGGTCTCGGCCTTAATTAGCATGCGACCATGAAAATTTTCTGAGACTGTCCCTACAAAGGGGAAACAGATCCATTAAACATCCAAATTTAACCCACAGGTTTCCTGACTAGACCAGCCTATCAGCTAACAACAAAACCACCCTAAAAACTAGCAAAACCACCCAGAAAAACCACAAATTGTCCTGACTAGACCGCCCAGCCAGCAGATTACCCTGATGACACATAAGCAAGATATTAAATTAACCCAGAACTAAATGAATTGCCACCACGCATCACCAAGTCATCTGGAGCGGGTTCCTCCACGATAGGACATGCCCAGTCATCTGGGTTTTCCGCCTCACCACGTCCCGCAGCCTGACTTCCTCCCTCTCTACTGCCAGCTGCATCCTATAGGCTCGACGTGTTCTCCAGATGGTTTTCCACTACCCGCGTGTCACTAGGAATGCCTGAAGCATCATGCGAGCTGCCAGCAATGGCTTTTCGATGTCTTCTGCAATGATCTCCATTACCATACAGCTCGTCATTGTTGTCTCTATGCCAACTTTGGCGTGCTCTGGCCATCTACTCCAGGGAAGTAGTCATGGGTATTTGCTGCTCAGGCTCTTCGGAAATGTAGATGGAGATGGTGGCGACTATAAGCGGGAAATTCATAGAGCTACGGAACGAGAACTACATCATGCGGGGGACTTGATGCGGAGGCAGAGGGAAGGTAGCAGTGTGCATAGCTGCCTCATCATGTCTGGAGCAGTGGAGGCAGGCTCTATGTCTACCACTTCTGGTGTAATGGCAGGGATTTTCAGCTAAAGAGGCAGGGGAAGCCGAATTGTGGCTATGTAGAGCAGGGGAGTGAGAGCTATCGCCGCGAGTGCCACTGCGACGGCTACACATGCAGTGGCGAACGAAGGTGGAGGTAGGTGCAGTTGCAGAGTCAGGTGGGGTGAAGAAGAGTTGATAGAGGAATGTTGAGCAGAAGTTACAAAGTGCTGAGGGGTAGGAGCCAAATTTTAAAGGTTAGTATGGGAATGGTGGAAGCCATTACCCAAGTCCAGACAGCAAACAAGCCAACATCTGCGTCCCATGCTGGTTCACTCAGTTGGCTCTCCCGCCTGTGGAGGGCAGGCACAATGAAACAGGGGAAGAATGATTGGGTGATTCACTGGTTCCATGGTTATGCAGGCGATGGTTTTGCCTCTACAAGAGCATGCATTAAATGTCGCCTGCGAGGTGTCATGAGGATTATTCAAGTTGGTCTTGGAATGGTTGCAAGGGGCCAAGTGGCCGTCTCGTCCACCGTCGCCCCATCTCATCGCCTTAAATTCCTTAATTGCCACCTGCATCTGGGGGTTGAGCTTCCTTGTGCACCAGGTCAGTGAAAATTTGCAGTTGATTGTGATCATCGATGATGTTGAGAAGGTCGTAATGTAGGATTTGGTCCTGATCGACCCCAATGTTTGCTAGGAGATCAGCAATTTTGTTACTGTCCCTTTTGACGTGAATAAAAGTTATTGCTCTCCTGTCTTTTATCCATTTCTCTATTGTTTCAAGCCTGGCCAATAATCTCCAGCTTTTGGCAACTCGCGAAGCCATGCTTCCTTGTTGGATTAGAGTGGCCATGTTGAGAAGGATTTGAGTGTCCCCTTCTATTAGGATGGGATAAAAATTGTGTTGATCAGCTAGCTTCATACCTTGCCACAATCCTTCTAGTTCTGCAGAGTTGTTCGTGTCCCATCCTATGGATCCAAAATACAGTAGTAGGGGTTGGCCCTCATGATTCCTGAATATGCCTTCGAATCCTGCTTTTCCTGGGTTGCCCTTGGAGGCACCATCGAAATTTAACTTAATCACTCTTTTTGGGGGGTGTATCCAATGTGAAAGCTGCCTGGTTGCAATGTGGGGTCTATTGGAGTTCAATTGTGCTTGTGGGAGCTGTATATTCCAGTTAGCCCATATGCTTAATTCTTGAGGCTGTGTCGGAAAGTCCTCAGTTGTCCATTGATGCAATGCAAGAGTTTCCTTGATGTTCTGACATAGGTTATTCCATATGATTTCTAAGGAGGTTTTTTTATTTTTGAAAATTTGTTTATTTCTTTCCTTCCAGATTGTCCAAAGAAGGAGACCTGGCAAGATAGTCCACAACTTGTTGAGAACTTTGTTGTTATAGGGCTCTGGGGTCCAGTTGCTAATAGTGCTTCTTATATCCCCAAGAAGTCTGCAGGGTCTCTGGCATCTGAAAGTGAGCTTTTCCCAGAGTTGGTTGGCCATGTGGCATGAGTCCATGAGGTGCTGAATGGTTTCTTCATTGTTTTGACAGTTGGGACAGTAAGAAGGACCATGAAATCCTCTTTTGATTAAGTTGTCCCATGTGAGAATTCTTTGATGATATAGCAACTAGATGAAAGTGGAGACTTTGGGCTAGATCCCAGTAGTCCATATATGATTCCAAGCAAGATCAATTGGTTCTTGAGTTTGAGACATTATCTGGTAAGCTTCTTTGGTGGTGTATGTTCCTTTCGGTGTATAACCCCATCTTAGAACATTGCTACCTGTATTGACTTTGATTTTCCTACTGGTAAGCTCTTTGTGTAGTTCCATGCTATAAGCTTCCATTTCTTGCTGTGTTATTTGCCCCACTGGTTTCCATTGCCTGAATCCCTGTATAGTACTTAGAGTCTAGTAATGTGCAACATTGTTCTCCTGGTTAATGTCATTTCCATTATGATTTGTGCCTGGTAAGAGTGCTACAATTTTGGGTCTCTGTTGCCAAGAATCCGTCCAAAAATGGGCTGTCCTCCCGTCCCTTATCTCCCAGAAGCTATGCTGATGGATGATCTCTCTGTGTTGCTTGGTCGCGTTCCAAATTAGGGATCCTATAGGCATGGTAGTTATCCTGATTAGTTCTTGTTGCGGTCGATTATTTGCATACTTTGTTGTCCATAATTGCGCCCATGGCTTCTGTGGGCAGGAAACCCATTGCCACCAAATCCGTGCTCCCATCAAAATATTGTTGTGTTGTGGATCACGTAGGCCTAGACCCCCCTGCTTTTTAGGCTTGCAAACTTTTTCCCATTTGACTAAAGCCCATTTTCTATTTTGTCCTGTAGAGCCCCATAAGAAATTGCGTTGCAGATTCCTAATTCTCTTCAGCACCCATTTCGGTGCAGCGAGTACTGAGAACAAATAGAGGGGCATAGATTGTAGGACTGCTTTGATCAAGACTAATCTACTTGCCATGTTGAGAGTTCTATAAGTCCAAGACTGGAGCTGACTTTCCATTTTCTCTAAGAGTTGATGCCAGGAAGCATGCTTTAAGGCGGAATCTATGAGAGGGGCTCCTAAATACTGAGAAGGAAGCTTGGCTTGAGAGAATCCAATGATTCGAGCAATGATTCTTTGGGTGGGAATAGGAGTGTTGAAGAAAAAAATTTGAGATTTGGTCGTGTTTATGGTGGTGCCAGAAGCTTCTGAGAATGTGTCTAAAAGTGCTTTAAAGGTTCTGGCCTCATTAACAGAAGGATGACCAAAGAGCATATTGTCATCAACAAATTGTTGATGTGTGATAGCAGAGGAGCCATGGACAGAGAGTCCTCTAAGGTCATGGGAATGAACAGTATGCTTTATGAGACGGCCTAGACCCTCAGCCATAATGATGAAAAGAAAGGGGGACAGAGGGTCCCCTTGACGAATTCCTCTTGACGGGTGGTACGGTTTAGAGGGGATTCCATTGACAAGAACAGAGCAAAGTGGGGAGGAAACAAGGGTCATTATCCATCTAACCCAGGTCGGGCTGAATCCAAAGGCTATTAGCATCTGTTTTATGTATGTCCAGCTGAGTTTATCAAAGGCTTTGGAAAGGTCAATTTTCAACAACATACCTGCCTATTTGTTTTTCTTGAGAGAGTGGATGGTTTCATGAGTAAGAATAATACCATCTAGAATTTGGCGACCTTCTACATACCTAGATTGCTCTGGTGAGATGAGAAGAGGGAGGAGCATTTTGAGGTGATTGGCTATGACTTTCGAGATAATCTTGTAGATGACATTGCAGAGGGCAATAGGCCTGAACTTCTCCGGAGTGCTTGGTTGCGCAACTTTGGGAATAAGGGCGATAAAAGTTGCATTGAGCGAAGGGAGTAACCAATGCATGGCTCTAGATTCTTCTACCACATTCTAGACATCTACTTTGATTAGATCCCAAAAGTGGTGGTAAAAGTTGGACGTGAAGCCGTCAGGTCCCGGCGCTTTCCCAACCTTCAGTTGATTTGAAGCCTCTTCGACCTCCATGATGGTGACTGGTCTTAACAATAATTGATTATGCTCCTCCGTGATGAGTTTAGGAATATGCTTAAGTATCTCATTGGTTGCATGCTGTCTATCTGTGGGCTGCTCTTGATGAACAATTTTGAAGTGATTTGTGAGCTCTTTCTCTATGTCTTCCTGTTTCTCCATTTTGTTTCCCTGTGAGTTTTGAATGTGAGAGATTGTATTGTTCATTCTTCTTTGTATAGTTGTATGATGAAAAAACTTAGTATTTCGTTCCCCTTCTTTTAACCATCTGATTCTTGACTTCTGTCTCCAGAGCAGTTCCTCTTGTCTACCTCTTTCATCTAGTTGTGTTAGTAGTATTTGTTCCTGTCTGGCATACTCCTCTGTTCTGCCTTCTAGGATGATCTTTTGTTGTAGCTCTACCATGCTTTGCTCAAGAGCTTTTTTCTCTTGAAGGATGTTGCCAAAAATGGTGTAGTTCCAGGTTTTGATTTGTTTTTTGATATGCTTCAGTCTTTGTTGGAATTGGTACATGAGAGAGCCCCCGTTGGGAATGAAACTTTCCCATGTTGTTTTGACCACTGTATTGAACTCAGGGTGAGTGAGCCAGAAAGCTTCAAACTTGAAAGGTCTTCTATTTGAGTTTCCAGGATTTTTCCATTGCAAAGAGATGGGCCAATGATCCGAGCCAGCTAGGGGTAGGATAGAGGTGCATATATCACCACCAAGATGGACGAAATTGTCTGAAATTAGAAATCTGTCCAACCTGGATGCTATTTGCTGAGTGTCGGCTCTTTTGTTGTTCCAGGTAAAGATGCCATTGTCAAAAGGTAAGTCTATTAGTCTATTGTGTTGAATATAGTCTTTGAAGTCATTGCTTTCTTTTTCCAGCTTTCTTCTGCCCCCCAATTTTTCCTCTAGCCGTGTGATCATATTGAAGTCTCCACTTGTTAACCAAAGTGGATGAGTTCTTGGAGCATTAAGAATCTCCAATGTTTCTAATTGCTTAAGTTTTTGTGTACTTTCCTATGGGAAGTAAACATTGGTTAAATGCCCATGTATGTTGGTGCCGATCAGGTGGAACATTGCATGTATGAAGTGATGCGAAGCATAGAAATTTGTTAAGGAAATATGCTGAGTATTCCATGCTATGGCTAACCCTCCCGAGGCACCTGTTGCATCTACTGTTACTGTTTGACATCCTGCCCAGGCTTTGGATAATATGGATTCTAAAGTGCTGGTGCTACATTTTGTTTCTTGCATGAATACAATGTATGGTTGTTCTTTCTGAATCATGTTCTTCAACATTCTGTACTTCCCGGGACCGTTAAGTCCTCTTACATTCCATGAGATTAGCTTCATGGTTGACTGGTAGGTAAGGATCGATAATATTTGGTCAACTTGGAGCATCTGCCCGATTCCACTAGCATTTCCCCAATTAAAATGGTACGTTGTAGATCTGTCTTTCTGCCTCTTTTCTTCCCCTCTTTAATGATATGTTTCCCATCCCATCGGCCTCCTTGCTGTATGCCTAGAGTATTATGCTGATGCACTCGTGTGAGAACTACTTCCAAATTTTCCAGTTGTCTTTCTGGTATTGTGTTGAACTCTTTCCTTTTGCAAGCTTGCTCTAGACTGAAAATGTCTATTTCCCTGAGATCAAAGCTTTCTGGTTCTTCTTCCATTAAGCTTTGCTGACTGCCTCCTTCCTAGTGGGTAAGTGGCTGAGAAGGTTCTTCCTGAGTATCATCAATGTCCATAATCTTATCGGACCATAGTGCTTTGTACTGAACAAGGTCGGTGTTGAGTTGTAGATCTGAGGCAAGCTTTTCAGAGGAGATGGCATTCGAAGGATGACTGGTTTTAGAGTGGATAGGAGTGGTGGACATATGAGTGGATGGATCTGAGCTTGGCTTTGCTGGCATGGGCGTATCTGATTCAGGCTGTTCTAGATTTGTCAGAATATCAAAGCTAGAGGATGACAAATCAGAAGCTAGAGCATCGCTTTTAGGTGTTGAGGGAGGTTTTTTGGTATGCCTTTTCCGGCTGGCTACCTTGGTGAATCCTTCGGGATCAGACTTGTTTCCAGTTTCTATGGTTTTGGGCGGCATGTTTAAGGGACAGTCACGAAAGAGGTGACCATGGGCATGGCATCGCCTGCAACGGAAGGGTACATGTTCATAATCAAGGGGCTGAATCCATTCAAAGTCATCATGCAGAAGACTTACCGTGTCCGGTAGCGCATGGCCCAGCTTCATGTAGACGCAGATCCATGCATAAGATGTATATCTTCGAAGCTTAGTTTCCTCCGCAGCCTTTATGAACTCGCCTAAGCCATTGCCAATGGCTTTTAGTGAATCCTCGTCCCAGTATTCCAGTGGAAGCGAGTACATGCGGATCCATACTGGTGCCCAACTAAAGTCTTCTTTGTCAGGGTTGAATCTTTCGACCCAATCTCGTAGATAAAGGCCTGCTGCATTGAAGAAATAGGGTCCTCCATCCAGAACTCGGTTTCTGTCTTCAAGGCAGTTAAAAGTGGCTGTAAAGAAGCCCTTAGGGCCCAACTGTAGAGTTACATGACCTTTGGGCTTCCATTTCGAGATTATCCAGCCTTGCAGGGCTTTTTCAGTCGGCCAGAAACCTATGAATTTGCCAATCAGGGCGTGATCTTTCATATATTGTATTTGCGCATTGATTCTATGACTAGGCAACTCGATCTTGGGCCTTTCTGTGGCAATGGGTTTGCATGTTGGCGATGAGGCTTTCTTTGGTTTGCCAGATGTTGCTTGTTTGTCCACTATCTCTTGTTCCAGATCTTCTTGTTCATTCTTCTCCTTCTGTTACACAGGTCGTGCCTCAGGCTTCTCTACATTCTTAGTTCTGCTCTCAGTTGGGTTTTCCTTATTGTTATTTTTGGGGGGAGGCGTTGATGCCTCCCCCAATGGACTGTTCATTGTCCTTTGTGCTCAGAATTTCAGTGCCAATCCTGACAATGTTTTTGTTTGAGCTTGAAAAGCTGCAAGTTCAGACTGTGCGCCGTGGATGGTTTTGACAAGAACCCTAGTTCCTTAGTGCGCCATTGCACCTCTCTCCCGTTCCACCACCAAGCTGCAACTATTCCAAGCATGAATGTTGGATCTCATAAAACAAATCAATCAAAACCATTCAGGGTTTTCAAAGGCCAAACCACCTCAACCCTCAACCAGTGATTCCACCTCACGGTCAGACATCACTAACCATCACCAGATTGGTCACTTGCCTTTCAAAATTGTTACAGTTAACATAGTTATCCAGTTTCTATCAGCAGCATTATTGATTTAATTCATCGTCATTTCCAATCGGTCATCTAGTGTGGAGTGTGAGATCAACAACTGTAAAGGACATTGGCTATACTGTCAAAGTTCTCAGATTGTGGATCTTATTTATGTTTGATTTCATTTTCATCAATTAAAAGAGGAAAAATTTATTGCTACTATATCCTTGACTGATAATTGCTATTAATTTCCTGAGTGAATGATCTAGTTTCAAAGCATTGAGTCTCTTTTAATTGAAAGTAAGTTTTATTTCAAGCATATGTTTACTCTTGTATTTGAAAGCATTGTATTGCAATTTAGAAACATTACTCTTGAATAAATAGCAGCCACAAACTGTGTACACTCTTGAAATAGCAAATCTTACCCAGATTGATAATTAATGTAGGATAAATAGGAGTTAAAAAGACACCTTTTATCACTTAACATTTTGGTGTCGTTGATGGGGAGAGTGTAGCCATTTTTTTTAAAAGAGTAGTGTGCATCTGATTAGTGCCTGTTAGGAGAGAATTAGGTATTAAAAATGGAAGGTAAGAACCTACGTACGGAGCATGTAAAAGCCTAGCTCCCCCGCCCGCTTTCCAACAAAATTGTTAAATTTTTTGGGTAGAAATAAATATTTGAGTTGTGTGTATGACTAAGAAGAAAAAACTTGAAAATACTCCAAAACCACTACCCAAATCCTTAAGAAATCTGAATCTCAGCCATTTGTGGGCCCTAGAAAAGTTTCTTCTAGACAACCTACTAGCTCCCTTCAGGCCACAGGCTCACCATATGTAGCCTTTGCTGAGGTGCACAACAAAACAGAAGAGACTGAGCAAGATTTTCAAGAAGTTGAGAATTCACGCCCAATTTCTTTACAAGAAGGGAATTCTAGTAATCTCAGTGAAGGAGGAGGAGGAACAAGGGAAGTAGAGGAGCCAAGATCCCCTCTCGAAATAGTTCAAACACTCAATAGCCCAGATAAGGGGAGTGCTCTCAAGATCATCCAAAACAAAGCAGAAGAATCTGAGGAGCCAAGATCCCCCCAAATCGTAGTGTTGAGGGACAAAGTCCCCTAGGGTCTTGGGTCAATACCCTAGTAGAGTGGGGATTATCTACAAAGAAAAACAAGCATTCCATACAACTATGATACTTATATAAACAAACTACATGAAGAGAGGTGCACCTGGGGGTCCTTCGTTTGGGTAGATCCAACCAAGGTCCAAACCCTCTCGGAGTTCCTTTCGATCCTTCAACCTACAAGGAAATCAATTCAAGGAAGCATAGTAGTATATGGGCCAAGAATTATAAGGAAATCAACTTCATAGCATATTGAAAGGTAGTTAGTTATACAATTGAAACAACCATTCATATGTAAATCATAACATTGATATCATAAGCATGAAGAAGATTAATATCAGGAACAAGACAAGTGTTTCTTTTATTATAGATAACTAAAATACAATAAGGAATGATTTCACCTGAGTCTTCCTTTCACAGGCTCCAAGTAGAAGCATCCTCTGGATTCATCCAATCTCAAGCCTTCAACTAACTCCTTCCATGACTCACTCAAGGATATCTCAACTAATAGAAAGACATCATAACTCAAGAAAACAAGGGTTTCCTGTAATGGGGGAAGTACTCGAAGCACAAGGATCTTCAGACCTGATCAAGGATAATCTCAGCAGAGTGATTTTTCTCTCTCTTCTCTCCTCCCTTAGGCCTTCGCATTCAAGCCCTTAGTTGGGAATTCATTGGGAACAGTTGGGCCACGGGCAGTAATAGGTAATCAATAGGTAAAACCCGTGATCTCCCCCCGAAATTAAGGAGATTTAATTTTTTTGAAGTGTTTTAAGAAATATATGCAGGTTGGGTATACACAGACCCGCGTACACACACGTTTTGCTCAAGGAAATGTCGCATATAGGGAGTAAAACACTGTTTTTTTAAGTATTTCGATGAGGTCTGTAAGGAGGGGTTTCCCTAGGCCATGAGTGTAGCATCACAAACATCAAGAGTGAGATTTGGAGCTATAACAGATGCCCACTAATATATGAGGTCAGAAGGGGTACATGATGGCTGAAATGTATTAAGTAAGTGCATGGAAAGGAAACCTGTCAAAAAATTGAGAAGGACTTCACCAGAGTTCACCCTACCAAGCCACAAAAGGAGATCAGAAAGGAACACTGTTTGAGGCAGGCATACCCATGCTCAGAGAAAGTAAAGCATGTCTACATATCAAGTAAAAGTGGATCCACTAAGTATACAAGTATAAAAGACTAAAAAATACTTGATGGATCATCTGATCATGATCGAACAAGTACATTTCTGAGATCACATATAAGAATGTCAATGATGCTGAAGGATGAAGTGGATCACTGATATCAAAGACTGATCCCAAAAGTACCAAATGAACATGATGGAGTAAGATGGTACTCCACTGCAAACTCAGGTGCCAGCATATAGAATTTCACCATGAATGATTGCAACATATAAGGTGGAGTGGTATCAACTAGAAAAAACAGAAGCAACTGTCAAGTGAACCAATGAATGCTGATGCAACTTGAGGTCTTCACCAACTGCCTTGGTACATTTCTGCACCATGGGAATAAATGATCTGAAGTCGACCATGTGAGAAATCATTTGATTATTGGTCATTGATGTATACTATTAACAAATGTGAGACCACTCACTGATAATGATAATGAGTGTCAAGGTACCCAGTACAATCTAACAAGTGTGAATAGATGAGATGGAGTAGAACACCTGTAAGAATCTATCAATCAGGAGACAATGATGGTTTCCCACTGTCGATAGCAAAGGATCTACCACTAATGACTGCAAACCCCAAGGTACTACCCAAATGGACTCTAGATGTTTACCCTAGAGCAATGAGTCGTAGTCGATGGGGAAAGATCTGCTAGAAGGAAGGCATTAATGCATCCTTCATCAATTTAGTGCGAGTATAATGCGTAGGCCAATAACGTGGAAGGAATCATATGAAAAAGATGTAGTAACTCAACCGAAGCACGTTTTCGGCATACACAAGATGTGGCTAGTGCATGACAGATACCATCTGAACCAACCAAGAATGAAAGCTGACACAAAGGCGAGGTATCCACCAATAGGGTCAAATGGAAACCAAGGTGCTGCACGAATCCCAATGTCTGATAGTGTAAGCTGATGTCGAACACAAGGGAAACCACTTAGCCAAAGACCCATGATATTGATCGATGCTAAGCACAAGGTGACCTATCAATAATGAAAATAGGGCCAGGGTACAGCTCTAGGCCTGTCCTCAGAGCAAGATGTCATCGTTGATAAGGACAAGACCCACCAGCAAGAATTCAATGGAGACCTTCTCAAACCGGCACGAGTAAAGGACCAATATAATTGATGTGATGATAGACAATACACTCACAACCAGGGATGGTCCACTGAAAAATGAGTCAAGAGACACCGTAGAGAGGTCGACTTAGGCTAACTTCTGTTGAAAAAAAGCACCAATTAATGTGACTATGTGGTAACATATGATGACTCTGTATAAGTTCGTCATGCAAGAGGCACGAACAAACCCTCCATATGATTGGAAGAGATAAACAATCGGGGGAGAACTGACTCAATAGCAAGGTTAAGGCATACCTAAGTATGCCAGTCACTTGGAATGAATGAGAGCATGCCGTAGTGGATGATGAGGTTATGAACGATTCTAATGCCCTAGATTCCTTAAGAGAATGCGGTTTGCTAAAGTTCTTTAAAATGCCAAACATCAAAGCAAACACTCACCTGCTCGAAATGCTCATTCACTACTGGAACATCGAGGATGACTCATTTATGATTGATCAAATGCCACTCAAGATAGAGGTTGAGGATATTTATTTCATCACAGGCCCTTCCCAGAGGGGAGAGGTAGTACATTCCATGGGCAGATCACAAGGCAGTCTCTCTATCGAGGACTACGTGCATATATATTACCTGGGTCATCCAGAAAAGGTTGCAAGTCAAATTCCAATCAAGCATATGGAGAGTTTATCATTAAGGATCATGCTTTTCACAATAGCTAGAGTGAACAGATCAGCTTCTTTACACCAGGCTTTACGGCTAGCCATGAGCTTGGCGGTAGACTGTCTCACCACAATATTTGATTGGTGTACTCCTCTTATCACCAACCTAAAGAGCCAGCTAACTTCTATCAAGAAGGGGAAGACCAAAAACTTCGGGTTTGTGCTCTTTCTTCTTTGAGAGGGTCCCAGCACTCCATCCTAGAGTATCAGTTTCGATCAACACCCCACGAGATTCACGAATGGGTAGGTGGCTTGACTTGATGAAATGATTAGGAGGTGGGGATGTTCCATGGACTGCTTTCGACGATGACTTCCTCTTATAGTGGGAGCAGCAGATCATTTCCATAGATGACTACCCCTATGCTAGGATGGACTTTCGAGGAGATCCTGATCTAGCTTTACCACCAACTGCAGCATGGGGCAATACAGGTAACAAATGTTTTTAATTTTATGATTTTTATGATTTTTCAAATATAATAATGAATTTTAAAAAATATTTTTGATAGGATTCAAATGACTAATATGATGATCATGTTCCAGATATTGGGCTAGTATGACCAGATGGGTTCCCATGGCATGGACGTCACAACCGAGGTTCCGAAGAGGCAGGTGCGAACACAGAGCGACTTCTACACATAGTTCAGTGGCACTTGGTGAGACTAACTCACCGAGTACCAATGGAGGCTGTAGAGGATCTCCCTATAGACATGCAGTGTCATGTGGTTGGCATGCCACAAGACTGGGTTCACACTCTTAGGCGTGTGGCCAAAGCAGTAGTCACATACTTAGCCACTCATCCTGAGCTGGGGCATTAGATGTACTGGACATGATTATGGGCATTTGAGTCCCAATTTTTGTATATTATTTTGGACACACTTATGTACACTTGAGATATTCTATGATATATATATACAGTTTCGACTTTTTGATGCTCGATTTTATTGTGATGAATGAATGATGTGCCAGTCTAATGCTTGATTAGAGATAGAATCAGCTAACCAATTATGAGATCTTGGAATGTGAAAATAATTAACGTAAGTAAATGATCTTTGCAACAACCTCACCCTTAAATACTGGCGATATAAACATGGATCCCTTACCCAATAAATGTTATTCAATTGTGACACTATCAATTGTGAATCAAGATAGACTACCAATGAATCAATTTCATAAGAAATTGCTTCAGATAGTAAATTAATGATGGCAGTATACTTAGCCATATTATTTGAAGTGGGACCAATGCATACTCCCCTTAACACCATCAACTCACCAGTTGGATAGTAGATTATCCAAGCTGCAGAGGCGAGGTTCTGAGTGTGCCAACTAGCACCATCGGCAAATCCAAAATAGATCGAGTCATCCATCAACGCCTGCCGCAACAGACCAAAAAGTGTCAATATCAAAGACTCCGGATGAGATATGTACAAGCATACAAAATGTACAAAGAAGCCATTGCCTAGCTGCTACTTAAGCAAAGTACTTCTTGAGGTAGAGCCCGTTTTGGGGCTCTGCCAGCTTGTTTCCTTCAAAATTGATTAACTCATACGCCCCTTTTTCTAAAACTCGTTTGATTATAAAGGGACTGTACCACATAGGCATGAACCTTCCTACCCCCAAGGCATCCTTATCTTGGTCATAGACCAAGACAAGGTCACCTTCAAAAAAGACTCGAGGATGGACAACTTTATCGTACTAAGTTTTAACCCTTTTCTTATGAGGCTCATTGATTGTGGTGGCATCTCAACACTGCTCATCGAGATGTTCCAAATGAAGGAGGTGTCTTCGAGACTAGAGGTCTCTAGAAGGAGCTCAATAGCTAACTTAACAGACGGAATTTCACATTCAACAGCAAAGATAGATTCCATCCCATAAACTAACTAAAAAGGAGTAAAACCTGTAACAGTCTTTACGGAGGTTCAGTATGCCAAAATAGCCAGATACAACATAAGATGCCAATTTGACCGATTTTTGTCAATCTTCCTTTGCAGTATCGTCTTAAGGGTTTTTTTCACTTCCTCAACCTGTCCATTGGCCTTAGGATAATACGGAGATGAGTGCTCCTGCTAGAAACCCAATTTAAGAGCCAATTCAGACATCAGTTGGTTCTGGAAATGACTGCCATGGTCAGTGGCAATCTCTCTCGGGATACTGAACCTTGAGATATTCTGATTAAAAAGGAACAATGCTGCTATTTCACTATCATTTTTATAAGTGGGCATGGCCTCAGCCCACTTCGTGAAGTAGTCTATGGCTAAGATAATGTAATTGTGATTTGGTACTAAAGGTGGATTACAAGTTGTAAAATCAATACCCCACTTAGTAAAAGGACCGACAGTGACAACGGGAAAAAGAGGAGCTAGATGTGTGTGCATCTTCCAAGTATAAACTTAACATGGGTGACATCGTTTGACCACATCAACATAATCTTTGAAGAGCGAAGGCCAAAAATTGCCGGCACGTAAGATACGCTGGGCTATAGCAAGCCCTGAAAGATGACCACCACAAGCTCCACTATGGAAATCATTGAGCACTGACTCTACTTCCTCTAGGGTTAAACAACGCTGAAGGATTGAATCAACCCCTCAATGATATAATGTATCACCAATGATGACATAGTTGTTAGCGAGGTGATGCAATTTTTAGCATTCATCCTTAGAGAAAGTAGAGGGAAACTTCGAAGTTTGGAGATAGACAATGATATCTCCATACCAAGAGTCGAGTGAAGAGATGAGGAATAAATGTTCATCAGGAAAACTTTCCTCGTAAACAGTATGCTCTCCACAAGGCAGCTCAAAAATTAACTCCGCAAAAACAATAGATTTCTTAGACTTGGCGGACAAGAACTTGAGATCAAATTCTTGTAAAATGACTATCCATTGATTATATTTACCCCCAATCACTCACCTACTAAGGACACATTGGAATGGATTAACTGCCGCTAACACAAAATTTTTGCATAGTAAGATATAATGGTAGAGTCGCTGGACAACATGGATAGCTGCCAAAGCCAACTTCTCAACAGGAGAATATCAAAGTTCAAGAACTATCAAGCCTCGGCTCAAATAATAAATCACATGCTCCATGAGAGCATCATCTTCCTAAATGAGAACCATACCTATGGTTGGTTCTGCAACAGCGAGATATAAAAGGAAATCCCCACCATAATCCAGTGGACTCAAAAGCAGGGCAGAGACTAATTCCCTTTTCAAGGCATCGAATGACCACTGCACAAAGTCGTCCCATACATATGGAACTTCTTTCCATAGCAAACACATAAACCCTTTAGAGATCTCGGCATAATTTTCTATAAACCTTCTTAAGAAATTAGCCTTCCCTTGAAGACTTTGAAGTTTCCGAATTGAGGACAGGGGAGGCAACTGAATTATTGCCTCTACCTTGAAGGGATCAACTTGAATCCCTTCATTTGACACAATGAACCCTAATAATTGACCAGATGTAACCAAAAAATGCACTTATTGGGATTCAACCGAATCTTGTAAAATCGACATCATTCAAAAACCAATTGAAGGTGACTAGGATGATCAGTTCTCTTTCGAGAACGAGCAGCTAGATCGTCCAAGTATGCTTTGATGATATGTTTAATGTCGTGGAAAGCATATGACATGGCTTGTTGGAAGGTAGCTCCAGCATTTTTTAGACAAAAAAGGCATATTTATGTATGTAAAGGTACCCCAAGGACATATAAAAGCTGTCTTATGCTGATCTTCAGGACGGATAGAGATCTGATTATAACCGGAAAAACCGTCCATGAAGGAGAAAATCTCATTATGTGCACACTCATCAATAATCTAATCAATAAATGGCATGGGGTAATTATCTTTGGGACAAGCTTTGTTTAGGTCCCTAAAGTCAATGCATACTCGGATTGTTCCTTGCCTTTTATCCACAAGGACTGGATTAGAAACCCAATCCGTAAGAGGAATAGGGTATATAAAACCTGCCTTATGCAACTTCTCTACTTCAGCTTTAATGGCTACTGCTTTCCTAGGATTAACTGGGCGAAGCTTCTAACGAATCAGCTTGGCGTTTTCATATTTCTTGATCTCATGTTGAACTATGGATGGATCAATTCCAGGAATTTCTTCATAAGACCAAGAGAATATATCTCAAAACTCCTTAAAAAGGTCGGTGTAAATTTGAATTTCTTCAAGGGAACATTCGGCTCTGATGAAGAGATTCTCAATCACATTAGGGTTCCTAGAGATGTTTATAGATATCATTTTTGAAATCACCAACATATTACCTTCGGCACGAAAGTGTGTTGGAGCCAAAGGATTTTATACCGTACAAACATCACTAATAAAGAGCTCGCAGAACCTAGATTCTACTTCCTGCAACGAAGGAAGAAAATATGAACGATGGTGTAAGTCTTCCCAAGGTTGATCTACACCCATCATTACTTCTAGGATTGCTTCCTCGGATGGTAAAACCGTGTCTAAGTAGTCCATAGCAAAGGTAGAATCAAGGGTCCAAGCCGGGGCCACATCACCATCTAGCTTCTCCTCAGAGAAAGGAGTAGAATGGTTGTCTGTAGAGTTGACAATGGACTGATATTTAAGCTTTGCTACAGACATAGGAAATTGCATTCCACCAACTTGTCCTTTAGCTAATGTGGTCGTAGGTGAAGGCAAGGTCCAAGGGTCTAAAAAATAATGAGTTCAAAAGAACTCTTCCCGTGAAGACTCCTTGGATGATGAAACGACATTGATTCTAGCAATAGGAGAGGGAAAATCAAATGTACCCATCAGTGAAGAATACATCCGAACTCCTATAGTAGGCAGACGAGGGTTATCCACTAAAGGAACAATAGAATCCGAAGTTGCTCGAGGATCAACTGGAGAATAATCTAATTGATCAACCTTGACGATTTTTGCCTCATGAGGAAAGAAAATGAGACAAAACAGAGTTGAAACAATGACATCCATTTCGTATACCCAATTCCTTCCTAAGAGGAGATTGTAATCTAGGTTAGCATTAATGACTTCTACTTCGATATTGACGACCTTCCCCCCAACACATATGGGAAATGCTGGGATAATCCCATGCGGCTTATGAGAATGCCCATCAAATGCAGTCAGGAGGGTAGGTGAAGGAATAGCCGAAGGCAATCTAATGGCCTTCGAGCATGACATCAACATGACACACATGGAAGCTCCTTCATCAATAACGATACGAAAAATTTTAATTTTTCGGTATGTATACTTTATTTGAAAAGCCATGTGATGAGGGAGTTTCTTTTTGACATTAAGCATGTCGAAAGTGAGCACTGAAGAGTTGTTTGGATCAACTACCCCTATCGCCGAAAGAAAAGCACTTCGTTGAGCTAGACATGACTGGAGAACCTCTAAAGCGGACATAGCGCATGGAATCTGCATCAGATCCTCAACAATGGAGTAATTCTGGGCAGCCCTAGCATTAGGATTGATAGTCATGCATTTAGCGGAACCTTTCGATATCCGTGGTATAGTCTCGACAGGGGTTCGCTCAATATGAAGGTTGGTATTTCCAAGAGCAGTTTTATCCTTGGATGTTTTAGTTTCACCATAATCACGTGAACAAGTTGCCACATGGATGTTAGAGCCCATCATGAAAACATTTGATGATTCCTCCCCTTCCTGGTTGCCCCCTGCAGAGGTACTAGGATTTGAGCTCATGCCAGCAAGCATTTGCTTCCCTTGGGGAAAAGGGTTGGTTAACATAGCTTGAGAGCTAGAAGTCCCTTGCTACCCTAACAAGTGTTGAGCATCTTAAATCTTTGGGCAGAGATGAGTTAAATGGTCTCCACTACATATCTTGCATGGAAACTTGACTTTCTTTCTAGACTCATTTCCACCACCACCAACATTATTTCCAGGTTTATTTGCGTTAGTCTTCCCATCTTGACTCTTTTTCTTACCTTGTCCTTTATTTTTCCCATTGGAATTTTGATTTCCTTTAGGGTTGGAAGATTGGACAGCATTAACAGAAGAGGGTTGAGAAGACGAAGGGTTAGACGATGTGACCTGGTTGTTAGGAGCGGTTTGTAAAGACAACTACTGTAATTGGCTCAATAGGTTCACCGCATTTGTGTCTACGGATCCAATGATACCATTCACATGGGGACCTGGCTTCGACTTGGCTATATTAACCTTAGTCCCAGGAGCATCAGGCCAATTTTTTTTGTAGAATCCTAGGCTGAGAGTAAATCAATTCTAACTACTGGGCTCTAAAAATAGCTTGCTTCTCAGAATAGACTCCATACAGAGAGACATCCTTAGAGATTTCAGGTTGTAAGGATTTCAAAAACCATTCAAGACGGTATTCCAGAGGAATTTCGCCTTTAATGAGCATCTTTCTCTGCCTCCATTCTAGAATATGATCAGAAATTTGAGTTGGCGTATCCTAACGAAAATTGGCCAAGAAGTTCAGTTTCGGCATCATAACGAACGGGCAACTGGAAATGATTTAGGAAAATATTAGCCCAGTTGGAGAAATATGTAAAGCTGCCCCCTGGCAACTCTATATACAACTTGGCCGCATTACCAGTTAAGGTGAGTTGAAAAAGTCTCAACCTAATGAGTCATCGATAAGGGAGTTTGATGAGCACCACAAATGGAATGTGGTTGCATGGTTGCCTGGGTCTTCACCTCCCTTCCCCTTGAACTTTCAAATGTCTGAAGGGAGTTTGGTTGGGACTGGAGGCTAGGCCGAATTGTATTTGATTAGATCATTCATTAATTTCATGAGATCTGACAAATTCAAAGTTGCTAGAAAAGGAAGCCTAGGAGGACCCTGGGGATTCCACCCAGACTAGGCGGGGTTCCCAAAGTTCTATAAAGATTGGCATGGATTTTGAAAGGCACAAGGCTAGCCAAAGTAACCAGCAGAACCAGCTGAACCAAAAGGCAAACCTTGTGATCCAGCAAAACTCGGAGTTTGACCAACTCTGGCTGAAAAAACTCCATATCCACCAAAGCTCCCTCCTAAAGGATTATAAGGAGTCAATAACCCTTGATAAGGATTCCAAGAAGAAGCTAAGGGAGGAATACTTCGAAATGAACTAACTGTGGAGTACAACCTATTCCCTTGTTGGCTAAAAAATGGATTCCCAGTTCCTATGCCACTAACTACAGGGTTAATCCATCCTTGAAAGGAATTACTTCCTTGTCCTGTAGAATAAAAAGGCATAGATCCTATCGTCGGGTTGGAATGTGGTATATGACCACTTCCAAAAGGAAAACCTTGAAATGAAGCCAACCCACCCATCATGGATGTGGATACACTAAATCAAACTGACGGAATACCCTGTGAATGGGTGCCAAATGGGAAGAATGCAGAACTAGATACATTGGCTTGGGAATTTCCACTCTTAGAAAGAATGGAGGTAGACCCAACTAAGGATGTACTAGCAAAAGACCCAAATAAAGATGCAGAGGGGATGGAAATAGTTCCTCCCCCTTGTATTGATGTTGGAGTTTGCATGGTTGTAGCACTTGTGGTAGAAACCTTGCTTCCAGTGGTGGTCATCGAAGGTAAGTGCATAATATGACTTGGACTTGATGTTCTATGCGTCAGAGTCCCAACGTATTGTAATACGTCTGGATGGTTAGAAGGTAGAGGAGAATTCAGAGCCGCTAATGACTCTAGGAGTTCTTCTAACTCTATGTTATCTTCCGATTGAAAGATAACTCGAGAAAGAACTCGAGTGTTCCTCTCTAGTTCTGCAGAAGTACCAGGCCTATCCTGAACATTAATGCCCCCGACGGGAGGATCAATCCCCGATGCATCAGCTGCCATGGGAAGAAACCTACCGGAAGTATTACCTCTGCGCCTTCTAGGAGAAGGCTCTAAACATGGTGGTGAAAGATCATGAAGTCTTCGAGACCATCTAGGCGATTGGTCAACCACTTTGATTTTTATTTTTAAGATCTAATTAAAGACTCAAGAAAAAATGAAAGCTAGGCCAACTAAGAGCACAGAGCACACACTAAAAAGTCGCTAAAAGATGTCAGCCAGTCAAACAACTTTCAAGTATTTCTGCTCTGGGTAATGAGGACCGAACACCAAAATAAAAGAAAGTGAAGTAAGGGGCCTTCCAAAGATAGTCTGGGATAATGACAACCTAGTCCTACCAATGAAGGTAAGAGTGGATGTTACACTGTCCTCCTAACAACATCATGCACCAATGCAAGCCCCCAAGCTTCGCAAGGGTGCCCTCCAGTAGTACCGTTGAGAGTGATACAATGTCGACCTCAGGTGCCATAGGATTCCCCTCCGCAAACACCTATGTAGATCCCTAGGAGAAGCAACTAAGGTTACCAACTCGTGTCAGAAGCCAGGTGGAACAGTCTTGACGTAAAATTCAACAAGTAGGAGAGGGGGTATCTCTCTTCCTTATCTTCAAAAACCCTGCTTAACTCCCAGATCCAGAGCTTTCCTGGTCTTCCTAATGCTATTGGATTTGCACTCACTATTCAGATTCCTATGTTTCACAGTTTAAATGGCCTTCAAGGGTTTTCTATCCACACACCTAATCCAAGGCCCTAAAATATCCTAAACTTGTTGGTGTGTTTAAATTAACAATTATGAAAACGTTCTAGTGTATTTTAATTAGCACTTTTTTTAAATGGGTTGTTCTTCAGTCAAGGGATAAGCGGAAATGAAACTTGTGGTGTTTTGGCGCAAAAGAAATTAATAAAAGCTAAACTATATGAAAATGCACTTGTTTTGTTCTTCGATGAAAGAAAT
Organism: Pinus tabuliformis; assembly: GCA_031772625.1. NCBI lineage: Eukaryota > Viridiplantae > Streptophyta > Pinopsida > Pinales > Pinaceae > Pinus > Pinus tabuliformis. The sequence goes on from CM062816.1 coordinate 2,003,071,049, forward strand.
TTCTACTAGGTTTTGAGGAACTTCTAAGAAAGCAATAAATTTTTCTTTTCTTTTCTTTTACGCAAGCTTCGTACTCACAAAAATTAACAAAATTGCAGATGTCCTAAAAGATGCACAAATTTATCCTAATGCAATGAGTACGTGCTGATGCAAAACTTAAGACTACTCTAAATCAAAGAAATGAAAGTAACTTTTTTATCAATTCTAATTATCCACTTAAGATGTTAAATAGAATATAAGTTGCTAATGCTCATTTTTGTCCAAACACTAAAAGAAAATTTCAAGACAAAAAAAATTCACTTTCCCTCGCAAAAATGAAATTAAATCAAAACAAGGGCAAAGAAAGCAAAAACCATGTTTTCAAGAAGTTTTCTTCAAAAGAAAAAAGAAAAATGACTTTTCAAAACTTCAAATACCATTACCATTGAGAACTTTGAGACCATAGAATAAGCAACCAAAACACTTTGCAAGTTATCAACTCAAAATGGGCGAAAGTTCAACAAAATAGGTGTTTCAAGATGCTCTCAACAATTAAAGAGTAGCAAAAAAGAGCTTGATGACAATGATCAAGAGATCAAGAAACACAACTCTCAAAATTGTCACACAACAACTTTCAAAAAGCAAGAGAATTAAATGGCCACAAAGATGCAGTTTTGACACGCAAATAAAAAGTTCACCAAAACAAGGTTTGCCACAAAGACTGAGACTAATCTTTCTACCTTGGAAGACTATAACATCCAAGATTCCTCGAAAGAAATCTTGTGTGCTTAAACAAAAATGATGACGCTTGCAACAAAAAAAAACAAGACCAACACTTTCCACAACCGGAGAGAGTTTGAAATCATGAACTTGCTATAAAAATAAAGACTAACACAAAAAAGTAACTGTACAGGAAAGACTTAGACTAGCAGACTGATCTTCAGAAACAAAAATATTTGAAAAATCTTGAAAATTTTAGGGTATACGCGACTGTGTCAATACACAGTTGGATGTATATGCTATTAAGTCCATAGAAACCTGTGTATACGTGGGCTCATATGGTGAAACTTGCGTACATATGTGACTGTAACCTGACCAAGATGCGTATATAATAGATCACAAGAAAAAACAAAAAAAAGGTCTGAAGAAATTGATAAAACTTATAGTTCAAGTTCCTATAGGAACATACTACTCAGTCACAACAAGTAGATAAATATATGAGCCCTGATTGGCTTGAATAAAGCCAAACTAGGAACAACAATACTATTGTCCCTAGTGGAGTCGCCAATTCTGTTTCAGGGACAAAGTCCCCTAGGGTCTTGGGTCAATACCCTATCAGAGTGGGGGTTATCTACAAAGAAAAACAAGCATTCCATACAGCCATGATACTAATATAAAAAAACTACATGAAGAGATGTGCACCTGGGGGCCCTTTGTTTGGGTAGATCTAGCCATGGTCCAAACCCTCTCGTAGTTCCTTTCAATCCTTCAACCTGCAAGGCAATCAATTCAAGGAAGAATAGCAGTATATGGACGAAGCATCATAAGGAAATCAACTTCATAGCATATTGAAAGGTATTTAGTTATACAATTGAAACAACCATTCATATGTAAATCATAACATTGATATCATAAGCATGAAGAAGATTAATATCGGGAACAAGACAAGTGTTTCTTTTATTATAGATAACTAAAATACAATAAGGAACGATTTCACCTTAGTCTTCCTTTCGCAAGATCTAAGAAGAACTGTCCTCCAGATTCATCTAATCTCAAGCCTTCAAAAAACTCCTTACATAACTCACTCAAGGATATCTCAACTAATGGAAAGACATCATAACTCAAGAAAACAAGGGTTTTCTGTAATGGGGAAAGTGCTGGAAGCACAAGGATCCTTAGACCTGATCAGGGATAATCTCAACAGAGTGATTTTTCTCTCTCTTCTCTCCTGCCTTAGGCCTTCACATTGAAGCAATTTTATACTTCTCCCAAAGTAGTTTTTTAGTTGGGAATTCATTGGGAACAGTTGGGCCAAGGGCACTAATAGGTAATCAACAGGTAAAACCCGTGATCTCCTCCCAAAATTAAGGGGATTTAATTTTTTTAAGTGTTTTAAGGCATATACATAGGTTGGGTATACACAGACCCACGTACACACGTGTTTAGCTCAGGAAATGTCGCGTATAGGGAGTAAAACATTGTTCTTTTAAGTATTTGGACCAGGTCTGGAAAGAGGGGTTGCCCTAGACCAGAAGTGCAACATCACAAACATCAAGAGTGATATTTGGAGCTATAACATGCATTTCAGTAAGGAACACTCATTATCCTAGACCAAGGAAGTGTTGTTAAGCTCATGCATACTCCTTCTAGTCATCCTAGGAATAACTCCCTAGAAATCCTAGAAGGGTATTGGCACATATTTGATCAAATGGCCCAGAACCAGAAAACACCTCAAACCTCCATACTGCAATATCCCATCGTGGACACTGCAATTAATGCACCTATGAAGGCCATTCCTCTCCAGAATAATCCTACATTCCATGGCTTAACATCAGAGGATCCAGACGCATTTCTGTTTGAGTTTGATGTATTATGCCAGGGGTATGACTATACCATTGGTCCCCAAAACTAAAATTATTTCCCTCCACATTAAAAGGAGAAACTTTACGATGGTTTATGGGGTTAGGTGGAGGTGTTATAAACGACTAGGATCATATGAAAACCACTTTTCTAAAGAAATATCAGGATTATTTTAGATCCAAAGAGTTAAAGGATGAAATATTTCAAATGACAGCAAGACCTAGTGAAACATTAGAGGAATATGTAGAATGCTTTCAATACAATCTTAAGAGATCTCATTATTCATATTTACCCTTGCCTGATAATGTTTTAAAAACTACATTAATTAAAGGGATGAAAGAACAACGGGTTGAAACATTAAACATTATGGTCAAAGGTGACATATATTAGGAAAGTTTTGCTGACATCATTGATTTGTGTATCAGGAGTTCAAGAGGTAGGACAAGGTTGAAGCTAGTACAGCGTGACATGATCACAAGGATAACAAGATCTCGGGTGGAGGTATAACCCATGTAGAAATAAAAAATCTACTAGAAGATTTCAAAACTGATATTCTAGGGACTCTGACAACATAGCTTGACATTATGCAAGCTAAACAAAAGCAAGCAAAAGTAGAACAAGATTTGGCGATATTATGCCCTAGGTGCAGAAATAAACATAGCAACAAAGAGTGCCCACTGGATACGGTCCAAGTCTGCACCATTTGCATGAAAGATCACTCCACAGAAAGTTGCCCATCACTCCTAGGACTAAAAGAAGTCTACAAAGAAGCAGAAGAAGAAACAAAACTGGTTTACCTAATAAATTAGTGCCACCAGTGGCATCCACGACAAATAGGTATGCACGTTGATCCATCCTCTTCTTTTCAATATCCTCAGTATAATGCTCATTAATATAAAGGAATGTGGCAGAATCAGCCACCTTTCTCCAGTTGGTCACAGCAGCCATTCCCCATATCACCATGGCCTAATCAAACCAATGGGCTGAAATTTCCTTACTGTCCACCATTTTGGCAAAATAATGAATATTAAACACAATGGTCACCCTCCACCTCGCAGAGTCAAACCTGACAGCCGAACTGGCAAAGACCTATGAATCAACCAACTAGAACGATTCCTCTCCCTCAACCTACACTGCCAGCACCTTATACATTGCAACAAAATACCCAGACCAACTTAAGACCACAACTCCTAGCCCAACCCAACCTAAACCCCAACAATAGACCGGTTCAATCTGTGAAAATAATCGAAGGACCAGAACCAGAAACTGAGTTAAGGGAGTGCAACTACCTTCAATTAAGATCTGGGCATATAATAGAATCACGGGGAGATAAAAATGTTCAAGTTGAAAATTTGTTACCTTTAAAACAAACACCATAAGAAGAGAATTTGGTTAGGCAACAAACTCATGAACAAGCAACCACCTCTTCTGGGAGAACTAAAAAATTTGTGTATAAAAATTCCACTCCTCCAGGCTATACAAGACATCTCGATTTACGCAAAAACCATCAAAGAATTATGTATAAAAAAGCCATAGAGGAAAATAACAACTAATCCAACTGTCCAAGTAGTCAGTACCCTATCTGACTTACTATTAGGAAGGGAAACACCCATGAAATATGAGGACCCAAGAAATTCTATAGTCATGGTGAAAATCAATGGATGCTCCTTCCCAAATGCCTTAGTTGATTTAGGAGGTGCAATCAATATTCTAACAACCACCACTTGTCAAAAGCTTGGCATTACATCATTAGACCCAACCACAACCTTATTGGAGCTGGCTAACCAATCGGTAGTCAGACCAGAAGGCACACTACATGATGTAATGGTATCTATAGACTCCTGGGAGTACCCTGTAGTCTCTCTGATCATTAATCCCAAAAACCGACTGGATGGATACCCTTTAATTTTAGGTAGTCCTTGACTAGCAACTGATGATGCTTACACTGGTTGTCGACAAGGAAGCATGATGATGGCAAGAGGGAGTAATGCAAAGAATTTAGCCTTATACCCTCCAGCCCAACCAAGCTTAACAATAATAAAAAAAAAAAACAACATGTATCATACATAACTGAAAACATTAGATCACCACTAACCGTAGAAGATGCCCTTGAATTTAAAGACCAAACAGAGGACAACATCATTAATAGTTTTGTTAACCAACCAGAAAATAGATGCCATCTACCATGTCACATGATCAAGGCAGCATTTAATAATGAAGTAGAAAAAGATCCCCTAAAAGATACTAAGGAAGCCTTTGCATGGGATTAGCCGGACATGAAAGGAATTGATCCCCAGTTATGTATGCACCACATCTATACAAGAAAGGACACCAGACCTGTTTTCCAACCCAAAAGGAGATTAGACCCGCATCCTAAGGATATTTTGAAAGCAGAATTGTGAAAAATTTTAGATGTAAACTTTATTTACCCAATATCTAACAACAAGTGGGTCTCTCCATTAGTAGTGGTGCCATAGAAGAATGGAAAGTGGCGGATATCTGTAGACTACAGAGAATTCAACAAAGCAACCCAGAAAGACCACTTCCCCCTTCCATTCATTGATCAGGTATTAGACACATTAGCAAGAAAGAAATTATTTACTCTCCTAGATGGCTTCAGTGGATACAATTAGATTCAGATTGCCCCTGAAGATCAAGATAAAACTACTTTTACCTGTCCTTAGGAAACATTTGCTTACAAGGTCTTACCCTTTGCGCTATGCAATGCCCCTGCCACATTTCAGAGGGTTGTACTCAACATTTTTTCAGATTTAATAAATGAAGGGCTCGAAGTATATATGGATGACTTCACACCTTATGGGGATGACTTTGAGCCAATGTTACAAACATTAGAAAAAGTGTTGCAAAGATGCATTTCCACCAGGCTCTATTCGAGCCATGAAAAGTGTCATATGATGAGGAACCAAGGACTCATCTTAGGTCATTATATTTCAGCAGCTAGAATACAGGTAGATCCAGCTAAAATTTAGATAATTTTGTTAATACCTACTCCTACTACACAAATAGAGGTGCGTATTCTTTTTGGATTTTCTGGTTATTATAGAATATTTATAAAGCATTTTTCTCAGATTTTTGCACGTTTATATGAACTAACAGGGAATATTGATTATATTTGGACATATAAGTGTGATCGTGCTTTTGAGGATTTAAAAAAGTTTGTATCAACAACCCTAGTGCTAAGGGGCCCAAATTGGGATTTGCCATTCCAAATTTCATATGATTCTCTAAACACAACAATCGGAGCAGTTCTTGGGCAGGAAGAAGATAAAAAGCCATGTGCAATTTATTATATTAGAAAAAATCTATCTCCTACTAAATTAAACTATACTGTGACTGAAAAATATTTTAGCTGTAATATATGCTGTAAATAAATTTAGACATTATATAACTGGGTATCCTATAGCTTTATATACAGATCACTCTGACATAAAATATTTAGCAAATAAACTCGTTACAAATGGAAGAGTGACAAGATGGTTGATTCTCTTGCAGGAATTTGACATCAGAACACCATGGTATGTCGACGTTGAAAATTACTTAGCACTAGGCAAATTACCCAAGCATCTAACGCCTAATGAATGAAAATAGATAGTGCAGCGTAGTACCCGATTCTCTTGGATTGGGGGCTACTTATTTCATACAGAGGTAGATATGCACATCAGAAGATGCGTCTAAGAAGATGAAGTATTTGACATTCTCAAAGCATGCCATGATGGGTCGTGTGGTGGACATTTTGCAGACCGCAGGACTTGTCACAAAGTTTTACAAATACACTATTACTGGCCAACTATCTTTAAAGATGCTAAAAAATTTGTTCAAGTCGGTGATAGCTACCAGAGGGCGAGACGCCTTGGTCAGTTTGATGAGATGCCTCTGAACCCGCAATTCGTAATCGAGCCGTTTGAGTGATGGGCACTCAATTTTATTAGTCCTATTAACCCATCGTCAAATCAAAAAACATACACACTGGTTGCAATAGAGTATGTTACCAAATGGGTTGAGGCAAGGGCACTACCGAGAGCTATAGAGGATTCAGTGATACATTTTATTTTCCAATTACTTGTGCGATATTGCCTCCCGAGAGACATAATTACAGATGGAGGATTGCAATTTTTAGGTAATAATATCGCCGCAACATTAAAAAATTACCACATTCTGCACAAAATTACGAATCCATACCATCCACAGGAAAATGGCAAAGTAGAAAGCACTAATAAGGTGATTGAGACAATACTTACCAAAATAGTTGCTTCACATAGACGTGACTAGGCTTCAATATTGCTAGAAGCCTTGTGGGCATACCACACAACGTGGAGAAACACCACCAGTTATTCACCATATCAATTAGTATTTGGAAAATAACCCATTTTCCCAATCGAATTCGAAATTCAAACATTAAGAACAACGCAGGAGGTGGCTTTGAATTTAAATGAAGCCTAGATCAATAGATTACAACAAATCAATTAGTTAGATGAAATCAAGCTCTCAACTCTTTAACACACTACATTAATTCAGCACCAGAGAGCAAAATGGCATGATGCCCTTATTAAAAAGACAATCTTCCATGAATGAGACTGGGCACTCCTATACGATTCAAGGTTTCAAGATTTCTTGGGGAAACTCGAGACACGATGGCTTGGACCTTATGAGATACTAAAAGTGCATGACAATGGCACCATTATGTTGACAACCATTGATGGATCTAGACATTCTTTCAAAGTGAATGGTCATCGAGTGTGACTTTATGACAAACTGATTACCAGGGAATCCTTTTACTAGCAATTACGAGAAGATTCCACTATGCAAATTCTTGCTGAGGAAGATAACCCCTCCTCAGTATTAACTCACAGAACAATTCTTGTGTTTTTGAATTTTGTATATAAACTTTTCTCTTTAATTTTGCTTCTATAAATAGTTTTTTTGTACAGATTTTAGTATTGTTCCATTTAAGGAACAACTGTTTTTCCTCTTAAGAAATAGAAGTCATTCCATTTACAGAACAACAGAGGTTTCTTTATTTAATTTTCTTGTTGTTCCTCTTAAAAAACAACTGTTGTTCCTCTTAAGGAACAACAATCCTGCGTGCTTATATTTTTTGTTGTTCCTCTCAAGGAACAACAACCGTTCCTCCTAAGGAACAACATATTTACATGTCCATATATTTTTGTCATTCCTCCTAAGGAATAGTTGTTGTTCCTCTTAAGGAACAACAGCCGTTCCTCTTAAGGAATGACCGTTTGACAATTTATTTTTGTTATTCCTCTTAAGGAACAACAGTCGTTCCTCTTAAGGAACAACACTTCTACCTGTTTTTATTTTTGTTGTTCCTCTTAAGGAACAACTATTATTCCTCTTAAGGAATAACAGTCGTTCCTCTTAAGGAACAACACTTACGCGTATTTCTATTTTCGTTGTTCCTCTTAAGGAAGAACAACCATTCCTCTTAAGGGACAACACTTCTACGTGTCTCTATTTTTGCGCTTCCTCTTAAGGAACAACACTTACGTGTATTTCTATTTTCGTTGTTCCTCTTAAGGAAGAACAACCATTCCTCTTAAGGGAGAAAACTTCTACGTGTCTCTATTTCTGCGCTTCCTCTTAAGGAACAACAGTCGTTCCTGTTAAGGGACAACACTTTCGTGTGTTTCTATTTTTGTTGTTCCTCCTAAGGAACAATGGCCGTTCCTCTTAAGGAACAATCGTTTGACGCTCTATTTCGTTGTTCCTCATAAGGAACAACTGCTATTCCTCTTAAGGAATAGTAGTCATTCCTCTTAAGGAACAACACTTTTGCGTGTTTCTATTTTTGTTGTTCCTCTTAAGGAACAGTTGTTGTTCCTCTCAAGGAATAGCAACCATTACTCTTAAGGAATAAAAACTCTGTGTGTTCATATTTTGTTGTTCCTCTTAAGGAACAACAATCCGCGTGTATTTTATTTTGTTGTTCCATTTAGGGAACAACTGTTGTTCCTCTTAAGGAACAACAACCGTTCCATTTAAGGAACATATGCTATTCCTCTTAAAGAACAACAACCGTTCCATTTAAGGAACAACAATATCACCTGCTTACATTTGCGTTGTTCCTCTTAAGGAACAACTACTGTTCCTTTTAAAGGAACAACAGTTTCGCTATTTTTTCTACTTTCTGCCATTCCTTCTAAGGAACAACAGTTTCGATTTGGAGTGTTTTTTGGGCTGTTCCACCTAAGGATCAACACTTTATTTTTCATCTATTTTACTTGTTGTTCTGCCTAAGGAACAACAGTTTCACGTGTAATTTTTTTCTTTTTGGCCGTTCCTCTTAAAGGAACCACAGTTTTGCGTGCAACTGTCTTTCTGTTGTTCCTCTTAAGGAACAACAGCTGTTCCATCTAAGGAACAACACTTTTTGAGTGCATTCTTTTTGTTGCTCCTCTTAAAGAACAACACTTTTCTTGAGAGTTTTTCTGAATAATGTTCCAGTCTTCATGATCCTTTCAAGGCAAAGATACAAATTTATATAATGATCCGGATTTAAACAGGAACGCAACAAATTACAGAGATAACCATATACACAAAGATGCAGCGGAAATAATACTTCATTTCATTAATGGAAAATACTGAAATATGCTTACAACCAGAAATGGAAATAAACCAGCTAGGGCGATGGTAGCTTATCTCTGAGAAGAGATGTGATGGCTACATGCCTCTGAACTGTGTTACAATGAGGCTTGAAGGCCTATTTATTGTTCAGAAACAATGGAAAAACCCTTAACATTCCAAAACCTAACCCTAGGAGATGAAACGCCAAACTGTGGGCCCCGTTTGGGGTAAATTGGTACATCAACTTCCCGGGGTCCTAACTTTGGCATATGATCTCCGTTTGACGCGTACAATAGCTCATTAGAAAGATCTATCTGAGCACTATCATTGTTGGAACGGGAAACATCGGTCCATTCCATGGACCCATGTTGCCCCCAGATTCCCCAAAAAACGTCGTTTAGGGCCTCAAAACGGCTCTGGAAGTTCAGGACCCGAAAAACTGCTAAAATAGTAAGTTGTGCTACAATTAAGGAAACAGAAAATGCTGAGAAAGACAGTGGTGAGGGTCCAGGTGGACTTGGCAGGTGGCCACCAATATCCACCTGGATCATATAAGGACACAAAAATTAAAGGTTACCGAAATAAGAAAATCAAAGAAAAATTATCATCTTTAATGAGATTGCTTTGTATTGATAAGAAAAAGGAAAGGACACAACTATTTATATCACCTTGCTGTCCTTTTTCTCACTAAAACTCAAATTGATTGATTATTTTTATCATGTTGGTTCTTCCCTAATTCTCATAATTCTCTTTGATTATTATTATTGTATAAGAATAAGGGCATATTTTCTTCTATTGTGATGTTCAGACTTCTTCCGCCATCCCTACTCTTAAGGAGTGTTGAGCCATCCTCTATATATAAATAGGAAGTGCTATATAAAAGAAAAAAAGAAAAAAGAGAAATATATATATATATATATATATATATATATATACACACATATACATACTAACAATTCTATGATTTGTCAGATGGAGGATAGGGGGTCTCATCAAGAGCCAGCCTACCATGATCATAAGGGAGCAGTGAAGTGGCATTCCCACTATGACCACCACACCAGGGATATGATCCAATGGACACATCAGAGAATAGAAGTCCTTGGAATAGGAGGTCTCATCACGAGCCAGCCTGTCCACCTTTCACTCCTTCCTGGTGAATGGCATTGTGATTCATCTGGTTACCAAGCTAGCACAATGGCCTCCATTCTGACATCAAAAAGCACTTTCCTAGGCACACATAAAGGATTATCATTCCAAAGGGTGAAAAAACAGCTTTGTCAAGGTTATAAACACCTGTGGGCAACAGAGCTCTGCTAATGGTATTGGAGTCATATGTTTCAACATCAATAGTAACTATACACCCTTTTCTTATTTCTTTATCTTTATTTCAAAAGATTTTATGTTCCCAATTCCCTTTGAACCTTTTATGCATGAAATATCGTTTAAAAAAGTCAATCATAACAGTTTAAGTGAAATAATGACCACATAGAATTTTACCTACGTCAGCTATTCTTTTCCCTTTTTCGCATCACTCCATAGCATCTCCATATCTATTCATGATTTCCATCATAAGGCTCGATTTCAGCAACTTGATACCTTTTGTGATCTTTTCATGAATATGTACACCTTGCCCTTTTTACACTGTACGATTACCGTCCAGTACGTCGCTCCTTGATTTAACCAGTCAAGGACGACCTATCATTTTTCAGGGGAGCACGAGTGACTTCCAAAATACTCCTACATACGTATCAGTGTTTTATTTGGGTGTACTAGACTGCATCAGATCCCTTAATAGCATGTTTTAACAGTATTGATGTTAAAAAAAAAGGGTATTATCCAATATGCACAGTTTGCTATTCCATTGTTATCTCTATGTATTGCTGTGTAAAAATAACGATGTGTAGAACTTAGATGAAATGGGAGGACGATCAGTATCTAGTGAGCGTCAGGTACTAATAGTGTCCAATGTTGCATGAGAAATTTTAGTAAGGGCTGGATGGATCACATATTTTACACGACTACAACAACCCCATGAAACTGTGGCTATCGAATTTTTGCAGAATTTGTAGGATGATCATTCCATAGTAAGAGGAAGATGAATAACAATGGCAGATACTCTAATAGATGAGGTATCTGGACTACCAGCAATTGGACCTATATGGACACATAGAAAATTGAGACTTCAAGATGCCATGGCCATCTTTCGGGACGAGGGACAAAACCTTACTGTCAAAGGAAAAGGAGTCCAGCCTTCATCTATAGGAGAATCATGGACATAGCTTGCTAGAATATTTCAGAGCTACATTACATGTGATGGAAGAAAGGATGTGGTAAGACCATGCCATCTTAAATTACTAGCAATACTAAAACAAAATTGTGCCGTAAATTTGTCTACGTATTTAAATTTTTTGCTACATGACGCTGCTCAGAGAATTGAAAAATCCCACCATATAGATAATGTAGTGAGCCACCATTGTCTAATTCGATTGATAGTAACTTATAGCCTTGCTTAATAGCAAACCAGTTGGGAAGAATTGGTGTTTTCTATAGACGAGGGATTAGCCTTACCTGACCCAAAAAGAAAAATAACCACCAGCACAACAAGTAGACCACAAAAATGTAGACACCCTTCCAAATTATGAGCAAGCAAGGAAATAGCTAAGAACCTCCAAGGTAGTAGTAGCCAACTCTTAGAATTACATAGCTTTGAAAATGAACAACCCTTACAGCTAGAGGGAAGAGACAACCAAGAATCAGAATTGGAGGAAGAAACAGAGCATACTAGTGAAGAAGAGAGGGAGGAAGCAAAACTTCCCTTAAACCCCAACGCAAGTCCACCACAAAACCCACTGCAGGAGGACGAATTGGCCCAGATTTTGGCCAATATGAGTGAATATATTCAGCCCCAAAGTCTGCTCAACCTTAATGTTGAAGCAGAGAAATCACAAGAAAACTCTACCCACAACAAGAGTATATTAGAGGAAATAAATGATGAAGTAGAAGTAGGAGCAGAAGCCACTCAGGAAGTGGCAGACCAAACTAGGGTTACCTCTCCAGAGGAACCTAGTCAGGATAATGCGAACATTGAAGAGATGTTCCAAACATAGGAAATGGAAACTAGCTAGGTCAAAGGCATAGCCCTTGAAGAGAAAAATCCAATTGAGCAGCCAAGTCCAAAAAAATAGAAATAGTTAGGGAAATAGTTGTTCCTCCCAAGAAGAAGAAAAGCGAAATTAAGAGGCTGCGAAAGGAACAGAAAAAGCTGCAAAATTTAGTGAAACAACTCAGACAAAAGATAAGAGTATTAAAAAGGAGAAAAATTGCAAGGAGAACCCTAAGAATGGTGAATACAACTATTCAAATAGAATTCCATGATACAAGGGCTATGGAGGATAAACTGAGCCCATACTCATTCAAAATGATAAGGAATAGCTGCAATCGTTACAAAAGAGGCTACCCAAACAGAGACTACACATTTCTGCAATACAGCTGTTCAAACAGAGGTAATACCCTCCAGTAGTGTGGGCACCCAGACAGATATCCAAGCCAAAGATGTTCTGATAAGCAATGATCTTGGTATAACAAGTCTCTAAGAGAAGCTGGCACAAGCACAACTGACCATAGAAATGCTTGAGGAAGAGACAATTCCCCAACAAAAGTACCAGGATTTGTAGAAACAATTAAGGGACATCAACACATTAGAAAATGAAGCCTTCAATAAATATCGAAGGGAAGAAGAAAAAGTTGAAAAGATAAAGAAAAGACTAGAAACAGTCATGTGTCAGATGGATACTCTCTATTCCCTTTACACAAATGTTTCAACATGTAGGTCCCCTGCCAAGAACTATGCTTTATTTTTATTAGAAAGATATTTACAGTTAAAAATTAAGGCTGTTAGGGTAGGGAAACCCATAGAAATAAAAACTGTTGAGGATTTTATAAATTGCTATAAACACCATGGAGTAAAAGTTCAACAATTACTTTGTGAGTTTTATTTGCATAATTTTATATTGGAAGAAGAAATGGAGAAGAATCCCAGTCCTTTTGTGGGTGATATACAGTTTCAAGTATTCATTTCATTTGCTGTTAACTAGTTGAAGTGGCTCAAATCCCATAACAATTTTCAAAGGCAAGAAAATGGGTTAGACCTTTGGGTAACGGGTGAACCGAAAAACCCATTACAACTGCTAGCTAAACATAAAAGTCTAATGCAAAAGGAGGGAATAATCGAGACCTTGGGACCCATCCACAAAGGAATTTTCCAACAAGGAATATAATATTTCCTCTCTATCAAAGAGAATTCCTTGGTAGCAGCTAAATTCAAATGGAAGACTTCTAATAAGAATATCCATGATAGAGAGCCATTCAACTACAAAAACTTTAAATTAGCCGCAAATCGCCTGGTTACCTATAGTAACCTCATCTTGGGGGAAGGGCCGTATTGGCTAGGTTGTAGGTTTCAAAGCCCTATTATCTTGTATCCTGCAGAAGGGTATAAAGCCATATATGAATTGCCTGAAGGGTAGACAGGGCCCATATTTGAAGTTTTAGCTAAAAATCATGGCTTTAGACCACTGCATGACAATTCCGCTCCAGCCTATTCTTTGACTGCTTTGCATGCAAATTACATGGTTTTCATGAGGGCATGAAAAAGGGTAAGCAGGAGAGTTTGTTTAGCTATGGAAAAGGTATGAATTTCACACTTATTTCTTTATCTTTTTCCTTAATCATATCTCCTTTATATTCTAAGATGGTAATATATCAAAGAATTATAGAAAAAACTAGGGAGTTATTGATTATTGCAATTTAGTTAATTATTGTCTTTTCTCATGCAAGAAAGAGAAGAAATGGAAAATCAGCATTCTGGAGGAAATGACAAAACAGAGTAACTGTTATTCCTTCACCAAGAAGCCATATCCGGATAACCAGGTCAAGATTGGAGCGCACAGTTAAGGATAAGAACAGAAAATATCATAGCATCATCGCAAAAAACAAAGAGTTGACTAGAGTTAGAAGATTGAGTAGATCCCTCAGGATATCTTGATCCTAAGGGATCACTGTTTCAAAGTATATCTATTATTCCTATTTTATCCCCCTAGCCATTATAAAAGGGAAAATGCTTGTAAAGAATGGGGATTCATTCATTTAGCATCATTATTCAGAACTTGTTGTTGTATTTTCACTTTGATCATTGACTCTCGTTGATTAAAATAGAGTACGATTGGCTATAACCATTTTTTCATATGATTAATATATAATCCGGTTGTCGTTCCTTCTTTTATATTGAAGTAGTGCGGTGGTGCGTTAGTAGCGGCTAAGGGCCCGACCCCGGTGGATCCACTTGCTATTCTGTACCATTCCTTTATGATCTTTGTTGTGTGATGGTTTTGTTTGATCTTTGTTTATTGGAGTCACATTGCTTTACTGTTTCTTGTTTCCACAATTAATGAATTGCTCCATTATATATGTTGTAATTGAATTGCATTGTTGTTCCTTCTCGTCATAATAAGATTATTATTCTTTGCAACTATATTGTTATGCTGTTCATCTCAATTATAGAGCATCGTTGTTCATTCCAGTAAACTAACTTTATTGTTCATTACAATTTCAGAAGTTCCATTGTTCATTTCTACTAAATATCATTGTTGTTCATTTCCTTTCTGCAAGCATTTGGTTTTGCCTTTCAACATTGTTACAATTAGCATAGTTATCCCATTTCCATCCGCAGCATTATTGATTTAATTCATTGTCATTTCCAATCGGTCATCTAGTGTGGAGTGTGAGATCAACAATTGTAAAGGACATTGGCTATTATTGTCAGAGTTCTCAAATTGAGGATTGTATTTATGTTTGATTTCATTTACATCAGTTAAAAGAGGAAAGAGTTATTGATACCATATCCTTGACTGATAATTACTGTTAATTTCCTGAGTGAATGATCTAGTTTTAGAGCATTGAGTCTCTTTTAATTGCAAGTAAGTTTTATTTCAAGTCCGTTTACTTTTGTATTTGAAAGCACTGTACTGCAATTTAGAAACATTACTCTTGAATACATAGCCGCCAAAAACTGTGTACACTATTGAAACAGAAAATCTTACCCGGATTTATAATTAATGTAGGATAAATAGGAGTTAAAAAGACACCTTTTATCACTCAAAAACATGCATGGAAAGAAACATGTCAGTGAAAAAAATCAAATCCAGGGAAGGACACAACACATACCTGGGAAACAAATGAGCAAGGTTATGAAAATTTCACTGGTAAGTTGAGTGATTGGCTGCCAAAATTGCACAAAAGTTAGTCTAGACTAATTGGGAGGTTGGATTAGCTGCTAGATTTGCAAAATGCACAATCCAGTCGGGTCGTTGGCCACTGGGATTGTGCAATGCACGATTCTAGCTAGGAAAGACTGTTGGCCCAAGGATAGATTTGCGCAAATTTTTAGGCCAAGTAGCCAATGACCTGTAGAAATGCACAATTCAGTCTATGAGGCCAGTGCTAGTCCAGAATGCGTAAATCTGGAGAGGAAGGTGAGCCTTCCTTCTCCAGATTGTGCAATGCACCCTTGGTGAAAGCAGAGACCGAGCCAAGGTTGGCCCGACTCGCCGACGAGAAACGTAAGGTAAGTAAGTTGATGAAATACATGGAGACAATAATTGATAGCAGAAGTGATAAACAGTACATGCAAAACATGAATGGAAGATTGAGAAAACAGATCTATATGCATGTGGGTGAGGCCGTTCATTAGTGGGGCAAACATTCGTGAAAAATAGTTTCATGCATGCGACAACAGTGAGGTAAAAACAAAAGATAAAATGGATCTAGGAAAAGCTAGAATATATGTAAACGACAACAGGCACTCAAATAAATCAAGAAAACAACACTGACACAAGCCAAATCACAAAAAGTGATAGAAATGCTGAAAAATACAAGTTGAGGCCACTTACCCATGAGTAGTTGAGCCGAATGTGTCAGAGAGTCATAGATGTGCTGTGGGATGTAAAAGCTCCAAGAATGATGTGAATGAATGAGCTCTGATGTGTCAAATAAACAAGTTTGGTCTCAAGATGCGCATGCAATAAATCTAGGAAAAAGTGACACTTGGAGGGAAACTTATAAAACAACTTTGCATGTAACCCCCGGCTACTAAAAATAGCTCCCTAAATCATGGGATTTCTTTTGCATGTTATCTCTTTCTATTCTGGGAAGATCAAGTCATGCATGCATGCAAGTCAAGTTTCCGTGGTCCCTGGTGGAACTAGTCAACTAGACTATCCATGCATGCTAGTGCTCAACTGCTTGGGAAAAATGCGCATTCCTGATTGTAAGCTGGTTTGACTTCCCAAGGGGATTGTGCAATTTCTAGGTAGAGCAACTGACTGCTACCTAGATTTGAGCAAATCCTAGGCTGAATAGCCTGTTGCTGGGAAAAATTGCGCAAATCTTGCTTGGAGGGGTGGCTGGCAGGATTGCGCAATCCTGGAGCCCAACAGGCTATCAGAGAGGATTGTGAAATTCCTGGAGGGAAGGTTGGTTTCCCTCTAGTAACGCACAAATTTCACTGGGAAGCTACTCAACCTACAGCTAGAGCAAGTGCGGGTGAGGAACCTATGAGGGGAATGGATCAACTATGATCGACTAGCTGCCTTTGTCCGAAGAAAAAATTGAAGCTTGAATACTTGACAAAGAAAGGCAAAATGTTCTGTAAGGTTAGTAGGGGAGGCTCCAAAATAGGCTAAGGAAAATTTTTGGAGGATGGTTGTAGCTATTACAACACTTTGCGACACACTGGTAGAACTCCACCTCTCCGAATGGAGTTTTTTCGTTGAAAATGAGTGTGACACCTTGGGAAGTATTGTTCAGTTATCAGCTCACCTTGGCTTAACACTAGCTTGATGTAATATGTAACATCTTCTAGACTCTTGGTCAATTGACACACATTCCAAGTGAAGGAAAAATAGTTTTTTCGATTGGAGCTTATGGGTATATAGGTGCACAAGCAGTATAGTCATCAGAGTCTTAGCTTCATCTCTAGTGTTGCTCCACTTCCAACAGGCCTGGACAGTACCTCTGTGGAATCACATAGGAACACAAGCATTGCTTTGCTACTAGTGAGCCTAGTCAGTACCCCGACGAAGTTACTTACATCATGTCCCTACGCAGGAAACCTTTCTCTTCTTTTGGTTTATTCATTTTTCATTTTGAATTTTTTGACTTGTCATTTTTTTATTTTTCATTTTCAGTGTGCATAACACTTATTCATTTTAGAGGCAGAAGAGGGATCCTGACTTGTTGAGAGGAGAAGAGGTTGTTCCAGTAGAGAAGTATTTTAATGTATCTTTGACGTGCCTGTTCAGGTTTTCCCCCTCAACTTACTCTACTTGACTGAGTTGACAAGGGTTAACCAAAAAACAATCGACTAGAGAAGGTGACACTAGTTAGCACGAAAGAATTGTGGTTACACCATGGTTCACTTCGAAGAGTATGTATTTTCCATTGATGTATCATGGACTAAGAGTAACAAGTTCATCATACATAGGCAGGATGACAGATAACCAAGTAGCGATAGTTGTACAAACCCTCTTGTACTTTACCTAGCTCATTTCATGAGTCACACATGGTTTCATGTGAACTAACCTACGAATGAACTAAAAACAAATCCAAGAAAGAGTAGATGAAAAAATTAGGGCAAAGCAAGCAAACAAACAAGCAAACAAAGAATGAAAGAAAACAAGCATCCACGCAAACACTACTCCTATTCCTGTTAGTGTCAGTGTCTTTGTCAGTGATCAAATTGATCTTTTGCATTCATGTTAGGTCTCTCATTTGATCAGCTACATTCCATTAGGTCATGGTTCAACTGATGGTAGTGCTTTCATTTTAGTTTCCCTCATGTCATATACCTGCTGACTTGTTCAAACATCTTTTCAGTCATTCATGGTCATTCCAGTTCATTTAATTTTTAACCAGTCCTAGGGTTTTGTTCAATTAGGACTTAGGGTTTGTCATCATGGTCATTTAGAATAAATAAAGTGGTCAGCAGACACATGAGGAGGATAATAACGATCAGAAAAGTCAAAAATTGTTAATTTGTAAGCTTAATGAAGTTCTAACCTCAAAACTTGTTTTGAGGTAAAACAGAGCGTTGGTATTTTTCATGTAATTTTATGGTTTCTATATGTAATAAATGATCACATGCTACTCCTGGTCACCTGATGACATTGCCAAGCACCTGCCACTGCAACAATCAAGTCATCTTGAGCACCATTCCGCATGTAAAAGCAAAAGAGAAGAAACCCTAATTTCCTTTCCCACTGAGCTAGGGTTGGCTATGGGATCAGAGATATCTGATCAGGGGAGGCATGAGAGATATCAGAAGGTATTAGGCCATTTCATATCATCGAACATCAGATCTCCACCATTTGTCGAGCAGTCATTCCAAGGAACAAGCCATTCATTACACATAAGGGACAATTTTTCCTCAAACAATGTTTCTGACAAAGAAAAGATGCATTTGGAAAATGTGAGAGATTTTTTTGTCCCCTAGTGACCCAAAAATAAAATCCTCTTTCAGTTTTTACACAGCTATCATGGTTTTGGAGAAATGTCAAAAATATAGTTTCCTCAGGAGAGATAATGCACCTCTCGAGTGACCTTGGAAAAATCAAGATTTCTCCTAGCCTGGTTGGCCAAATGACTTGCTGGATGAGTAAAATGATAGCTAGACACAAAGATATTTCCAATGAGCTATAATGATCTCAATTTGGAGTTGAGGAAGACCTTCCAAAGTTAACTGCAACAACACTGTACATTTAGGGAGCCTCATTTTGCACATTTTGACCAGCCTTGGGAGATTGAACGTTTGGCAGGGTAAATGACCTCGAAATTCCAACGTTCAAGATGTTCTAGAAAGTGGACTCAATAAGCTTTCGAATGAGCTATCACGTGCCCAATTTGGATACAAGGAAGCCCTTCAAAACTGGTCTACAAAGAGGCGCTACGCACCTATTGGGTTCTGCCAGTGCAAATTTGTTCTGGCGCTGCACACCTATCGAAAACACCTCAAAATTGCTATAAAAACACCTGCAAAGATATTTAATGCTTGTGCCAAGTATTTTTACCATTCCGCCTTGTTAACAAAGAAGTGTGCTTGATTTCTTGAGTGTGTTTGGCATCATTTCATAGCAAACCCTATTGGCATTGAAAATTTCTCTCATAAACCCTAAATAAGCTAAAATTACCTCTCATAAGCCACCAAGGGTCATTTGCTGCTCTTCTCCTTCATTTACACTTAGTTTACCAAGTCTTTTTCACTATCCATCAGTCATCAAGATTCATTTCACTAAACCCTACTTTCTACATCAAACCCTAGCCCTAATACACTATTCACTTACCCTAATTCCCAATTCTTACTTTCCTACTATTCCCCATTCCCTTATAAAACTCTATACCCTAACTCCCTCAAGTATTCACATCCCCATACATCTCACTTGGCTTATAAAACAAATCTCTTTAGACTCATCTTTTTATCACTACAAACCTTCATTTCACATCACCTATCATATCACCAAAAAATCCATGGAGAGAGACATAGACTATGAGAGGGAGGAGGAAACTTTCAGTGACACTTCCAGAGAAGAACATGTGCCAAGAAAGCCACACAAAGGGGGAAAGATCATCTGGGAGGAACCTATCAGTCTCATAGAGTTGCTTGTTTGTCGTCTTGCTATATCTTGTTTTAGACATCATTCTTGCTATGAGTTTTGTGAAATGGTGGAGAGGGTAAAGTTTCATCATGAGCTTGCCTGGTTGTTTGTCGCTCATCTACATAATGGCCAAGTGAACCTGGCTGGTGTCTCCTTCACCTTGTCACCTACCACCATCTTAGAAGCAACATGCATTCCAAATGTTGGTGAATAGTGGAACAAAGCATAGTATGTTGACAGTATGATGAAGAGGCTAAAAGCTAAGCTAAGAAATGTTTTGAGGAATAAGAAAGAGAAAGACAAACTCAAGATCTTTGCTGAAGCATCATTGACCCAACAAAGCACCTAACAAGGATTCCTCATGCCAAATCTCAGGAAAATTTGAGCAATTTTTGTCATTTTGGAATTTTGAAATTTGAAAAATAGGGTTTTCCAATAGGTGCGCAGAGCCAGCTTATGATGGGGACCTCTATTTGAAAAATAGGCTACATATTTGGAATCATCATGGAGAAATAAGTCAACCCATAAATATTGAGAAGATTTGGACAAGATCTTGGCCTCCAAAAGGGCAAAAAACACCCAAAAAGTGCCCTCTCTTCCACTTTTTTGCCACATAGGAAGCAGTCTTGGGAGAATCAATTTTTTGAGGGGCAAGTGAACTCCAAATTCAGAAATTCCAATTGTTCCAGAAAGTAGACTTGACAAAATTTCCAATGAGATATCCTACACCTGATTTGGACTCCGGGAGGGCTTCCAAATTTGGCATGGAAAAAGCATTGTGCATTAAAATTTTGGCGTTGCGCATTAAATTGATTTTGCCAATTTTGCCTGATTTTCCAGATTTTTCCTACTTTTCTCAGGAGATCATTTTTTCCTCATTTCTTGGTAAATGTAAACATGGTAAATAATGAATTCAATGTAAATGTGGGTGAAAATCACTTCATAGGGTAGATACATCAAGTTCCAAGTGGTTTTGAGCTGTAATGAATTGGTTTCCTTGGTTTTAGAGGCAAGCTGTTCCACTCCCTATTTTCCTGTTCTTAGTTTAGATATGGTTGAAACCACCCCTTTCCTCATGTATTCAACCCTGATAGCTAGCATGAGTGGTTTCCTTGCATATATCATGTACTTTTCGATTCATTTGTAAAGGTTGTACTTTAGTAGAAGTGTTTGACTCATTAAACATTTTGTATCAACAGTTTGGCAAGGAATAAAACCAGGTTTCACAACTATTTTGTGGGATTCTTGTCATAGTGAATGAGTTTGTTTGATGTTTTATATCTATCCACATCTCTCTCTCTCTTCTAAACTAAGTGAATCAAGGTGAATAGACAAAATACACTAAGTTACAGTTCTTTGTCTTGGGAATGCATTTGGTTTTCAATGTTTTCAACTGTTTGAAGAGGATTCATAGTTTATTTATCCCCTCCTCAACTCCTCAGCTGTCTTAAACTACCATCTCAAGTCCATTTCTAGTACATAAACCCTTGTCTACCTCACCTTACAAAACATGACTATTTCCCTAAGTTGATTTCCCGGACCCAATCTGCCTTCTCCAACTGATCCAGTAACCAAAACCTAAAAATCAAACCAGAAACCCTAATCTACTATACCTATCCTAAAATCTACATTCAAGTTAGTCATCTCAAGTTGTAATTGCAGCCATCTTAACTAAGATTGATAAGGATAGAGCCCTCTCTTGACCTAGTAGGGCTAGCTATCAGGTTAAGCGTGGTTTGATGTTACCCTAGACTTGACTTCTTTTAGCTTGAGGTCAATCTAGGCTCTAACATACTGGTGACCATACTAGGGAATGTAGTTTTATGTTCCTCAGCAAAAGGTATCAAGTTCAGATATGATTGTTGATGGTGGACAACGATCAGACACAGAAAGGCTGAAATCATTCACCTGACAACTCCAAATCAGTTTCAAGATCAGATCCAAGGACTCCACTGGAGAATGAACCCAACCAGCAGAAACATGAAAGGACAATATAGAAAGATCAGGTGTTCAAGTTGGAATTTCATCCAAGACGTTATGTTCTTTGTTATAAATTATTTCTTCTCCTTTCCCGAGAATTTCTATAAGGATTTGCAAAGTATATTGTATTTGAGAAAAGATCCTAGACCTACATTTGATTCTTTCCCTTTGAATATTGTGAAATATTCGCATGCCTTTGATCTTGATGAAGACCCTTTTTCTGAATCTTGTGATGATCGTCTTCAAAATGATGAGACTCAAGAGACCAAGACTGATTCTAGACCTTCTTTACATATTCCTATACCTTGTTAAATTCCAAATTGATATAAGCCTCTGATTTTACCTCCTATATCCCATTCTTTCCCTAAAAATCATTACCTCTATCTACGAATATTTGATGATGACTGTGACAACATTACTGTTGAGAGACATGTATTGAATTTTGAGTCTTTTCTTGACATTTTTGAAGTTGATGAAGAAGATGTCAGTATTAGGCTTTTTGTTCTTTCTTTGCAAGGCAAAGTCAAGAGTTGGTTCAAAACCCTGCCTGATGCGAGCATCTCAGATTTCCAGCAGTTCGTCAAAGTTTTCCTCGATAAGTGGATGATCAGACAGAACCCTTTCTTGATTCTAGAAGAGTATAACCAGTTGCAAAGACAGCCAGGGGAGACAGTACAACAATTTTCTGCTAGATTTAACCAATTTTATTGTTCGATGCCTATTACTTTAAGACCTCCTTCTAGATCCGCTCTCTTGCGCTACCTAGAAGCCTTTGATCCAAAAATGGAGTTTCAGCTGAGGGAAAGGAACTTTGCAACACTTGAGGAGATGCATAATAGTGCAGCAGATGTAGAGGCTATTTTTCTGATCAGAAGGGCAAAGTTGAAGGAAGAAGAGATGAAGAACATAGACCCAGAGGAATTGACATCTTTAGAGGTAAAGCTCGACATTTTGGTAAGTACAGTGGAAGAGATGATGCAAAAGATCACCACAAGGAATGATTACGATGTTCAAGACCATGGCTCACTGATTGAAGAAAAACAAGTGGCTGATCCAAAACATTTTCTTTCTTATCCCAGTTGAAATAGATCTAATAATGATTGTTTTATAGATCATCTTGGAGAAGAGAGATCTGTTGACATGAGATGTATGCTTGCTGATGTGTTTTATACTGATGATTTGCCTAAGTTTGATCAGTATGATGATGATGATTATGTTCTCCAAATAGAAGCTAATATTGCAGACAAATCAAGAGCTGGTTTGTGGGAGGAGGAAGTTCACTTTCAGCACTAAGAATATAGTGATCAACCATTGCATATCAGCTATGGAAGTGAGGAGGAAAGTGACAAATGTTGAAGTAAGAGAAGGATATTTTCCTTTTTGTTTTACTTTGCTTTAGTTCATCAGAGACAACTTTCATGCAATCAGAAATCAACGGCCAATAAGTCTTGATTTGGAGCATCTTGAGGGCAAAGAAATCCTTGTTCAAGACTTCTCATATCCAGATTTGCAACCCTCGAATGCCATTGAGTGTCAGGTTGCAGATGAAGACTTGGAAGTTGGAACATATGATCAAATGATGAAAGATGATTCCGCACCATTCTATTTTGAATCATTTTAGTTTTTGAAGGAAAATTTGCATAGTATATCTTCAAATGAGCAGCTTGTAGAAAATCATGCAATCTCATTAGAACCAATAGAAAATGGGTTACAACAGTATTTTCCAGTTTTTCATGATCCAATAGCTGATGTGTTGGATGATTTCTGCAGTCAAAGTCCTTCTCCAGTAGCTAAATGTGAGATTGAAATAAGTATTGATAGAAACTTGATCTGGCAACCAGTTTCTTTATCATTTTCAGTAGGAGTCTCGTCATAAAGCTCAAATGAAAGTTTCCATTCATGGTATGAGGAGAAGCAAAGTAATCCATTGGATGAGCTAAGTCTTAGTGCACATGAATCTCAAGATCCTTATGCAGTATTTTAGGAGTCAGATAGAATCCATATTATTCAATGGATCTATTTACAAGTTTTCATGGGAGTTGCCTTTCAATAGTTATCTCTTGTTGTTCACAAAAAAGTGCATGTGAAGAATTCAAACAATAGCCAGAATGCTAACTTGGTTACATTGGTTGTTTCATTTCACTTGATCAGGTGATGAATGGAACAGTTAGAGTAGGTTTTATTGAATAATCTCTATTTTGAGAATATTTTCCAATTTGTCAGTTGTGTTTTAGTCTTGAGTCATTTTTTGTTTCAGTCAGTTTCAAGACAGTTTCGACTGAGTGTTGAGTGTCAGCTTTTGAGTCTTGTTTCAGTTTTGAGTTAGTGAGTTCTTAAACATTTCAGTTATGTGTTTTGAGTCTCGAGTCTCGTGTTTTTGTTGCCAAGATATTGATTCCATATTTCCCAATGGATAAGGCACTGGTCTGCTCTCCCAAAGATCTGCAGTTCTTGGTGCCTCCAAGGAGCTACCATCCCCATTGGAGAAAATGTTACTATCAGTGTCTCCGTCAGTGATCAAATTGCTCTTCTGCATTCAATTTAGGTGTCTCATCTGATCAGCTACATTCCATTAGGTCATTGATCAATTGACGGTAGTGGTTTCCTTTCAGTTTCCCTCATGTCATATACCTGCTGACTTGTTCAAACATATTTTCAGTCATTCATACTCATTCCAATTCATTTCACTTTTCACTAGTCCGAGGGTTTAGTTTCATTAGGTCTTAGGGTTTGTCATCATGGTCATTCGGAATAAATAAAGTGGTCAGAAGACACATGAGGAGGTTAATAACGATCAGAAAAGTAAAAAATTGTTAATTTGTAAGCTTAATGAAGTTCTAACCTCAAAACTTGTTTTGAGGTAGAATAGAGCATTGCTATTTTTCATGTAATTTGATGTAAATTTATGGCTTCTATATGTAATAAATGATCATATGCTACTCCTCGTCACCTAATGACATTTAGAAGCACTTGCCACTGCGAAAATCAAATCATCTTGAGCACCAATCCGCCTGCAAAAGCAAAAGAGAACATACCCTAATTTCCTCTCGTATTGAGCTACGATTGGATATGGGATCAGAGATATCTAAGTAAAGGAGGCATAAGGGATATTAGAAGGTATGAGGCCATTTCATATCATCGAACATCAGGTCTCCACCATTTGTCGAGAAGTCATTCCAAGGAACAAGCCTTTCATCACACATAAGGGATGGTTTTTCTTAAAACTATGTTTCTGAGCAAGAAAAGATGAATTTGGAAAAAGTGAGAGAGGTTTTTCTCCCACAGTGACCCAAGAAGAAAAGCCTCTTT
Organism: Pinus tabuliformis; assembly: GCA_031772625.1. NCBI lineage: Eukaryota > Viridiplantae > Streptophyta > Pinopsida > Pinales > Pinaceae > Pinus > Pinus tabuliformis. Next base: position 2,003,096,206 of record CM062816.1, read on the forward strand.
CATTTTTTACACAGCTATCATGGTTTTAGAGAAATTTCAAAAATTTTGTTGCCTCGGGAGAGTTAATGCACCTCTGGAGTGACCTTGGAAAGATCAAGATTTCTCCTCACCTGGTTGGCGAAATGACTTGTTGGATGAGTAAAATGTTAACTAGAGACAATAAGCTTCCCAGTGAGCCATCATGAGATAAATTTCGAGTTGAGGAAGACCTTCAAAAGTTGACTGCAACAACACTTTGGATTTAGGTAGCCTCATTTTGCACATTTTGACTAGTCTTGGGAGATTGAACTTTTGACAGGGAAAATGACCCCCAAATTGGAAAATTCAAGACGTTCTGGAAAGTAGAATCAATAAGGTTTCCAACTAGATATCACAAGCCCAATTTGGACACTAGGAAGGCCATCAAAATTGATCTACAAAAATGCATTGTGCATTAAATTGACGCTGCACACTTGTTGGGTTCTGTCAATGCAAATTTGTTCAGGCGTTGCGCATTAAATTTGCACTGCGCGCCTATTGAAAAAACCTGAAAATCACTATCAAAACACCTCCAAAGCTATTTAATTCTTGTACCAAGTAGTTTTACCATTCCTCCTTGTTAAGAAAGAAGTGTGCTTTATTTTTTTGAGTTTGTTTCGCATCATTTCATAGCAAACCCTATTGCCATTGAAAATTTCTCTCATAAACGGTAAATAAGCTAAAATTACCTCTCATAAGCCACCAAGGGTCATTTTCGGCTCTTGTCCTTCATTTACACTTATTTTGACAAGTCTTTTTCACTATCCATCAGTCATCAAGCTTCATTTCGCTAAACCCTACTTTCTACATCAAACCCTAGCCCTAATACACTATTCACTTACCCTAATTCCCAATTCTTACTTTCCTACTATTCCCCATTCCCTTATCAAAATCTATACCCTAACTCCCTCAAGTATTCACATACCCATTCATCTGACTTACCTTATAAAACAAATCTCTTCATACTCATCTTGTTATCACTACAAACCTTCATTTCACATCACCTATCATATCACCGAAAAATCCATGGAGAGAGACATAGACTATGAGAGGGAGGAGGAAACATTCAGTGACACTTCCAGAGAAGCACATGCGGCAAGAAAGCCACACAAAGGGGGAAGAATCATCTAGGAGGAACCTATTAGTCTCACACAGTTGATTGCTTGTCCTCTTGCTATATCTTGTTTTAGACATAATTCTTGCTATGAGTTTTGTGAAATGGTGGAGAGGGTAAAGTTTCATCATGAGCTTGCCTAGTTGTTTCTCGCTCATCTACATAATGGCCAAGTACTTAGTAAACCTTGCTGGTGTCTCCTTCACCTTGTCACCTACCACCATCTTAGAAGCAACAGGCATTCCCAATGTTGGTGAACAATGGAACACAGGATAGTATGTTGACAATATGATGAAGAGGCTAAAAGTTATGCTAAGAAAAGTTTTGAGGAACAAGAAATAGAAAGACAAACTCAAGATCTTGGCTGAAGCATCATTGACCCAACAAAGAACCTAACAAGGATTCCTCATGCCAAATCTCGGGAGATTTTGAGCAATTTTTCTCATTTTTGAATTTTGAAATTTGAAAAACAGGTTTTTCCAATAGGTGGCGCTGCGCTTTTGATGGGGACCTCTATTTGCAAAATGGTCTGCATATATAGAATCAACATGGAAGAATAAGTAAACCCAGAAATATTGAGAAGATTTGGACAAGATCTTGGCCTCCAAAATGGAAAAAAACACCCAAAAAGTTCCCTCTCTGCCACTTTTTTTCCACACAGGAAGCAGTCTTGGGAGAATCAATGTTTGGAGGGGCAAATGAACTCCAAATTCAGAAATTCAAATTGTTCCAGAAGGTAGACTCACCAGTATTTCCAACGAGCTATCTTTCACCTAATTTGGACTCCGTGAAGGCTTCCAAAATTTGCCTGTAAAAAGCACTGCGCATTAAAATTTTGGTGCTGCGCATTAAATTGATTTTCCAATTTTGTCTGATTTTTCAGATTTTTCCTAGTTTTATTCGGAGACCATTTTTTCCTCATTTCTTGGTAAATTTAAACATGTTAAATAATGAGTTGAATTTAAATATGGATGAAAATCACTTCATAGGGTAGATACATCAACTTCCAAGTGGTTTTGAGCTGTAATGAATTGGTTTCCTTGGTTTTAGAGGCAAGTTGTTCCACTGCCTATTTTCCTGTTCTTAGTTTAGATATGGTTGAAACCCCCCCTTTTCTCATGTATTCGACCCTGATAGCTAGCATGAGTGGTTTCCTTGGCTATATCATGTAAATTTTTATTCATTTGTAAAGGTTGGACTTTGGCAGAAGTGTTGGACTCATTGAACATTTTGTATTAGTAGTTTGGCAAGGAATAAAACCAGGTTTCACAACTATTTTTGTGGGATTCTTGTGACAGTGAGTTTATGTATTGTTTCTTCTTTGTAATGAGTTTTTATGATGTTTTATATGTATCCACATCTCTCTCTCTCTTCTAAACTAAATGAATCAAGGTGAATAGACAAAATACACTAAGTTACACTACTTTGTCTTGGGAATGCATTTGGTTTTCAATGTTTTCAACTGTTTGAAGAGGATTCATAGTTTCTTTATGACCTATACAACTCCTCAATTGTCTTAAACTACCATCTCAAGTCCATTTCTAGTACATAAACCCTTGTCTACCTTACCCCACAGAACATGATTGTATCCTTGAGTTGATATCCCTGACCCAATCTGCCTTCTCCAATTGATCCAGCAACAAAAACCTAAAAATCAAACAAGAAACCCTAATCTGTTATACCTAGCCTAAAATCTACGTTCAATTTAGTCATCTCAAGCTGTAATTGCAGTCATCTTAACTGAGATTGACAAGGAGAGAGCCCTCTCCTGACTTGGTAGGGCTAGCTACAAGGTTAAGTGTGGTTTGATGTTACCCTAGACTTGCCTTCCTTCAGCATGAGGTCAACCTAGGCTCTAACATAGTGGCAACCATACTGGGGAACGTATTTTTATGTTCCTCAGCAAAACATATCAAGTTCAAATCTGATTGTTGATGGTGGACAATGATCAAACACAGGAAGGTTGAAATCATTCATTTGGCGACTCAAAATTAGTTTCAAGATTAGATCCAAGGACTCCACTAGAGGATGAACCCGACTAGTAGAAACATGAAAGGACAATATAGAGAGATCACGTATTCAAGTTGGAGTTTCATCCAAGACATTATATTCTTTGTTATAAATTATTTCTTCTCCTTTCCCGGGAATGTCAAGAAGGCTTTGCAAAGTATATAGTATTTGAGAAAAGATCCTAGACCTGCATTTGATTCTTTCCCTTTGAAGATTGCGAAATATTTGCATGCCTTTGATCTTGATCAAGACCCTTTTTCCAAATCTTGTGATGACCGTCTTCAAACTGATGAGCCTCAAGAGACCAAGACTGATTCTAGACCTTCTGTACATATTCCTATACCTTGTAAAATTCCAAATCGATATAAGCCTCTGATTTTACCTCCTATATCACATGCTTTCCCTAAAAATCATTACCTCTATCTACCAATATTTGATGGTGATTGTGACGAAATTACTGCTGAGAGACATTACCTAAATTTTGAGTCTTTTCTTGAACTTTTTGAAGTTTTTGAATATAATGTCAGTATTAGTATTTTTTCTCTCTCTTCGCAAGGCAAAGTCAAGAGTTGGTTCAAAACCCTTCCTGATGCGAGCATCTAAGATTTCCAGCAGTTCGTCAAAGTTTTCCTCGACAAGTAGATGATCAAACATAACCCTTTCTTGATTCTAGAAGAGTATAACCAGTTGAAAAGACAACCAGGGAAGACAGTACAACAATTTTCTGCCAAATTTAACCAAGTTTTTGTTCGATTCCTATTACTATAATACCTCCTCCTAGAGCTTCTCTCTTGCACTAGATGGAAGCCTTTGATCCGGAAATGGAGTTTCAGCTGATGGAAAGGAACCTTGCAACACTTGAGGAGATGAATAGCAATGTAGTAGATGTAGAGGCTAATTTGCTGATCAGAAGGGCAAAGTTGAAGGAAGAAGAGATGAAGAACATATTCCTAAAGGAATCAATATCTTTAGAGGTAAAGCTCGACATTTTGGTAAGTGCAGTGGAAGAGATGATGAAAAAGATCACCACAACGATTGATTATGATGTTCAAGACCATGGCTCGCTGATTGAATAAAAACAAGTGGCTGATCCAAAAAATTTCCTTTCCTATCCTAGTTGTCATAGATCTGACAATGATTGTTTTATAGACCATCTTGGAGAGGAGAGATCTGTTGATATGACATGTATGCTTGATGATGTGTTTTTTACTGATGATTTGTCTAAGTTTGATCAATGTGATGATGATGATTATTTTCTCCAAACAAAAGCTAATCTTGCAGACAAATCAACAACTGATTTGTGGGAGGAGGAAGTTCACTTTAAGTAGTTTGAACACAGTGATCAATCATTGCATATCAGCTATGGAAGTGAGGAGGAAAGTGCAGCAAATGTTGAAGTAAGTGAAGGATCTTTGCCTTTTTGTTTTACTTCGTTTCAGTTCATCAGAGACAGCTTTCATGCAATCAAAAATCAACGGCCAATAAGTCTTCATTTGGAGCAACTTGAGGGCAAATAAATCTTTGTTCAAGACTTCTCATATCCCGATTTGTAGCCCCCGAATGCCATTGAGTGTCAGGTTGCAGATGAAGACTTGGAAGTTGGAACATATGATCAAATGAATCAAAATGATTCCGTACCATTCTGTTTTGAATCATTTCAGTTTTTGAAGGAAAATTTGCATAGTATATCTTCAAATGAATAGCCTATAGAAAATCATGAAATCTCATTAGAACCAATAGAAAATGGGTTACAACAGTCTTTTCAAGTTTTTCATGATCTAATAGTTGATGTGTTGGATGATGTCTGTAGTCAAAGTCCTTCTCCACTAGCTAACTATTAGATTGAAACAAGTATTGATACAAACTTGATCCGACAATCGGTTTCTTTGTCATTTTCAGCAGGAGTCTCGTCACAAAGCTCAAACAAAAGTTTGCATTCATGGTATGAGGAGAAGCAAAGTAATCCATTGGATGAGCTAAGTATTAGTGGACATGAATTTTAAGATCCTTATGCAGTATTTTTGGAGTCAAATATAGAATCCATATTATTCAATGGATCTATTTACAATTTTTCATGGGAGTTTCCTTTCAGTACTTATCTCTTGTTGTTCATAAAAAAGGGCTTGCAGAGAATTCAAACAATAGCCAGAATGCTAACTTGGTTACATTGGTTGTTTCATTTCACTTGATCAGGTGATGAATGGAATAGTTAGAGTAGGTTTTATTGAATAAGCTCTATTTTTAGCATATTTTCCAATTTGTCAATTGTGTTTTAGTCTTGAGTCATTTTTTGTTTCAGTCAGTTTCAAGATAGTTTTGGTTGAGTGTCGAGTGTCAGCTTTTGAGAGTCTTGTTTCAGTTTTGAGTTAGTCAGTTCTTAGACATTTCAGTTATGAGTTATGAGTCTTGAGTCTTGTGTTTTTTTTGCCAAGATATTGATTCCATATTGCCCAATGGATAAGGCACTGGTCTGCTCTCCCAAAGATCTGCAGTTCTTGGCACCTCCAAGGAGATTCCATCCCCATTGGAGCCAATGTTAGTGTCAGTGTCTCCATCAGTTATCAAATTGCTCTTTTGCATTCATGTTAGGTGTCTCATTTGATCAGCTACATTGCATTAGATCATGGATCGACTGATGGTAGTGGTTTCATTTTAGTTTCCCTCATGTCATATACCTGTTGACTTGTTCAAACATATTTTCAATCATTCATAGTCATTCTAGTTCATTTCATTTTTTACCAGTCCTAGGGTTTAGTTTCATTAGGTCTTACTGTTTTTCATCATGCTCATTCAGAATAAATAAAGTGGTTTAGCAGACACATGAGGAGGTTAATAACAATTAGAAAAGTAAAAAATTGTTAATTTGTAAGTTTAATGAAGTTCTAACCTCAAAACTTATTTTGAGGTAAAACAGAGCATTGGTATTTTTCATGTAATTTTATGGTTCCTATATGTAATAAATGATCACATGCTACTCCTGGTTACCTGATGACATTGCCAAGCACCTACCACTGCAAAAATCAAGTCATCTTGAGCATCGATCCGACCGCAAAAACAAAAGATAACAAACCCTAATTTCCTGTCCCACTGAGTTAGGGTTGGCTATGGGATCAGAGATATCTTAGTAGAGGAGTCATAAGGGATATCAGAAGGTATGAGGTCATTTCATATCATCGAACATCTGATATCCACCATTTTTCGAGAAGTCATTCCAAGGAACAAGCCATTCATCACACATAAGGGACAATTTTTCTTCAAACTGTGTTTGTGAGCAAGAAAAGATGAATTTGGAAAAGGTGAGAGAGGTTTTTGTCCCTTAGTGACCCAAGAAGAAGAAACTCTTTCAGCGTTTACACAGTTTTCATGGTTTTAGAGAAATGTCAAAAATATAGTTGCCTCAGGAGAGTTAATGCACCTCTGGAGTGACCTTAGGAAAATTAAGATTTCCTCCTAGCCTGGTTGGTCAAATGACTTGCTGGATGCATAAAAGAATAAGTAGACACAAAAAAATTTCCTATGAGCTATCATGAGCTCAATTTGGAGTTGAGGAAAACCTTCAAAAGTTGACTGCAACAACACTCTACATTTAGGCAGCCTCATTTTTCACATTTTGACCAGTCTTGGGAGATTGAACCTTTTATAGGGAAAATGACCTCCAAATTCGGAAAATCAATATTTTCTAGAAATTAGACTCGATAAGATTTCCAACGAGCTATCACGCGCCCAATTTGGACACTCATAAGTCCTTCATAAGTGGTCTACGAAAGGTGTTGTGCATTAAATTGACACTGCGCACCTGTTGGGTTCTACCAGTGCAAATTTGTTCAAGCGCTGGGCATTAAATTGGCATTGCGCACTTGTTGAAAACACCTCAAAATTGCTATCAAAACACCTTCAAAGATAATTAACGCTTGTTCCAAGTAAGTCTACCATTCCTCCTTGTTAAGAAAGAAGTGTGCTTCATTTCTTGAGTGTGTTTGGCATCATTTCATAGCAAACCCTATTGGCATTGAAAATTTCTCTCATAAACCCTAAGCTAAAATTACCTCTCATAAGCCACCAAGGATCATTTGCTGCTCTTCTACTTCATTTACACTTAGTTTAGCAAGTATTTTTCACTATCCATCAGTCATCAAGCTTCATTTCACTAAACCCTACTTTCTACATCAAACCCTAGCCCTAATACACTATTCACTTACCCTAATTCCCAATTCTTACTTTCCTACTCTTCCCCATTCCCTTATCAAACTCTATACCCTAATTCCCTCAATTATTCACATTCCCATACATCTCTCTTACCTTATGAAACAAATCTCTTCATACTCATCTTGTTATCACTACAAACCTTCATTTCACATCACCTATCATATCGCCAAAAAATCCATGGAGAGAGACAAAGACTATGAGAGGGATGAGGAAAATTGCAGTGACACTTCCAGAGAAGCACATGTGCCAAGAAAGCCACAAAAAGGGGGAAATATCATCTGGGAGGAACCTATCAGTCTTATAGAGTTGCTTGCTTGTCCTCTTGCTATATCTTGTTTTAGACATCATTCTTGCTATGAGTTTTGTGAAATGGTGGAGAGGGTAAAGTTTCATCATGAGCTTGCCAAGTTGTTTGTCGCTCATCTACATAATGGCCAAGTGAACCTTGTTGGTGTCTCCTTCACCTTGTCACCTACCACCATCTTAGAAGCAACAGGCATTCCAAATGTTGGTGAACAGTGGAACAAAGGACAGTATGTTGACAATATGATGAAGAGGCTAAAAGCTAAGCTAAGAAACGTTTTGAGGCAAAAGAAAGAGAAAGAAAAACTCAAGATCTTAGCTGAAGCATCATTGGCCCAAAAAAGAACCTAACAAGGATTCCTCATTCCAAATATCAGGAAATTTTGAGCAATTTTTGTCTTTTTCGAATTTTGAAATTTGAAAAACAGGCTTTTCCAATAGGTGCACAGTGCCATTGGCGTTGCGCTTTTGATGGGGACCTCTATTTGCAAAATGGCCTACATATTTGGAATCAGCATGGAAAAATAAGTAAACCCAAAAATCTTGCGAAGATTTTGACAAGATCTTGGCCTCGAAAAGGGAAAAAAACACCCGAAAAGTGTCCTCTCTGCCACGTTTTTGCCACACAGGGAGCAGTCTTGGGAGAATCAATTTTTGGAGGGGAAGATGAACTCCAAATTCAGAAATTCAAGTTTCTCCAGAACGTAGACTCAACAAGATTTCTAACAAGCTATCCTACACCTGATTTGGACTCCACGAAGTTTCAAAAATTTCCCTAGAAAAAGCACTGCACATTAAAATTTTGGCGTTGCTCATTAAATTGATTTTGCCAATTTTGCCTGATTTTCCAGATTTTTCCTAGTTTTCTTGGGAGATCATTTTTTCCTCATTCCTTGGTAAATGTAAACATGGTAAATAATGAATTAAATGTAAATATGGATGAAAATCACTTCCTAGGGTAGATACATCAAGTTCCAAGTGGTTTTGAGCTGTAATGAATTGGTTTCCTTGGTTTTAGAGGTAAGTTGTTCCACTGCCTATTTTCTTGTTCTTAGTTTCGATACGGGTGAAACCATCCCTTTTTTCATCAACTTGACCCTGATAGCTAGCATGAGTGGTTTCCTTGCCTATATCATGTACTTTTTTATTCATTTCTAAAGGTTGGACTTTGGCAGAAGTGTTGGAATCATTGAACATTTTGTATCAGCAGTTTAGCAAGGAATAAAACCATGTTCCACAGCTATTTTTGTGAGATTCTTGTGACAGTGAGTTTATGTATTGTTTCCTATTTGTAATGAGTTTTTCTGATATTTTATATGTATCCACATCTCTCTCTCTCTTCTAAACTAAATGAATCAAGGTGAATAGACAAAATACACTAAGTTACAATGATTTGTCTTGGGAATGCATTTGGTTTTCAATGTTTTCAACTGTTTGAAGAGGATTCATAGTTTCTTTATGCCCTCCTCAACTCCTTAGTTTTCTTAAACTACCATCTCAATTCCATTTCTAGTACTTAAACACTTGTCTACATCCCCCCACAGAACATGGTTGTATCGCTGAGTTGATTTCCTGGACACAATCTGCCTTCTCCAATTGATCCAGCAACCAAAACCTAAAAATCAAACCAGAAACCCTAATCTACAATACCTAGCCTAAAATCTACATTCAATTCAGTCATCTCAAACTATAATTGCAATCATCTTAACTGAGATTGACAAGGAGAGAGCCCTCTCCCGACCTAGTAGGGCTAGCTACCAGGTTAAGCGTGCTATGATGTTACTCTATACCTACCTTCCTTCAGCCTGAGGTAGATGCAGGCACTAACAACTCCTACATTAATGGTGCATGGGTCTGATCACATGAAGTGATACTTCCAATGCAATCACCGATGCATTGGTAGACCCACATGGGTGAAGGCTTGGTCAGTGAGTAACCTAGTTGTGCAGACCAACATATAAGAACGATATAACACTGAAGACAACCACACTCTATGTTTCAAAGTGCCCACGAGACATAAGTGAGTGCATGTGCATGAAGAACAATCCCTGGACTTATCATGGTGTTGTGTGACACTACATGCAACTTTGAAGCAAAAGCACACTCTTGACTGAGACATGCAAGCAAGTGAAAGAAACAAAGATAACTTGCGTCACGAATGAGTGCTTGCAATGTAAGACTCCTCCAAAGTATGATCAATGGGATCATGTAGTTTGAGTGGAGGAAGTGTGATATGTGTGTGAGATGGATCTTCAATGCATACAGATGAGTGATGAGGAGCCTTGGGTGATTGAATGATTTCATGATTGGAAGTGAGACTAACCTCAAGCGCGTGAGGGCCTGACATAACCCTTAGCTCAAGCTGAAGTGCCTCGAAAAACTTGGGTGTCTCAACTTCATCATTAGGTAGATCATTATAAACTAATGGCTTCGAAAAATCAACTACGATAGATTCGTGATCGTGATCAAAATTAGCAAATGGATCATGACCTCCACGATCAGAAAAGTCAGTGAATTCTTCGACATCCTCATGATCAAATGAATCAAATAGAGGGGTAGATGAAAAACAAATGAACTCATGCTCTATGTTTCGTTCAAAGACAGATGAAGGATTAAGTGGTCTTCAATGAATAACTTATCCTCTCCGTTTTCGAATGATGGACTAACATCAAGTGATACTACGAGTGATCAACAGTGGGTGCATCCATGGATGAAGACACACATGCAAAATCATGGGTGGCAGGTTCACCAAAGAAGCTAGGAGAAAGAAAAGGGGGCTCAGATGGAAGAGAGTCATCTTTCGCCAAGTGTTGGTGTTCAAGTTTCCACTCATACTTTTCATGAATGACAGCACATGTTGGTTGTGCAGCACCAACTCCATTAGTGGGTTGTTTCTCGTTCACAACAAGTGAGGTGTCTATAATGGATGAACACAAGATATCATCATCCGGAGGAACACCTAAGTGCGAAGATGGAGGTCAAAGAAAAGAATGCATATGGGAACTTGAAGGACTTACAACCAAATCTGTGCGAAAATTGAGTACAGTGATGTTGGGAGGGTGTGAAGGACGAACAGATGTGCGAACATGATCCTCAACATCACTTGGAGATGGTGGAACTGTTAAATGAGAGGGAGGCAGATAGTCCATTGAGACAGTGCCTACTCCCACATGGGATTGCATAGTTCCATCCTCGAAGAAGGTTGAGCAAGGCTTGACATCAATCTTCCTCTTGGGATGGGTTGATTTCTTAAGACAGTACTCGAACCGGTCCCAGAAATAAGTGAACTTCATTTGGTTCATCAGAGCATGAAATTGAAAGTCACGGAAGCGCTGCCAAAATCAATAACGGATTCATGGGGAGCACTCCATTGTTGTAGCAGTTTCCGGTCAAGATGGTCTGGATAAAAATGATAGAACGTGTCTTCAATAAGATCAAATAAGTGCTCATATGAGTGCAGGTGTCAAAAGGTAGGCTGAGCACCTAACGAAATGGAGATTCATGACGTGTGTTTGTGAGCAACATCCTAGCTTGTTCATCAAAAAACTCATCTTCCTCATAAATCATGGAAATAAAGTTATGTAGGTGCTTAGGCCAGGCCACTTCTCCTTCACCATCATACGTGTGAGTGGATAAGAGATTGACAAGCTTCCCCGAGATGGAGACATGTTCACGTTTCGAAAAACACCTCAAGGGAAGAAGAATTCAAGACTCCATGAAAGATATGGAAAGGTTCAAAACTAGATGAGAGGACACTGCTTGCAATCAGGCCCTCCTTCTAGTGCTAGAAATGTTGATGGTGCTGGACCCACCAACATGTCAAGGGGATCTCCCCGATAAGAATTCCCAATTAGACCTCAAACTGTTTGGTGTAGGAGTCCCACCAGTGGGTTGTAAGGTAAATCCTTGATAATGATGTCGCAAAAAGGCAAGTAAGATAACTCTGTTATTAGCAAGGGTGTGACTGGTGTAGAGAGTCAAGGAATGTGTATGAGAGGTTGCAACACTTCGAAGGGAGAGGAAGGTGAAGGTGAGTTCTATGTTGAAAGGGATCAGTCCCAATTCGACTAGGAAAACACCACACAAAGGACATGCATAGCTTCTAGCAAAGCAGTCCACTCGGATGCAATAGTCACAACATACAAGGTAAGATAACACAAACAACACTCACGAATCATTTCAAAACAAGTGTGATGGTTGATATCGCAAGGTTTATGAGAAAGGTATATCTGATGTCTAGTAGAGTAGTTGACATGGACGGTGACAACATTAACAACATATGCAACACATTAACAACAATATTCTTATAATTGCATACAAATCAGTTCATATACAAGTACATATGTTAAACACCATATATCATTAAGGAAATCGGAACAGTGCAACTATAATAACAACATATGCATGAAAATGTGTTGGCTCTTATCATTGAAGAAGTGTAATTCCCAATCATACAATACACCATGTAATCTTGCTAGCCCCAATAATGGAATGTTACAACCACATCCACTTACTCCTCCAAAGAGGCATACTAGCAACATGCAGTGGAGAAGCCAAGGTACGTTACAATGTTGTCCAAACCTTCTTCAAGATAGTCCTAATAGAAGCTTGGCTAACCAAAAGCCTGTACAATGAGTTATGAGAGACTATTTATAGTAAAGGGTGCGGCAACCCTTGGCATTCCCTTTTGTGATCATGCAACTACCCTCATGACTCTTCACCTTCTCTATGACTATTACATTCACTCTTGACATGACTCAGCATTAAAATGCACATGCACCAATGTGAACAAAGGCTTGAACAAGCCAAACTAGACACCACTCTGTCTTAGACAACTATAGAAGTCCAAATGCTCGACATCCTCACGTTGATCAATAGTAAAATATTTGTGCCAAGATTGGTAGTCTCTAATAGTGTCTGTGTATTCCATTGTGACATCCATCTATAACCTGAACCTTGCCTCCATTACATTTGGGTACACTGCTCGGGCTACTCTGTCTAAGTCATCTAAGAGCACGCACATCATTTTCCTCAATGTGGCCAGAACAACAACATACCTGCGCATGATGTCTGCATTGATGGGAAAGTTTGGTATGGTGGGGACGTGCGTCGATGCATATCAACTCATCGAAGTACGAGTCAAGCACCTATTGGACCTGCTTCTTTGTCTTCGCTTGGGTGAGAGTCCCAAGTGATGGAATCGCATGTGTGTGCACCACAACCTCCATCCTCTTGAATAGTTGTGCTAGTGATGAGTTGTAGTAGATCCTCATAGTTTCAGATCTGACTTCGGATACATGCTTGAAGCTCAACCACATTGGCCCTCATCATCTTAGCAAAATGAAGTGAGAAAACCTTGTACTTAATTGTCCATGCCTTCATGTTTTCAATGGTAGCATGTATGTTCTTCAAGATGTTATCTCTTCTCACACATCGATGTTGCCATCTGTGAAGATGAACAACTACTTGATGTATGGTACCGAAATTGGAGTAAAATGCTTGTGTGACTCTGTCCAGGGACAATACTATGTCTAGTATTTCCTTCTTCAGTTCAGCTTAGCTGGACATTGTCACCAAGTATCCTCCTAGCTTGGCCACCTCTAGTTCCTTCACCATTTTCTCATTCTCAACTATGAGGAAGCGAACACTGGAGTTAGTGGCTTTGGCATACACTCTAGTTGCATCGGCTAAAGCAGTTGGGTCCTTGTGCACATCAGTCATGATCACTTGTTCTTCAACTTGCACAGGGGATGTTCAATCCTCTAAAGTTGGTACTCTGTCAGGCTACAGAAATCTATCTTGAGATTCATCAAAGGAGTTTTTGCACATCTGTTATTGGGAAATCTAGTGTCTATGCAGAGCTGCTAGTCCCACTAAGACTGGTAGCTATCTTAGAAACAAACAAACTAAAACTACTTTCATTTTCCTTTATGAGAAGTAGATAAGAGGGGAACAAAGGAGACCAACCTATGTCTTACGCTTGGTTCCTTGCTTGATTCCCCTCCCTTCTGTTAGATATTTTCCACTCGCTTCCTTGTCTACCCAGCTGTTTGGTCAATTTAGTGTTGTCTAAATTGCTATCATAAATTGTCAACCCGGGGCTCGTAAGCTGATGAAGTGAAGTGTACAATATATACTTAAGCAACCTTTCCTAGTTCTTTTTGTCGTTTTTAGTTCATGTTTGACTTATCTTCCTAATGTGATGTGATGAAGTTATAAACAAGTGAGTGAATGTGTGTGTATGTGGCGATTTCTAAATGCTTCTTGAAATTTAAAGAGAAAACTTGAACAATAACTTGGAATGAAATTAGAGCTTCAAATGAAAGTAAAGCATCAAACAAAAAGACCAATGGCACTAGTCCAATACCTCTACTGCTGATAAGAATGAAAATGACATCTACTTAACTCAATTGAAAGCAAGAACACTACTCTAACTCCTCTAAAGCGATGCAAAAATTAAGTGACAAATCACACTACTTAATTCTCCCTTAACATTCTGCTTTTAGCTAAATTGATCATGTGAAAAAGAGTTAGGAGTGAATTAGCAATATGAGTCTAAAACTAAATAAACCAAGCTGCAATTGGATGATGTTTTGGTCCCATAAAAGTTAGTGAATTATGATAAAAAGAACCATCAAGAGATTAGCAACTTGACAAAACCTGATAAAGTAAACTAGGCAAGGAAACTAACTAAGCAAGGAAACTAATGAAAATCAAAGCAAAAGTCAGTAGTTTAGATAAGACAACTTCAAATGCCACTAGTGATAAAAAGAAGGAAAAGCACACTGTCCCGGGCTCCTAACAAAGCTGCAAAAACACACACTGATCAGTCATGAAAAGTACAGAAACGTAAAGCAGCATAATTCAAACTGTACATTAATATACATGTCAAAAGAAATCAAAATTGCAGAAATCAAACTGTACATTAATATACATGGTAAATTAGAAAAAAAAGGAATGCAGGAAAATAAATTTAAAAGCTACTGTACAATGGTTGTAGCAGACAGGGGCCCTCCATCCACTTCAACCAATTAAAAAGATCAGCTACGCAGGTAAGAACAGAACTGTCTTCTTGGTATTAAATCAGCACATAATAAGATACAGTGGGGAGCGTAAACGCTATGTAAAAGAGTCTTAAAACAGAGTTTAACAACATCAAAAGACTAACTTCCAAAAGCTAACTAATCAGCGTGTGAAAACGCTTTATTTATAACAGGAACACAAACTGTTCTGTGCGTAAACTAAGCTAACTAAGAGCTGTGCAAAAGACACGTTCAGCAGCACCGTGCACGGATTTAGGAAACGGTCATCATGGTTGATAAATCCACTGTTGGATTCTTGTCCCCTGCAGCCTTCGTGGCTAAAGAAGAGGCCAGCTGTGAGTTCCATGCTCCACCTGAACACGCAGAGCCGTGCCACCGTTTGCAACCTTGCTATTTGACCAGAGTTACTTCCGCGTTGACCAGGGGTGTAGACGACCAGTTTGGCTGAGCTGACAGCACACGCACCATGTACACCGTCATACAAACTTTCCCATGTGGCTCTTTCCCATGGAGAACACCTGGAGCATAGCAAATAAGAAAATGGCTGCGGAATCTGGGATCGGCTGCGGAATCAGAGATCAGCTGCGGAAACCCTGTATAAGCTGCAGAATTGCAGCACTTAAACCAAAAGTCTAAACCAACAGCCAATCATTAGCACAATTAGCAAATCATGTTAAAAAGTCCTATAATGCAATGAATTGAACAAGTTGATGAAGGAAATGATGATAAAAGAAGGAAATGAGTAGGAAAATGCTATTGGGAGGATGGGTAAATGAGTGCAAGTTTGAGGCTCAACATACCCCCACTGTGAAGGTGTTGCATGTCCTCGTGCAACCAAAACTTTGTCATGAATTTTTAGTCCATATGCTCAGATGCCTCTGCGAAGACATCCAACCTTCTCCTTTTTCTTCTTGCTGCCAAATTTGTTCTTGGTTTTCTAACCAAACACCTAAATTTCAAGTTAATCAAAGCCCTGCTCAATTTCTTGCATTTCCTCTTCAATTTCCTATTCTTTTTCTGCCAAAGACCCAAGTGAAGCATTGTGTTGTCGTGGACAATTTTGTCCACCTTGCTTTGTTCTTTCAATGCTTCATTCTCCTGTTTAATATGCCGGTTCAAGACTTCCAGCTCAAACACTTCTTGTTTTAGAGATTGAACCTGTTGATCAAGAGGCAAGATAGTGCTAGGACCGGCAGCTGATTTCTCTAAGGTTTCCAAGTAATTGTACACCTCCTGCTGGTCAGGGTCAATGTCAGGTGATCTTCTTGGACTTGGTTCATATTCAAACTCTGTTTGAGGGTCTTGCTGAAATGGGCTTTCTTCACGTGGAGGAGTGACCTCAACACGTGGGGAACTTGATTCAAAATCAAGCTGGGTAGCAACCTTTTCAGGTGTACTTTCTCCCAAGTCAATAAAATGTGGTTGTTTGTCCTTAGTGACCCTCATTTTCCTTTCTATTCTGCTGCTCCTTCTCACGGCACTAGTGCTCTTTTGCTTTTGCAAGGTACTTTGTTTTTGCTTTTGTTTCTTCTTTGAGAGGGCAGTAGCATGGAGTTGAGCAAGTCTATCAGCTAGTGTTTGGGAGTCTTCTTCAATTGAGGGCTCAGGTGGACGGTATGACTCTTGCACAATGGCTTTCCCTTTTTCCCTCTTTTGTCTTTTAGTTCTGCCTCCCTTTTTCCTTTCTTCTTGAGCAATTTCTTGGGCAGTTTCTTGAACAGTTTCTTCAGCAGTCTCTTGGGCAGTAATTTATTTCCCTCTTCTCCTACTTCTCTTTGGTATCCTAGGAGAGCTGCTAGAGGCTTCAGCTACCTCTTGAAAATGGTTTCTAACTAGAAACTTCTCCCACGTATCATTTTTAATTTTCAACTGCTCCTCAATTAAAATTCTAATGAGTCCATGATGAGACAAGTGGGGTTCAATGTTTCCCACGTGTTTCTGAACAATGGCACTCATCTTCTTTAGACTAGCTAACAAGAAATAAGGTAGGTTGATAGCATGATCATCCATAAAGTGCATTATGATTCTTGAATGGTATACATATATGACACCGAAGCGGCCTTCACATGTTAATTTTTTTTTAACAAGCAACAGTAATGAAGTCCACTCTTCCTTAATGACACGTACAGGGATTCCCTTAGTGAAAATGGAGGTATCCATACCTGGATTCTTGAGCATATTTTTCCACTCTTGATCTTCAACTGTTCTATTTTTGAACCAGCGTTCTCCTTTTTGAGGCAAATCGGTTGTTGTGGCCAAGGTGCTCTCTGTTATGGTGAACTGCAGGTCTCCTACCTCCACGGTATTTCCATTAAATGACCGGGCAAATGCCTTTGTCACCTCTTTATTGTACCCTTTAAATTTCTGGATGAACTTCAACCATTTGGCTTTCTGCAGTGCTTCCTTTATCTGTGGGTAACCCTCTAAAAATTTCGAACCCTCCGGTTCTGCTCTTAACAATTTCCCCATTTTCGGCTCTCAGTTTTTCTTGAAGCTCTGACAGTGGTATATGGACGCTTGAGGAGAATGCTCACGGGGAAAACAGAGGAATTACGGTTGTAACAGAGTAACCGTAATGTAATAAACGGTATGGTGCAGAACTTGTGATCGGGGTTTTGAACAGAGAGGTGAGGAAAAAGAACAGAGAGAGATTTACAGTAAAAACGAGAGTGGTGTATGAAAACGAGAATGGAAACGGTGGTATGAGAGAGTAGAGAACAATACGGCAATGAGTTTATGCATGCGGGAAATGGAGATATGAATAGATGAAGCAACGGCCAAATCCGTAAGCGTCGGGTGGCTACATACACTTGGCTGCGGAAATGATCATATGTAGAGCCGTAGTACACTGGTATACGTCACTGAGGTACGAGTAGTTAATGGAAGAGCAGCTCGTATTAAGTGTGAATCAATATTAATTAAGGGACCATTAGGAGGGTGATGAGGTGGATTAGGCGTGATCGTGGACGAGGAATGGACAAGGAGTGGGATAATCTTGTCAATCATTGCATTAAGTGACTCCTACCACAATTTGAAAACCATGCATAAATGACATTAAACTGTTGGTTAAAAATTTGGAATATACCTTCATACGTTTGATCCCTTTGTTGATTATGGTGGCTAATTTTTGATTGCTTTCTGGCCTTGTAGGTGCTATGTATCCTTGCTGCTCTTTGATGATGATACCTCTGACTGTAAATTTTCCTTTTTGAAACAGAATTGCTTTGATTGCAGGGATAGAGTGTATGAGCTGCGGAAACTTGGTATGAGCTGCGGAAACTGCAACAACACTTTTCTGCCTGCACAAAGATGATTAGAACAAACTTAACTGAATGGAATAGTCCTGAGAGGGACTTTATTGGTGGAAATGAGATGGAATGAATGAACTGGAAGAAAAATGAAGTGGAATGGAGATGATGAGATGGATGAAATGGCAGATGAGATGGACAAAATGGCGGATGAGATGGAAAGAGAAAGAGAGATTTTTTTTTTTTATTTGGAAAATATAAAGTGTCAGGTGACCCTGATTTTCACTTTATATTTTCTGCATAAGACCACCAATCCAAGATTGGTTTTCAGGCTTATACAAGAGACTTTTTTTTTTTTTTTTTTTCAACTGAAAGAAACAAAGACTAGGCTGATGGAGGAGAAGAATTCTTCTCCACCAGCCTCATTGCAGAATCTTCTTGGAACATTTTAACAAATTCCTCCTTTGAGAGTGGCTTGTGGTAGACTTTCAATCGGTGGCCATTCACAATGATAGGAGTCTAAAGCTCATCAATGGTCTTCACTCGAACTGCTGCATTGTTAAAGACTTCATCAATCTCATATGGTCCAAGCCAATGAGTTTGAAATTTTCCTTTGAAGTCCTTAAACTTGGAATCAAATAATAGTGCCCAATCTCCCTTTTGAAACTTTCTCTCTTTGATGTGTCGATCATGCCACTTAGTTCTTTGGTGCTGAACTAGATTAGTCCTTAAAATTGCATCTTGTCTTATCTCATCTAGCTCACTCAGCTGCTCCATTCTATGCTTTTGGGCTTCTGATAGGCTCATCCCCAATTGAACTGTCATCTTGAAGGTCTTGACTTGGAACTCAATGGGGAGTAGGACTTCTTTCCCATAAACAAGTTCATAGGGGGAATGTCCTGTTGTGTTCCTCCATGTAGTTCTATAGGCCCATAAGGCTTCAGGAAGTCTTTCTGCCCAATCTCTTCTGTGGAGATGAACAGTTTTGGTGATGATGCTTTCAAGAACTTTGTTTGTAGATTCCACTTGACCATTTGCTTGCGGATGGTATGGAGTAGATGTTTTGTGCTTGATTTTGTATTCTTCCATCAGCTTCTCCATCAAGTTAGATGTAAATTGACTTCCCTGATCTGTCACAATTTCTCTTGGGACACCAAAACGAGTAAAAATATCCTCAAAAAGAAATTGAACAACTGAATTTTCAGTTGCAGAAGGCAATGCCTTTGCTTCTGCCCATTTAGTAACATAATCAGTACAAAGAAATATATACTTCTTTTGCTTAGATGGTGGGTTAATAGGTCCAATGAAATCTAAAGCCCATTTTTCAAAGGGTTCGATGCATACCTGTGGCTGTAATGGCATTTCATTTGAAAGAGTTGGTCTCCCTACTCTTTGGCAGCTGTCACACCTTTTGACATATTGTTTTGCATCTTTAAAGAGAGAAGGCCAATAATATCCTAAAGAAAGGATTTTATAGGCCGTCCTCTTGTCAGCAAAGTGTCCGCCGCACGGTTCATCATGACATGCCTTCAGGATGTCAGGCATTTCATCTTCCTGAACACATCTTCTGATCACACAATCTGGCCCTGTTTTGAACAATTCATTAGAAATCCATGAATAATGTGAACTCTCCTGAATGATTTTCCTTTTCTCATTAGGAAATAAGTGTGGAGGTAGCTTCCCTGTAACTAAATAGTTGGCAATATCTGCATACCAAGGAGTTTTAGTAGTTACTGCAAACAAGTATTAATCTGGAAACTTATCCTCTACAGGAGAATCTTCGTTAGTATTTTGGATTCTAGACAAGAAATCAGCTACTGTGTTTTGTTTCCCTGGTCTATCTAACACAGTAATATTGAATTCTTGTAAAAGTAAAAGCCATCTTGTAACTCTGCCATTAGTAACAGGTTTGTTCATAAGATATCTAATTGCAGAATGATCAGTATGGACAAAAGTTTCATAGCTGGTTATATAATGTCTAAACTTGTTGATTGCATGAACAACGGCTAAGAACTCTTTTTCAGTCACAGTATAATTTAACTCAGTGGGAGTCAAATTTTTACTGGTGTAGTAAATGGCATAAGGGACCAAATCCTTTTGTCCCAAGACAGCTCCTAGAGTTGTATCTGAAGCATCAGTAGAAATGTGGAAAGGGAGTTTCCAATTTGGTCCTCTCAAAATGGGTGCTTTAGATATTCTAGTCTTTAAAGTTTCAAATGCAAATTGACATTCAGGATCCCATTTGAATTCACAGTCTTTTGTAAGTAATTTGAAGAGCGGAGATGCTATCTTGGTGAAGTTTTCAATAAATCTTCTATAATATCCAGTAAACCCAAGAAAACTTCTAACATCTTTCTGACAATTTGGAATAGGTAACTTGGAGATGACTTCAACTTTTGATCTATCAACTTTAATTCCATCTCCTGAAATATGATGTCCTAAAACAATCCCTTCAGTAAACATCATAAAAAAAATTTCATGACTTAATGAAAGATTTGTTTCTTTACATCTAATTAGTACTTTTTCCAAATTTTCTAATGCTTCTTCAAATGTGTTACCATAAACTGTGAAATCATCCATGTAGACCTCTACACAATCATGAATTAGATCAGAAAAGATTCCTAATACTGCCCTTTGAAATGTTGCGGGTGCATTACATAATCCAAAAGGAAGTACTCGGTAAGCAAAAGTTCCCCATGGACAAGTAAATGTGGTTTTGTCCTGATCTTCAGGTGCTACCTGAATTTGATTGTAACCACTAAAACCATCCAAAAATGAGAAATACTTTTTGCCTGCTAAAGTATCTAATACTTGATCAATAAAGGGCAAAGGAAAGTGATCCTTCAAGGTTGCTTTGTTCAATTCCCTGTAATCAATGCAAACCCTCCATTTACCATTCGTTTAGGTACTATAACCAAAGGAGAAACCCATTGGCTATCTGAAATGGGGTAAATGAAGTTTACATTGAGTAACTTTTGGAGCTCTTCTTTCACTATCTCCCTAAGGTTTGGATTCATCCTTCTTTGAGGTTTTCTGATTGGTCTTCTATTTTCCTCAATGTAGATGTGATGAATGCAAGTCTTAGGGTCAATACCTTTCATGTTAGTATACTCCCATGCAAATGCAGTAGAATGTTTTTGCAAGATTTTGGTTAGTTCCTCCTGTTGTGATTTTTCCAAGTTTTTATTGATATTCAATGTTTTTCCTGGAAATATCTCAATGGCAGAACTACCAAATTCTTCCATAGAGAAAAGAGACATTTGTCTAGATGATAGACACTCAATGTCAGAATCCAACTGAAATTGCGTGGAGTCATATTATGAAGATGGTTCAAAGTTTTCTAATGTGTTCACAATTTGACTATCTTCACTAATCTCAGAAATGGTAAAGACAGGTTGTATAGTATCTTCATCATCAATCCACTCATTATCTCCTATTTCTGTAATTTCTTTTGCTGGAGGATACAGATTGAACTTCTTTGTTGCATTGCCATCAGAAATATACATATCCCCAGACCTACAACTTATAAAAGCATCAGTTGTGGCTAGCCAAGGTCTTCCTAAAATAAGAGGATGTCCTCCTAGATTGTTCTTGGGAGTTAAAATCATAAAATCAACTGGATATTCCCAAGAGTATAGGGAGACTGGAATGTCTTCCAATACACCATCAGGTTTAATGATTGATCAATCTGCAAGTTGCAGTAAAGTAGGTGTAAAGAGAAGGTTAGGAAGTTTTAACTGGTCCATGGTCTGTCTACTCATAATGTTGATAGCAGCCCCTAAATCAATCAAAGTATTTGGTATTTCTACCCCATTGATATGTTCTTTGACAATTGGACTACCGGGATCTACATATTTCTGCATAGTAATCTTTCCCATCATGATATCTGCAATTTTTCCTACCAGGTGGATCCTTTTGGTATCTCTTGGTTTCCTTCCTGGTCTTTTAAGGCTCAACTCCTTTATTGTTTTTGCTAGAATAGGAATATCTTTAATGGCTTGTAACAAGGGAATCTTGATATAGACATTCTTCAATTCATCTAGAAAATTATAGTCAGGCAACCAAATTTGTTTTTCCACTCCTTTGTCGATTTGTAACCTTTCAGGAAAAGGAGGTGTGGCCAAAGATGTAGGTTGTTCAACTATAGGAGTTGTGGGGGTTGATTCTTTTTCTTTTTCTTTTTGAGTGTTTGGGTTTTGAAGAGATGCTTCAGAACCCTTATTAGCTTTAAGATATTCTTCCTCAGAAATGCTTGGCTGTTGAACATTTATAGAAGGTTGATCTAGGATTCTACCTGATCTGAGTTGTACTTCATTGAGAGGAACAATCATATAGGTAGGGAATGGTTGACCTTCCATCATGTAAGCATTTTGAGGGTTCTTATTATTGGGGTTTGGCAATGGCTGAGAAGGAAGTTGATTTGTCTTCTGTTGGGATGGAAGCAAGAGTTGAGAATTTTGATTTTGTGGAGAAGGTTGTTGTTGTTGAGGGAATGGCAATGATAGTTGTGGACTTTGATTTGGAAGTTGTGGAGCTTGCTGGTTTTGAAAAGATGGAGGATATTGATAGAATTGAGCAAATCTCCCATAAGGATTTTGCATGTTTTGCATCCATGATTGAAAAGGATTTTGAGGTTGGGACCAAGGTTGTTGCCAAGGATTCCAATTTGGTTGGGGTTGAAAATTCATAGAGTTATTAAACCCTTGATTTTGTTGCCCCTGCCAAGGTCTCCTTGCAACAAAATAGAGAGATTCAAGTGTATTTGGATCTTCTTGAAAGACTGCTTTGAGCCCAGGGATTGAAGGACAATCCTTGGTCTCATGGTTTTCTGAGCAAATTACACATGTTTCTACAACTTGTGCATCCCAAGGGACATTCCCTTAAAGCATGTTTCTTCCTACATTTTGGGCAAAAGATGGCCAAAGCCTCGGCTTCTGCTTTCTGTTTATTGTGAATCTTAAGGGTGTCTAATTGTTCACTAAGACTCTCTAAGATGTCAGTTTTGAATTCATCAAGCATATTGCCGATCTCAGCCCTACTTACTGATCCAGTTGCAGATTTATTTGCTCTAAGGAGAGAAGGATATCTAGGCCCTTTTTGAGTTTTTGATTTGCCCCTTGAGAGATGGATACATAGCTCTGCTATATCATTGAGTGAAAGTTGAGATATATCTCCTTTCCCCATCATGTTCAGAATATCTATCCATTCATCTCTAATGGCTTTTAATAGGAGGGCTTTCAAGGTCTCCTCATCCAAGTTACTCATTTTTGCTCTTTTCAGGTTATATTGAAATCTTTCAAGTAAATCCTCTAAGTTCTCATCTTCTCTTTGTACCATTTTAAATACCTCATCCTTGTGATTGGTAGGCATACAATAGTCCAGGTACCTATCCAAAAATGTTTGTTTCATATCATTCCAAGACCTAATGGATTGAGTGAGTAACCCCATGAACCATTTCAAAGCTTGTCCTTTCAATGTTGAAGGGAACAATTTGAGTTTTTGAGAGTCATCCAGATAGTCATAAGTTCGACACACAACTTCAAACTCGAACAGAAATGTTTCAGGGTCCTCAGTTCTTAACCCATGGAAGTTTGGGAGGACAGATGATGATATGTTTTTCATAGTAGCTCGAGAATCCTCATCGACGATAGGAAACCCAAATGAGTTATCCCCATCTCTATTTCCTCCAATGTGACCTCTACCTCCTCCATTGTTTCCTCCTCCTCCTCCTCTACCTCTACCTCTACCACCTCCTTCCTCTGTCATAGTGGTTTCCCTAGAGACTTCAGAGTCTTTTGGTTCTTCTACAAAGGGTGAATGAGAAGGAATTTCTCCCTCTTCTTCAGATGATTCTACTTCTTCAATTACAATTGGTCTTTCTGTAGAAGGAAGGAAAGGATCTCTTTATGATTCAAATTCAATAGAAGGTGTGGGAGAGTCAATTCTTGCCTCTTGAATTCCAGGAATCCTAGATCTAGGAGTGTCAGTTGGAGATGAGGGAGGTGTCTCTTGTCTATTCCTTGAAGTAGATGGACTTGTAAAAATCGAACTCTTGGCTCTAGCTAAAAACCTTCCCCTAGAATCTCTAGCTCTATGCATGTCATTTTTTTTATTTTTCTTCAAGTCAGGCTAATAATTCTCTTTCTGATCTTCCAGGTCACTCTAGGTGCAAGAAGAGAGCATACTTAAGAAACTATTAAACCAATAACTTTCTCTTTTCTGATCCTCCAGATCACTATAGGTGCAAGAGGAGAGCATACTTTGAGAGGTTATCAATTTCCCTTTCTTGAAATTTTCTTAATTTTTTTTAAAAATTAGCTACCTAATTTCACTTCCCCAGCAACGGCGCCAAAATGTTTGGTCAATTTAGTGTTGTCTAAATTGCTATCATAAATTGTCAACCCGGGGCTCGTAAGCTGATGAAGTGAAGTGTACAATATATACTTAAGCAGCCTTTCCTAGTTCTTTTTGTCATTTTTAGTTCATGTTTGACTTATCTTCCTAATGTGATGTGATGAAGTTATAAACAAGTGAGTGAATGTGTGTGTATGTGGCGATTTCTAAATGTTTCTTGAAATTTAAAGAGAAAACTTGAACAATAACTTGGAATGAAATTAGAGCTTCAAATGAAAGTAAATCATCAAACAAAAAGACCAATGGCACTAGTCCAATACCTCTACTGCTGATAAGAATGAAAATGACATCTACTTAACTCAATTGAAAGCAAGAACACTACTCTAACTCCTCTAAAGCGATGCAAAAATTAAGTGACAAATCACACTACTTAATTCTCCCTTAACATTCTGCTTTTAGCTAAATTGATCATGTGAAAAAGAGTTAGGAGTGAATTAGCAATATGAGTATAAAACTAAATAAACCAAGCTGCAATTAGATGATGTTTTGGTCCCATAAAAGTTAGTGAATTATGATAAAAAGAACCATCAAGAGATTAGCAACTTGACAAAACCTAATAAAGTAAACTAGGCAAGGAAACTAACTAAGCAAGGAAACTAATGAAAATCAAAGCAAAAGTCAACAGTTTAGATAAGACAACTTCAAATGCCACTAGTGATAAAAAGAAGGAAAAGCACACTGTCCCGGGCTCCTAACAAAGCTGCAAAAACACACACTGATCAGTCATGAAAAGTACAGAAACGTAAAGCAGCATAATTCAAACTGTACATTAATATACATGTCAAAAGAAATCAAAAGTGCAGAAATCAAACTGTACATTAATATACATGGTAAATTAGAAAAGAAAGGAATGCAGGAAAATAAATTTAAAAGCTACTGTACAATGGTTGTAGCAGACAGGGGCCCTCCATCCACTTCAACCAATTAAAAAGATCAGCTACGTAGGTAAGAACAGAACTGTCTTCTTGGTATTAAATCAGCACATAATAAAATACAGTGGGGAGCGTAAACGCTATGTAAAAGAGTCTTGAAACAGAGTTTAACAACAGCAAAAGACTAACTTCCAAAAGCTAACTAATCAGCGTGTGTAAACGCTTTATTTATAATAGGAACACAAACTGTTCTGTGCGTAAACTAAGCTAACTAAGAGCTGTGCAAAAGACACGTTTAGCAGCACCGTGCACGGATTTAGGAAACGGTCATCATGGTTGATAAATCCACTGTTGGATTCTTGTCCCCTGCAGTCTTCGTGGCTAAAGAAGAGGCCAGCTGTGAGTTCCGTGCTCCACCTGAACACGCAGAGCCGTGCCACCGTTTGCAACCTTGCCGTTTGACCAGAGTTACTTCCGCGTTGACCAGGGGTGTAGACGGCCAGTTTGGCTGAGCTGACAGCACACGCACCATGTACACAGTCATACAAACTTGCCCATGTGGCTCTTTCCCCTGGAGAACACCTGGAGCATAGCAAATAAGAAAATGGTTGCGGAATCTGGGATCGGCTGCGGAATTAGAGATCGGCTGCGGAAACCCTGTATAAGCTGCGGAATTGCAGCACTTAAACCAAAAATCTAAACCAACAGTCAATCATTAGCACAATTAGCAAATCATGTTAAAAAGTCCTATAATGCAATGAATTGAACAAGTTGATGAAGGAAATAATGATAAAAGAAGGAAATGAGTAGGAAAAGGCTATTGGGAGGATGGGTAAATGAGTGCAAGTTTGAGGCTCAACACCAGCTTCAAAGAGCACCTGTGGAATCAAAGCATCATAACACTATCCAAGAATAGAGATCTACTATCATAAAAAATATAAGAGCAGATATATATTGACCACACAAATGCATATATCATCAATCATACAAGAATGTGGAGGAAAACTTGAATAGCTTTAATAATATCAAGAATATCAAAGAGGATTAAAAGCAATTGTTCTAACCCAACGTCATCCTCTCAGCAAGAAATCCCATCTTCACCTCATGAAAAGCTTAGATCGCCCAACACTATGATGTTACACCAAGAAACCGGCAGCACTTCCTTACAAGATACAAAATTCCAACCTCTGGATCTCTGGGATGAGGGATCCATATATAGATGTTTGCAAAGGGGGGTCAGTCAGCTTCTAATATCTGATTAGTGTCCTCTCTCTGATAGTTCTTGATTCCACTTGGAGATTGATGATCTCTTACTCATCCCCGGGCAAATGCAGAGAGGCAAGTGTCATGGGAGAAGTTTCTGGAAGATTCCATGATCTTCCACCTCACAGATTGACCCTGCCATTTGTCCACTCTCGCCCATCACACCCCATTGAAGGGATTTTCAGTATGTCTCACACCTCCAGTGTGCATTTAGGTGGGATGCAGCACACTTTGACCATGGAGCAGGTGAGATGGTCCAGTTTTGACCAGTTCTGAGTAGTTTTTTCATAGAGAACTTCCGGGAGATGTTGTAATCAGTTGAGCTTGTTCTTTTAGGAGTTGGAACAACACTTTTATGGACTTAGGAGCCCTTAGTTTATGGAAATTTATGATTGGGGTTACAGTGCCCAAAAATATCTATAACAATTGGCCCCTAAAGCATCAGGTTGTTAATCTTTTGATGTCGGGTGAAATGCTTTATCATGAGGATCCGAAGTTTCTTTTAAGCTAGAAGGCGACCTGTAATAAGATACAATACAATACATTATCTTCATAATATTTTCACGATCTAGCTAAGAAGGGCATTCCCATGCTTAGCTTTATAAATTCATTTTCATGTACATAAGACAGACAATCATCTGCGTACAGACTGATGATTCTGGTAGAGCCGTCATCCCTTAGGTGGGATGATTATCTGTGCAGTAATGATGTACATTTGATGTCTTTATTTTCTTGAAATATATCGCAGCTTAGATGGATGAAACTAGATCCGGGGTCTTCAATCTCGTTCGATCTTCACTCAAAGTACAAGTCGATCCATGTGAGAGATGTTCTGGAGTCAAAAATGGAAAGACATCACCTGATTACCAGCCAATGATGTAAGCTATTAAAAGGCGCGAGAGGAATCATCGATAATGATTATGACCCTCAAGGTACTACAGTACAATTCACATGGTGTGAATAAGGGACTTGGCGTCGAACACCACACAAAATCTTTCAGTCGAAGGCCATTGATGTAAACCTGTCGCTGGAAGTGAGAAACTTGCCATTGAGGCATGCAAGCTTCAAAGTACTGAAAGGGTTGTTCCTAGATCGACTTCTTGGATAATGAGCTGATGTCGACAAGAAGCGATCCGGCATAGGAGGGCCTTAGTGAATCCCATATCAATGACACGGAACAGAGCAAATGATTTTAATAGAGGTGAAAATGATCTGATGACATAAGGTTCAGGGTGGAGGTCATGAAAGAATGGAGCTTAAATGTATTGTAGTGGATGAGACACAGGTGAATTCTCTGAGCGACTTCTCTTGAACATATTGGTGACACTGACATGATGGATTGGTAGCATTAACCCCAAATATGGATGGTGTGATGGATCAATGGTGATATGACCAGTGAATGGAACAACCCAACTCGACTTGGATGCGGAGTGAAAGTGTCATGTTCAAGAGTGACTTGCTACCAATAAAGTTTCTTCAAGTTTTCTTCCCAATTTTTCCCCAGTCATTGCTGACCAGTACCTCTTTATTTTTGTCAAGCTTGAGGAGGATAACATATGTTTGTTCTATAATTTTCCCTTTGGGCAAACCCATGGCTATCTTTTAATGAGCCTAGTGATAGTGAAACTCGTTCTTGTCTGTATGGACAAGTTTGTCGCTATTTGGTTTTAACAAGTTTAACGACAAAGATAACTCAGTCCTTTTCAATTTTAGAGAGTCTGAAAAGGGACGTAAAGAAAACTCCAATAATCCTTTTTCCTCATATAATCCTTTGAGTCTGAAAAAGTATAAAATAATACAAAAGGGATGAATTTTTGGTACTTTTAACGAGCCGAACAAAACAAGCGCTCGATCTTTTTGTGTAATAATCCCTCAGGTCCAAAAATATTAAAATCTAAAGGAGGGATAGCACTTACGATCACTTTAACGAGTTGTATAGGCCAATTGCTCAACAATCTTTTCATATTTTACGAGTCAGTTGAAAAGAGCTTAAAGGAGACTCGTCTTTTGAGGAACGAGTGATAAATTCAGGTAGCAGCTAATTCCAGGTAAGGTTTGGAATTTTCCAATCACGGTAGTGTCACAAGGATGGCTAATAGGATCACTCTTCGCAGCTGTTCCTCAAAAAGGGTAAACAATCAAATGGAGGTGAATGATCGACCAATATAAAGTGGAGGTGATGATGAGAACACGACCAAGGCTTCAAAGGTTGATGATAATACATTCACGATGGTTATTTACCGGAAATAGGTTCAGTTTTTAATGAGCTTAAACTCTGGGGGAACATTTTCTCATTGCTTATGTTTATTTTTTAATGAGATTGAATTCTGCGTTAAAACTGCTCGATCCAGTTGTATAATAAGGATGTCTCATATAAAATGGCATTTTTTCAAAGCTTTGCCCCACATCCTTTATTTATGCAAGTTAGGAAATGACCAATCCTACGAGTTTAAAGGGTTAGAGGACCTAAAAATTTAAAAAATAAATGGTCGCTCTTCGCTTGCACACCAAAAGGTTTGCATGCCCCCGGGTATAGTGAAAAATTTCCAGGTTACCAAAGATTGTTCTATCCATACTTTAGGCAAAACACTTCCTCGGCGATGTCTACCAAAATAAACAAAGGTGAGTGGCGCAACTGGCTCCACTCACATAACTTTGACGAAGGAATCTTATTCCAGTCTAATTTCATAAACTAGTCATATATCCTTCGCAGAAACCTACCCTATACCTAAGGTTTTCCTGTCGAAACAGGCTAGGGTGCATGCCCCCTGGGTTTCAGTCATGTCCTCTGAATCGCGCTCATCAGGTGGATGGACTGGGGATTGATGAGACATTCCTTGCGTGAAAAGACCATTCAGGGATGGTATCTGACTATTTGCTATGTGTGAACCGGGGAATGAAAGCTGGCCTACGAGCTTGACCACTCTTCCTTCATGCCGAAAACAAATTACTCTAAAGAGTGAGGAGACAATGGCTCCCATGTAATAAATATAGTTGCGTCCAAGGAGTAGATTATATTCGAGGGGTCCTTGGACTACCATTACGTTCATGTTAATGGTTTTCCTTCTCATTGTTATCGACACATTGGGAAGGATCCCTAACGGTCGACTGGTTCGTTTGTCAAAGCCTGTTAGATTTCTCATTTCAGGCAAAAGCGATGGTGAACCCAACGCTTTCCAAGCAGTTGAGGAAAGGATACTCACAGAAGCCCCTTCATCGATGATGGTATCGGTCATGACCATTCTATATATTTGAGCAATGATTCAAAATGGTACACTAGCCGGTAAGCAGGGTCTGCCTAGTAGATTCTAATCGAAGGAAACAATTAGGTTGCTTGGAGGTGGGACTGAATAGACGGCCGGATACGACTCTGATGAAATTCCTTCCTGCTGTAAAGGAACGGGTAGACTGCCCCCATGTTCATCAGAGTCTGTGCTTACGAAGAGAATTTGAACGTTGTCGTTCTTATTCTCTCCGGTGACTGTATCATCTGAAGATGGATCCTCTGAAGGCAAGACCGGGTCAACTGCCGCCTTGACCTTTTGACTTTCATCTGGTGTGGATTCAAATGAGTTATCTTCAATGATAGATGCTTTGGTCAACCACAAGGGCATGTTAGCCGGATTTTCAACTAGTGATGGACTCGGCAAGAGCCTCTTATATCCAAGAGGAAGCTGTAACCGTGAAACCGGACAGTCGTCCAAGACTCTTTTAGCCTCATCTAAGAAGGGACAACGGTGGACGGTGTGATCGCCTTCACACAGCTTATAAGGAAATTTACATTTTCCTTTTTGTCCAGGGGCTTCACTTTCACTAGTTGACATTGGATTCTTAACATGATCGTCAAAGGTTGATGACACCGGATTGTGCAAATGAGGAGACCAGTCCCTTAAGATCCGAGGGATGAAAGGACAATCTCGATGATAGTGGTCTCCTTTGCAAATGACACATGGCGATTTAGGCCTGGACGGTGCAGTGTGTGGATTTTCGCTAGACGATGCCTGGTTGCCCCTTTTCGCCTTTGGCTCCTTCTTCTTCTTCTCTTTCTTCTTCTTCTCCTTCTTCTTCTCAGTTACTTGATTTTAAGCTTTACCAGCTTCATCAAGTGAAGAGGAACGAGGAGAGGGAGAATTGGATGAAGTAGAAGGTTGGGGGGTAACTTTGGTATCGTTTAGTTGCTGACTTGATTGTTTAGGAATCATGGTATTCTGAACGATAGAGGTCGAGAAGAGCCATATTGGCAAGCCGATTGTCAATCCTGGAAGCGACAATGTGGCCATATGGGGTGCACCAACATCTCCCCAAGAGGAGAAAGGACTAGGATTTCCTCCAAGGGGAAATCCTTGGTTGTTGGACTCCATTTCTCTCAACCTAAGACCTACACACGAAAGGTGATGTTTATTCCAATTAAAATAAATTTTAGACGCTTTGACACAACTTGTTTTTTCAACTTTTAAGATTTGAGAAAAAACAAAAGATGACTCTAGTCGCCTTCGATTTTTAATGAGCTTGAAGTGACAAGTGCTCAGATGGACCTTTTCCTTTAAGGAGTTTGAAAAGGAACGAAAGAGACTACTCTGGAAATCTAGACAAAGGGATTACCAAACCAATCGCAAAACTGCAGAATACTTTTTACGGTACGGCAGTCAATCTTCTCGAATGTTGTGTTCAGTGCATTGCGATCGATAGGGCGGCAGACATAGCTTCCTATGGATAAAGGATAAAGCGTATTGTGGTCTCCCAATATATACTCGATGGTATGTGGGAGCACAAGTCCGTACTCGCACTTATCATCTCAAAGTGGAGGAATCACCCAACCAGCAATGAAAACAATAGTTACCAGGCTTTACGACGCCGAAATACGTCTCTAGCCTAGACTTCTAAATGTTGTGCGTTAGGTTCCAAAGCATTTTTAGATTCATTAAATTTATTTTACAGTTGATCTTGCTTAAGAAATTTTCCTTTCAGGTTCACCGCGTGATGTAGATATACAAATTCCTAAAGTGCAATCTAAGATG
Source organism: Pinus tabuliformis (assembly GCA_031772625.1). Taxonomy (NCBI): domain Eukaryota; kingdom Viridiplantae; phylum Streptophyta; class Pinopsida; order Pinales; family Pinaceae; genus Pinus; species Pinus tabuliformis. Next base: position 2,003,127,715 of record CM062816.1, read on the forward strand.
ATAAACAATCGTTTAATCTTCTTTTTGCAATGAAAATCCTAGCTACTAAGGAAAGAGAGACGAAATTCTTTCAACATAGAGTAGAGAACACACATTATATGCATTTTCCTAAATCAAACCAACAAACAGTCTAAATGCAAATGCACATGCATGTATTTGTTTTCAGCCTTCTTAATGTGTGAATGATAAAAAAGAAAGCTAACCGCAAATCTGAATTATTTTTCAAAGCGACATTACTAACAAGTTTCTTTTCAAGACAAAATGAAGATAGTGACGACACTTTGCGATTTGGAATTGAAAACTTACTTTCGACACTTAAAAAACTATTAATTCAAATCAAATGCAAGAGTAACTGTGTAATCGACTATCAAGAACAATCGGATTCTCTTCTATGACTGAAAACGACACTTGCGACACTTCCAAATCAAGAAACCACAGTTCAATTACGCTACTTCTTTGTAAAGGAGAACTAAAAATGGCTCAAAATACATAAAAAAAAATTACAGTTCTTTGCACAATTGAGGTGGAATAATGGCAAGGAAGGGGGTTCCCACAGAGATATACTGACTACCGACAACAAAACTCCTGAATAGAGCTGAAAAGAGTGAACACAGAAACCAAAATCTAAGAGCAGAAGAGGTCTTGTCTGATCAACGCACCTGTAACATAGGGAAAGTCAGATGCAACACACCTACTTCACACGGGAAGTGAGATGCATCCAGATTCCAAAGAAGAGACAGTGCGATGGTCCAGGGACGAGACTTCAACTGGGTTCAGGGTCACAGTTTGCAGCTCAATTCAGGGATTTAGGCCGAGCAAGTGGTAATCAGTAAATAAATCACAGGGGTAGATATAAATAGGCTACTAGAGCCACCAAAAGGGAAATTAGAGAGCTTGTAAATCAATTTTTCAGTTCATAAACAAAACCTGGAGATAGACTGAAGCAGCATTAATCTACATTGCACTTGCATAGCAAATGCAGTTCGAAGGCTAGCTGGCTTGACTTCAGGCTCCGTCTGTAAGTTTATAAAGAAAACAAATATAGACAAAAAAACAATCTATTCGCTCCCCAGCGGAGTCGCCATTTTGTTATCAGGAAATCTAGTGTCTATGCAGAGTTGCTAGTCCCACTAAGACTGGTAGCTATCTTAGAAACAAACAAACTAAAACTACTTTCGTTTTCATTTATGAGAAGTAGATAAGAGGGGAAAAAAGGAGACCAACCTATGTCTCGCGCTTGGTTCCTTGCTTGATTCCCCTCCCTTTTGATATATCTTTGCCACTCGCTTCCTTGTCTACCCAGCTTCAAGGAGCACATGTGGAATCAAAGCAGCATAACACTATCCAAGAACAAAGATCTATTATCATAAAAAATATAGGACCAGATATATATTGACCACACAAATGCATATATCATCAATCATACAAGAATGTGGAGGAAAACTTGAATAGCTTTATAAATATCAAGAATAGAAAAGAGGATTACAACCAATTGTTCTGACCCAGCATCATCCTCTCAGCAAGAAATCCCTTCTTCACCTCATGAAAAGCTTAGATCACCCAACATTATGATGTTACACCAAGAAACCAGCAACACTTCCTTACAAGATACAAAATTCCAGCCTCTAGATCTCTGGGATGAGGGATCCATATATAGATGTTTGCAAAGGGGGGTGAGTCAGCTTCTGAGATTTGATTAGCGTCCTCTCTTTGATAGTTCTTGATTCCATTGGGAGTTTGATGATCTCTTACTCATCCCTGGGCGAATGCAGAGAGGCAAGTGTCACAGGAGAAGTTTCTGGAAGATTCCATGATCTTCCACCTCACAGATTGACCCTGCCATTTGTCCACTCTCACCCATTGCACCCTATAGAAGTGCTTTTCAGTATGCATCACACCTCCCGTGTGCATTTAGGTTGGATGCAGTGCGCTTAGACCATGGAGCAGGTGAGATGGTCCAGTTTTGACCAGTTCTGAGTAGTTTTTCATGGAGAACTTCTTGGAGATGTTGTAATCAGTTGACCTTGTTCTTTTAGGGGTTGGAACAAAACTTTTAGGGACATAGGAGCCCTTGGTTTATGGAAATTTATGATTGGGGTCGCAGTGCCCAAAAATGTCTATAACAACATCTCTACTTGTCGCTAACCACCAAGGATCTCAGTGCCTCCTTCGTCATTTGAGACTTGCTCATCATCTGGATGCATTGATTTGAAATGGGGCACTAAAGGCTTCTTGTCAATCAACAAGAACCTCTCCCACTCCAAAGCTTATATATATTCCCCAGATCTATGCTTGACAATTTGCAGGATTAAAAGTGCTTGAAAGAGGTGTATATTGTGTTTGTTTTTAAACTGTTCAAGTGCTTATGTATATTTACTTATGCTGATATTTAAACACACATAATAGTAAATAAGGTAGCAAATCAACAAACACATAAGACAACAATATAATTAGGAGTTCACCCAAACCTCTTGGGCTACGTCTCTGTGAGCTCTAGTCAACTCGACTAGGCTCTTTGGGATTATGGTAATCTTTCTTTTACAAGTTCCAAACTCAACTCCATTGGTTTAGAACTAAATCTATGGGTTTAGAATATCATCTTATCCCTGGGTGTCCATACTCTATAGACAGATCTAGGCTTCTCTGGACTAGACTCCTTCAATCAGCGCACTGACCTATCTTGAGCTCTAGCTTGCACCAACTCCCTCAGAGTTCTTTTAACTATCTTTGGAACTCCTTCTTCTATCTTTAGCACACTTTGGACATTAGTAATAGCTTGATCATTTGATCTCTTTGCTGTTTTGAAACTTCGTTACCACTCCATGGCTCTTAGAAGTCTTCAGGATTTTTTGAACTCCATCTCAGTGGATTCAGTGGTCCCCTATAGTCACCTCGACCGTTGGAACCTTGAGAATGAATGCTGGCTTTATTCTTTGTAGCTGCCTCCAACCTCTGGCAGCCTCTGATTTTGTTCTCAGCTCTGGCTCTTTGCTCTAGCTCTCACGAGCTTTTAGGTTCGCTCGATCTCCAAGCGACTCTCCGTCAATTGAGCTCTCTGGTTTAGCTCGACCTCCAAGTGACTGCCAACTTCCCTTTTCAATTGTTCTCTCTAGATTTTGTGAGGGGTCCTTCCAGCTCTACGACTTCCTATCCATTTCTCTATGTGTAACCATTCCTCTGCCTCTGCATTTCTTCGACTGGCCCTATGGCTCTGTGGCTCTATGGCTATGCAACTGGCCATCTGGTTTGTTGGCTCTGTGGCTCTACATATTACATAGCACATCATTGTTACAGAAACGCCCCATTACAAAATTGAACCAAATGCTGTAGGAATAGGGACCATTTCACAATGAAAAGAAACAAGCGACCTTTCTTCGGACAAATTCCTGAAAATGGAACAAAATTACAATACATAGAGATAACGTGAAAATACATTGGAAATCTAAAAATTCGTACTTCAAATAATATGCAATCACGTCGCTTAATCCTATCAGGTCCATGCATATCGCAAGTCACATTGGCATAAGGGCTTTTGTTCTGATCGTTGATCACCGATCGCATTGATGTATCACTATCGCTGATCGCAGATTGCATTGCCGAAAGGTCGTGGTCCATTCGTATTGTTGTTGGGTAGCGAAGGTCCCGTGTAACGGTTTTGGGGCAAGAAGCCCAAAAAGTAGGATTAAATTATTGTGAAAACTCCGAAGTATGCAGAGTGTGAATTATAATAGGTTGAGTCAAAGGGTAGTCCACCCAAAAATAATGTAAAGAAATATAAATAGAGACAGCCTGCGCACGGATCACGGGCCAAGGAAGGGTATAAATAGAGCGCGGCTCTATGAGGGAAAGACAGTTATTTTGGAATATGAAATGTAATGGGTTTTTGAAGAAGATAGTCTAAAGCGTCTGTAAGCCTGAGTCGAGGGTTGGGGTAGTAGATAGAGGCTCTGCAATTGTGTGCACAGAGGCTTGGAAAGTCCACAGCTATGTGCGCAGGGAGGATCTAGATGTATTGAGGATAAGTGGAAATAAAGATAAGTTTCTTTTGAAAATTCTGTGTTCCTTCTGAGCTATCACGTATTTGACTTTCATAATATCTGTTTAATTAATCGGCTTATTGTATGAATGTATGTAAATCTGGGTTCATTTTAAATGCATGAATCAGTTGCATTGGTTAAATGTTTGCTTAAAGACCTTATTGAACAAATCTGATTCATAACCGCATCCTCCAGTAGAATAGCGCACTAATAAGAAAGATATAATCAATATGGATCTGTGCAAATTCCAAGTAGCGCAGAGTTGTAGACTAGTACGCGAAACCTCCAGACCATATCTAGACATCCCTAGGGTGTGGAAACCTTGTTCCAGCACCCTCCCCTGCTACCTCGGGTGAGATCTCAGTCTGCGCTCCGCGGGCTATTGCCAAAAGGGCCGGTAGTTATGGGATTTTTTGGCTTATATGGGATTGACCTAGGTTCGAAAGAGTTATTGAAATAAAGATAAGTTTCTTCTGAAAATTCTGTGTTCCTTCCGAGCTATCACGTATCTGACTTTCATAATATTTGTTTAATTAATCAGCTTATTATATGAATGTATGTAAATCTGGGTTCATTTTAAATGTGCGAATCGGTTGCGTTGGTTAAGTGTTTGCTTAAAGACCCTGTTGAATAGATCTGATTTATAACCGCATCCTCCAGTATAATAGCGCACTAATAAGAAAGATATAACCAATCTAGATCAGTGCGAATAACGAGTAGCGCGGAGCTGTAGACCAATATGTGAAACCTCCAGATCATATCTAGACATCCCTAGGGTGCAGAAACATAGTTCCAACACCCTCCCTTGCTACCTCGTGTGAGACCTTAGTCTGTGCTCCGCGGCTGTTGCCGAATGGGCCAATAGTTGCAGGATTTGTTTGGCTAAATAACTCTTCCAAACTTGGGTCAGGCCCATATAAGCCAACAAATGGTTCCGTTGCTGGGACCAGGATCTACCAAAGGGGTTTCTAATGTTGGAACACTGGAGTCCTACAATGAAAGAGCTTGAAGAGTGGTGGGATCTGAAGCTTCACGAGTTTGGGGTTTAGGAAAACTGAAACTCGCGGGAGGAAGAGTGGTTGGATAACTATATATTAACGGATATACATGAGATCTTCTTCATAACATTTCCGATATAATTGTACGAGTGGATCATGAAGTTAAGCTGATAGCATGTGGAGGTGCAGATTAGACCAACTGATAGTATGGACTCCAAAACTGGTGCACAGGGTGGAAGCCATCGAAGATAAACTTGTGCGCGCTGTATACCACTAGTTAGATCGAATCATAGGGGAATTATCATTGAATTCGCGATAGATACAACCGTAAGTTATAGTGAAGTAGAAAAACAATTTCTCCGAGGACCTTGGGGTAGGTACATCAAATCATTAAATACTTGGATTAAGATGTGTTGTGTGAAACACAGATTCTGTGCATATATTGATGTCTGGAGTAACATAGAGTAGAAGGGGTTATCGAAGAGCAGGAGGAGTAGAGAACAACCCTCTAATTTCTATCTCGTGGTAGAGTGAGGAGGATCTTGCTAGGTTCTAGCCAGGAAGTTCAGTTTGATTGTAAAGAACACTTCCCACTAATACCACCTCCGTCTACACTACCACCCACTTCACCCACGTTGAGTCCATCCACACCAACACCACCTCCACCCCCTCCACCATCGAAAGCTGGGATGGCAACTGCAGTCAAGTTACCGAAATTTGAGGGTGTAGGGAATGAAGAGCCAAGTGGGTTCTGGTTTGTGATAAAATCTGTATGGGACGCTCAAGGCATAACAGATGGAAACATCAGAAAGGATACACTAGTTAGTGCACTACAAGACCACACACTGACATGGCACATAAAATAATAAACCGACCATCCGAATGAGGGAATAATGGTAATCCAGGATGCGCTTAATAAAGTGTTTGGCTGACCAAAGTCTGAATCCCAATCGGTCATTGGGTTCAAGGAGAGAGCAATGTTGCCTGGTGAAACTCCATGGTACCTGGACCAAAGGTTAAAGAGTACTATTCGCGAAGCTAACATGAATGTGATAGATGGGCAACATTGCACATGGTTTGTGGCATCATTGACACCCCATATGAGGACGGCTTTGTCACAACATAAGATCTCAACCCAAGACAAGGCACTAGAGACAACAATGAGGTTACATGCGACCCCAATACCAGACCTAGGGTTGCGAGTTCAGAAAATCCATGTGCAACTTCAAAACTTGAGTTTGGAAGTGCAAAGCTTAAAGCAAGGAATAATGTCCCAACCAGATGTACGTCTGAAGGCAAGCTGTATTAAATGTAAGAACCAAGCGCATGACAAGGATCATTGCCCTGTCTTCACAAACTATATGGTGGGAGGAGGCCCGATGCTGTTAAAAGTGGAGGTACAAGCAGGACTGAGTGCCATGCCTATGCTCTAGTGCACAATTTGCTAGGTAGGAGGAAAGCATGCCACAGACAGCTGCCACTATTGCCAAGCCTACAACAACCTCCTCAACACTTATTTTGTAACTTCTACAGAATGATGGGTCACAAGGAAAAAGATTGTTGCATGTTGATGGATCGACCACCTAAGTATAGGATGCAAACAGAGACACGTGGTCAAGACTCGGCTACACCATTCGCATGAGGGGGTTTCCCGAAACGCAGACGGGGTCGTGGCAGAATGGGACCTGGACAGGGACAAGGACAATTAACCTACTATAATTATGGAGGGCTAGGGAATTACGCTCGGGATTGTATGAATCCAACCAAATCCTGTTGTCCATCATGCTACCAGTTTGATCATGATGTAGTCGACTGCCCTACACTAATTGCTCAATTGCGAGAAAAAGGAGTGCTCCTAGCTAGCCCCACTCAGTACATCCAAATGATGAAGGCCGAACCACACACCGAAGACCCCAGCATAAATATGATGCTCAGAAGTGGCACAACTACAGGTGAAGATAAGGGTAAGAAGCTAGAAAACGATACATGGGTTCGTAAGGCTCCTGTAAAACAACCAAAATTTGATTTGGCATGAGTGAAGGAAAGCTTTTTGGAGGATAAGAAAATTTTTGTAGAAGCATCTGCTTCGAGTAGTAAGGGGCAACCGGAACTGGAACAGGATAGATCTTTGATAATTACCTTCTTAGAAACTTGTATGAAGCTTTTGAGGGATGCTAATGCGGTGAAAGGGTTACATGAGTTAATAACTTGATGTGCAGGGGTCGATGAACCGCTCTTGATTCGCAAATTGGGAAAACATTTTTTGCGTACTGGTCGGGAGATGCAACTGATTGTCTAGATTGGTGACTATGAGATGAACCAGGTCATTTTAGATTTGGGGTCCGACGCAAATGTCCTACCAAAACAGACTTAGGAACGCATGGGCAGGCCTACACTGCAATGGTCCCCGATTCAATTGCGGATGGCAAAGGGGTTACTATGGACATCGATGGTGCTAGCACACAAATCGATTTTGAAGTCATTGAAATCGTGGATGATAGTAACCCATATCTGGCACTGTTAGGGATAGATTGGGCAATAGACATGAATGGAATCATCAACCTCAAGAAACGGAAAATGATCTTCAAAAAGAATTCTCTCCGAGTAGTGATTCCGTTGGATCTAGCTGAAGGAGTAGGTTTTACTAAACGTATGCACGATGACGAAAGTGATGTAGAACTAGACTGTATCTACCAGTTCACAATGTAAAATTGAGATAGGGTGAATCCAACAAGATACGAGCGAATCTCATGAGATCGTGATAGCTCTTGCACGTTGGATTCAGATGAAGAGGTTTAATGGTGGTAGAAGCAACTGCATGAAGTAACCACATTAAATTGCAACAGGATTGTCATGACAGGAGCTGTAGAGCTGCCCGCGGAGGAAGCCGAAGAACTAGTCGCCTCGATGAAATCGAAACTAGGTGCACCAATAGTATCTACGATAGCAGCCCAAATGACCATGACTTCAGCAAAAGGGATAGTCTTGACAAAGCGAAGGAAAAAGTGTGGAGGTCGCGGACAGGTGCAGGCATAAGTGACCTGACAAACTAAGGAAAGTAGCCTAAAGCGACTCCGGTCGCTAGTAGCCGACGATAGGGTCCACAAGGACTTAACGAGCAACACACATCGCGACCATCCAATGACACAGACCTCTTGGAAGTTGCAAATACCACGCACTAGATGGGTCTGAACTAAGCAACGGAATATAGCTCAGAAGAAGCCGGGTAGCTACAGGCCCCACACTGACAACACACTCTGGGCACAATCGGGAGACCAAAGTATGATATATGGGAACAGATTCAGCACAATGTCATACCGCGTAGCCCCTTTGCACATAAGGTGATTAAGACCACTTATGAATACTACTAAGAATGAAAAAATGGCTACCCGAGAGCTTGAACGATGCTTGCAGCCTGGTTTGGTAGGGACATTGCGATGACGCACCAGTGGTGCGAACACCTAACTAGTGGTCGACGTTACAGTCTCAGCACCCAGAGGAGCTGAAAGAAGGCGTGGGACTATAAAAAAGTTTGTAGGAAGCCAATTTGGTGAAACGCTTCCCTCCCAAATTACTCTTCCCTCCTGATCACGGTAGCGCCCAATGGACTACACTACCACATGGACCAGTCAAGAGATGACGATTAGCACCACTATTCATGTCAAGGACGTAACAGTATGGTAGGAGGGAGTGGGTGACAGGTAATTAAGAGAAACAATACGAGCCAGATATGGAACAAGCAGCCATAGATTTTACACAAGAAGTTTACACAAGCTGGAATGGGTGGCAATCGGTGCATTTGAAATTTGCATGGGTTATAAATCACCAATGGAAATCCACTAGGTAGCCTACACTTTGGAAACACAAATGGAGTTGTTCATTATCTCTGCACAAGGTAGGTGCTCGAAGGTAGTGATCTAGCTGATGAAGAAGCAGGACTCTCTAAGGAGTATGGTATTGATAGCTGCGGGAATCCTGTAGGTTGTAGCATCACCAGTAGGAGATGTACAAGAAAAGAGGGAACATGAAGGAGAACTGGTCTGTATGTCGTCACCTCGGCTAGGGGCGGGATGACGCACTACAACATAACAATGAAAGGATGGCCAGACAGCGACCACGAGTAGATATGCACTTAATAAGTCATCTCTGATGTCCGTCGAAGATTGGGATTTTGTGGACAGCATCCAGTGTCTTACAAAATTGCAAGACAAGCTGCAACAGATAGTGAGAAGAGAAGATACGAAGGTCAGAAATGGTTGCGGTGCTACCAAGAGGTTCCATATGCGGCTCCCCCGCTCACGCTAAAATCCTATGAGGCGGCATTCTGGGTTAACCGATCAGAGCAGAATGAGCATCATCAGTTGCGAGTCACTGAAGTAGGAGCCGGACGGAGCGTTACAGGAGACAATGTAGGAGTAGTAGGTCAACGGGCATCACTCAAAGGGAGGTGAACTACGAAGCCAAGGCAGAGCATCTAGCTATGCAAGCAAGTGACTCAAGATGAGTAACGATGATTATGTTGGGGGACTGTTGGGTAGCGAAGGTCCCGCGTAACGGTTTTGGGGAAAAATCCCAAAAAGTAGGATTAAATTATTGTAAAAACTCCGAAGTATGGGGAGTGCGAATTATAATAGGTTGAGTCAAAGGGTAGTCCACCCAAAAATAATGTAAAGAAATATAAATAGAGTCGGCCCGCGTAGGGATCGTTGGCTAAGGAAGGGCATAAATAGATCGTGGCTCTATGAGGGAAAGACAGTTCTTTTGGAATATGAAATGTAATGGGTTTTTGAAGAAGATAGTCTGACGTGTCTGTAAGTTTGAGTGGAGGGTTGGGTAGTAGATAGAGGCTCTACAACTATGTGTGCAGAGGCCTAGAAATTCCGCAGCTGTGTGCGCAGACCCCTGCAGCTGAGTGCACAGGGCAGATCTAGATGTATTGAGGATAAGTGGAAATAAAGATAAGTTTCTTCTGAAAATTTTGTGTTCCTTTTGAGCTATCGCGTATCTGACTTTCATAATATCTGTTTAATTAATCGGCTTATTGTATGAATGTATGTAAATCTGGGTTCATTTTAAATTTGCGAATTAGTTGCATTGATTAAATGTTTACTTAAAGACCCTGTTGAACATATATGATTTATAACCGCATTCTCTAGTAGAATAGCGCACTAATAAGAAATATATATTCAATTTGGATCTGTGTGAATACCGAGCAGCGCAGAGTTGTAGACCAGTACGCGAAACCTCCAGACCATATCTAGACATCCCTAGGGTGTGGAAACCTGGTTCCAGCACCCTCCCCTGCTACCTTGGGTGAGACCTCAGTCCACGCTCCGCAGGCTGCTACCACAAGGGCTAGTAGCTACGGGATTTTGTTTGGCTAAATAACTCTTCCGAACTTGGGTCAGGCCCATATAAGCCAACAATTGTCTCAATCCCGATCGTTGATCACATCGACGAATCTCTATCGGCTCAATTACGTATGCATTAGCCGATCGCACTATCATCACATTGCAATCACTTTTCCCAACGGCCCGAGGTTTATACCACATCCGATTAATTATTCTGATGCGATATATATACATATTGTTGATTCGCCGATCGCCGACCCTGCTCATCGCAATTGCATGTTGGCTCTGCCTGGGGTCCTAATATCGCATGAAGGACTTCCTCTGATGTGACATATCAGATATTGCTATCGGGGAGTCCTTCCTTTGATCTGTTTCGATGCGATTTTCTCTAGAGAGCCCTTAAGTCCATTTTTATAAGAAATTGCCTCCTTTTTAAAGGACGATGGACACATTTCTTTTTACAATAACTTCTTCATCCAAACTCTGTTTTTGCCCATTCAAATCGCGTTAGATTTAGAATGAAGAGATATATGTAATGAGACTATTTCCAGGAGAATCCTTTCACTTAATTTTCCTCTATGAGGAAGATTTTTAGACTTAGAAGTATATTCTAGATCCATTTTCAATCACGCCTTCCCACTAAAAAGATTTTGGACTCTAAAAGACTAATATACTAATATGAAAAGAAAACGAGAGTACCTCACCCTCTTATTTCAACCTCCATAAACTTGCCTTGCATAGTGCCTCTGAACCCAAGCCTTTGAACACTTCCTTCCTGGATGTGTTGGTCCTCCTGGGAAGAACCATCTTCCTCCTTAACTTCCTATAGAACTCCTGTTGAGAAGGTCACAGAAGGTAGTTTGAACTTCTCTGCCTTGGTCATTGATCCAAGGTGGCTCAAACCAATGTGAATTTACACCTACTTCACAAAATTTTCATTTGTACCTGTTTGACACACTTTCAACAAAAACTGTTAACAACAACAGGATTACAGACAACAACTGGATGGCCTAAACTCATGCTTCAACAAAAGAAACAGATTTCACATATTGTGAATTACCTCCATGTCTTTACATCTGCATACAAATGATTGACTAGATAACAAGACAATAAAACATGCCTTTAAAAAATTTTGACCCTTCAAGTCAAGCATGTAGAAAAAGAATTTTGCAGTTATTTTTCAAAGATGAAAACACTTCATGAACATCTCCATATTGGAGACCAAATCAAATTTTCTCAAGTTAATATTGCATTACATGCATGTTTACAACAAGGTAATCAACCCTTCAAGTAAATCACACATACATGTTAAATACAAGGAAATCATCAACATCCCTGTGTTCACGCATATCATGCTTATGCATTCATTTCATCCTCTAACATTCACTTAAGCACACTATACTTTCGAAGCTAGAATGAATATAATGTTGCAACAATAGAGTGATTCTCCTACTCAACTTTTCCATTCACCTTCTTGGTAAAAACCTACAACTTGCATTCCATTAACAAAGAAATGCAAATAGATGTGATACATTTTAATTCACATCAAAATATATGCAACCTTAATTGTATAAGAACTCTAAACATTTCTTACCAATCCATTTCAAAGGTCCTTCCTTTGTCTACACATCAACAACAACATGTGAATCATCTTGAAACACATCAATCATGGAATCTTTCTTTCCATTCCTGCCATTTTCTCTTTCCACCTTCTTCAAGTTTTTTGGAAGCATTGTTGGATTCAGAGTCCAATATTTTGCAGCAATATGTCCTTGCTTATGGCAGTAAGTGCAACACATGTGCATCCTCTTGACATCATGATTTTCCTTGTCTAATGGACCTTGGGCTTCTTGCTTCTTTTCCTTCAAAAGTTTCCTGTATGTGGCCATTTTCTTCCAACATCTAGAAGCATTATGGCTATCCAAACCAACAAAAACAACATGCAATTCTTTTCCCATACTTATATGGAAATTTATCATGCTGGACATAATCAAAAGGAATATGGTTAAAACCAGATTTATACCTTTCTTTTTCACCTTTATTACCTTCATGAGGCGGTGAATCAAATGAAGAAGTGGCTCCCTTTGGAACACCATCAATCTATTCAAGGCTTTCAGAGTTTCCAAAACTCTCTAGTTCAAGTGCATGGTGACATACACCTTCTTTATGCAAAGTATGCTTCACAGTATTGCATTCCCTGAGAATACAATCTTCACACTCTTGAGGTTGAAGACATAAAATGAAACTCCTTGGAACTGTTTCAATTGGCTTCATGAAAGCTTTGGAACCTTCTCCATAAGCTTGTCCATAGCCAAGACCCAAATACTTAGGCCTTCCCTCAGCTATTATTGGCTCAACAATACCCTGTGCATGTTTTTCCAAGCCTTTTCCTTCATAGCCCATCTTGGACATTAAATTGGAACCTATGCCTCTGGTGTGTTTTTCAAAAGAACCACTATAAACATTCTTAGAAGAATATGAAGATAAACATCAATTATTTACCTCTTCTCCAAGCTGATACTTGACCAAGGCTTCTTTGGCAACAAGGAGCTGTGTCTCCAACTCATGCATCCTTTTCAGGTTCATATTTGCAATATGAAGTTGCCTCTCCATTTCCTACAATTTGGCAGAAAGAAACTGCCTATCTTCCTTCATGGAATTCAGCTGCTCTCGGAGTTCGATGCTCTCCCTTCCATCCTCATACATTTCTCTCACCATGTCCATGATGATGAATAAGTCTTTCTTCATGTCTTTATCAAAGAATGTTGTGAAGAAATAAGAATTTGAGGAATCACTTGTAGAAGTTTTTATTATCAGAATGAACAAAAGAACTTCAAACAAGATTAACCAAGAGCTTATTCAAGCAACCTTTTGTAACAAACCTCTTGTTCTTTAAAGATTTCTCTGAGGTCCTTTGGGATAAGAAGAATTCCTTCAGCCCTTCTTCCTTCTTGTCCTCTCCTAGACTTAGCTAACAACAACTTTCCCTAAACCTTTGCAAACTCAAACAATAGTCAGCTTACAAACACTCAAACTGCAAAATCCTTGTTATTGTTTGAACACCTTTAAAGTCAACCAACCATATAGATTGCTTTGTCAATCAAACATTCTGATATGATACCACTTGCATCATGATACAACCTACTCGTATAACTTAAGCTCTGATATAACCAACTCTAATATAACCTTCTTTGAAGGTGGGGTTAATCAACCTGGTGCTCTGATACCACCTGATCTGAAACGGGGCATCAAAGGCTTCTTTTCAATCAAAAAGAACCTCTCCCACTCCAAAGCTTATATATATTCCCCATATCTATCCTTATATTGACAATTTGTGGGATTAAAAGTGCTTGAAAGAGGTGTATCATTGTGTTTTCTTTTAAACTGTTCAAATGCTTATGTATATTTGCTTATGTTGATATTTAAATACACATAATAGTAAATAAAGAAGAAAATCAACAAACACATAACAGAACAATATAATTAGGAGTTCACCCAAAGCTCTTGGGTTACATCTCCGTGAGCTCTAGTCAACCCAACTAGGCTCTCTGGGATTATGGTAATATTTCTTTTACAAGTTCCACACTCAACTCCATTGGTTTACAACTAAACCTATGGGTTTAGAATCTTATCCCTGGTTGTCCATACTCTGTAGACAGATGTAGGCTTCCTTGGACTAGACTCCTTCAATCAGCGTTGTTATATATCTTGAGCTCTAGCTTACATCAACTCCCTCAGAGTTCTTTTAACTATCTCTAGAACTCCTTCTATCTTCAACACACTTTGGACATCAACAATAGCTTAATCATTTGATCTCTTTGGTATTTTGAAACTTCATGACCGCTCCATGGCTCTTAGAAGTCTTTAGGATTTTCTGAACTCTATCTCAATGGATTCAACAGTCCCCTACAGTCACCTCGACTATTGGAACCTTGGGAATGAACACTGGCTCTATTCTCTACAACTGCCTCTAACCTCTCATGGCCTCTGCTTCTTCTATCGGCTCTGACTCTTGGCTTTGGCTCTCACGAGCTTCTTGGTTCGCTCAACCTCCAAGAGACTCTCCGCTAATTGAGATCTCTAGTTTCGCTTGACATCCAAGCGACTCCCTGCTTCCCCTTTCAATCGTTTTCTCTGGCTTTTGTGAGGCATCCTTCCAGCTCTATGGCTTCTTGTCCATTTCTCTATGTGTAATCATTCCATTTCCTTTGCATCTCTTCGACTGGCCTTCTGGCTCTCTAGCTCTGTGGTTCTACAACTGGCCATCTGGCTTGCTAGCTCTGTGGCTCTGCATATTACATAACGCATCATTTTTACAGACATTCCCCATTGCAACATGGAACCAAACATTGTAGGAATAGGGACAATTTCAAAATCAAAAGAAATAGACAACCTTTCTTTGGACAAATTCCTGAAAACGGAACAAAATTCCAATACATAGAGATAATGTGAAACTACATTGGAAATCCAAAAATCTAGACTTCAAATAATATGCAATAACGTCACTTAATCCTATCGGGTCCACGCATATTGCAAGTTGCATTAGTGTAAGGGCTTTTGTTCTGATCACTGATTTCCGATTGCATTAGCGTATCGCTATCGCTGATCTCACTTCGCATTGCCCAAAGGTCATGGTTCATTTGTATTGTCACAATCCATATCATTGATTGCATCGGTGGATTGCTATCGGCTCCATCGCATATGCATTGGCCCTTTATATTGTTGTGATCCCGATCGCTGATCGCCGATCGCCGATTGCACTATTGGCACATCGCAATCGCTTTGCCCAATGGCCTGAGGTCTGTACCATGTCCAATGCATTGTTCCGATGTGATATATATATATATATATATATATATATATCACCGATTTGTCGATCGCCGACCCACCTCATCGCAATCGCAAGTCAGCTCTGCTTGGGGTCCTAATATCGCATGAAGGGCTTCCTCCGATGCGATATATTGGAGATTGCTACCAGGGAGTCCTTCCTTTGATCCCTTTTGATGCGATTTTCTCTACGAAGCCCTTAAGTACATTCTTATAAGAAATCACCTCCTTTTCAAAGGGTAATGCGCAAATTTATTTTTACAATAACTTCTTCGTCCGAAGTCTGTTTTCACCCATTCAAATTGCATTAGATTCAAAATGAAGATATCTATGAAATGAGACTATTTCCAAGACCATACTTTGACTTTCATTTTCCTCTACGAGGAAGATTTTTAGACTTAGATGTATATTCTAGATCCATTTTGGATCATGCATTGAAGTGGGCGAGTCGACCTCTATGTGTTGTGGCATGAGGCCAGTGTCCTGTTCCAACTCTGGCTACTCCATGTCTGCATCCAACTATTCAAGAGCTTTTTCTATCCCATGAGGACAGTCTTTCGCCTATGAGGGTTCACCCTGTTCATCTGATGCCATCTGTTCAGAAGAATCAACTGCTTGTACGAGCGATGCTTCCTCTCTTTGTAAGTGATGCACCCCCTGATGAATTTGCCACTGTTGTGCTTCCTTCTCATGTTGGCACAACTCTTATTCTTTTGTGGAGTTTCTCCCTCAACTCATGCAAATCCCTCTTTCCTTCTTCCATTCTCTTCATATCTCTTTTCCTTTGCATGATTCACTTGTCGCACTGCTACCTCTTTTGTTGAATAGCCATAGGTGCTTGTTCTACAAGTGGATTTGCTCGAAACTTGTAGCTTTGTTCCTCCTCCATGCAATAAACAATATTTATCTTCCCTTTCTCGTGCACAGGTATGCTTGGCTCTGCTATTTATTCTTCTGCTGCTGCTACTACTGGTGTTCTCTATGATGTTACTTCATGCTGCTACTCTTACTGGTGTTCTCTATGATGCTACTTCATGCTACTGTGCTAACCATTCCACGATGAAACTGCCCTATTTGTTAGGTTTGGAGGAATTGAAACAATACCTCCATGAGCCTTCCTTGACCCAATGACATGCCCCATGGATCCAATTGAGATGAACTCTCACGTAGTGTTCCTTCACAATGCAATGTGGGTCATACGGGTTAAAGCTTCAAAGGTTGAACAGGTACCTCCTCATTTGTCTTGCTTCGACATCCACTTTCTTGATGCTCCGGATCTTGCATAACCCAATCCAATACGAAAGAGTGGGCCAAGGTGACTTTTTCTTCCACTGTAGCCTAGTTGTTAATCCTGCTGACATATGATACACTACTTCATGTATGACAAGCACGTCCAAAGCAAACTTTGGCAGAACATGTGGAGGCTTCTCCACAATGAAGACTCAGATGAACGTGCCGTCCGGTGAGGCATACCAATCTACAATTCCTAACAATGCCTTCATCGCTTCTTCTCACATGTAGGCTGGATCTTGTTCGAATATAAACCTATACACTGGGGTGACAAGATGGTCTAATAGTCGTATGATCACTCCTCTAAAGCTGCGTTGAGACAAAAACTTGAAAGACGTGCTCAAAATAGTCTCCACCGTGACCATGCCCACTCTAAGTCCGAGAACTTATTTTGGGCATAGACTCCATCTAGAATGTAGGTGGACATATAAATGTCTACATGCATGCCTTTGGGTGACTATCGAGCCTTCGTGACTTGCTCCTTCAGTTGATGAGCCAGTATGCTAGACTAGTTGCATGGTCTTCCATCTCTAGCCAGTTGGTCCAACGCGACCACCCAACTCTAAGGGAAGGTATCAATGCTCACTTGGCCACTCAATTGACATGAAAATATGACCAAGTATTGGTATGCCTTCCTCAATATCTTTGTCTTATAGATTTGATTAGGGGTCATCTTGAAATGAGTTGGCTCCTTTACCCAATCCTTCAGAATGTCTCTGGAGTGGCCTCTGCTGTTGGGCAAGCTGAATGGAGGAGTCATGATAGCCATGGGCTCATTCATCTGATACATCTCATCGTAGTATCATGCCGAGAATGTTGCAAGCTTCATCCCACTGACACTGCTCAAGGTCATCATCTCGGGGTCAGTGTGAGAGACGATCTAGTGGATCATATCCGCACGTGGGAACGTGGGGTTTCTGCATACAATCTGGTACAGGCCAGACTTATGAATGTTCATGTACACTTGACAGTCTTCAAGGTCTTCCCCAAAAGTACCTGCGAATGTTTCATTCACCTCTTGCCACTTCAATTTGATATCCTTGCCTAGAGAGAGCTTCGTATCTTCATAGATCGACATGCTAGAGGAAACATGTTCAATTGTTGTTCTAGTTGCAACACCATCAATGTCCTAGGATCTTGTTCTCTTCGAAGCCATTGAGACATAGGAACACCTAAAAGATCTAGAAATAAGAAACATGCATGGCAAGAAGTATGTCAGTGAAAACAAAGAAAATCCAGGGAAGGACACAACATATACGTAGGAAATTGGTTAGCAAGATTCTGCAAATTTCATTGGGAGGATGAGTAAATGGCTGCCAGAACTGCCAAAAAATTAGTCTGGACTGGCTGCTAGATATGCGAAATGTGCAATCCAATTAGGTAGTTGGCTGTTGGGATTGCACAATGCGCGATTCCCGCTGGGAAACATTTCTCGTTGAGGGAGAGATTTACGGAATTTTTTGGGCCAAGAAACCACTAACCTCCAAAAATGCGCAGTTCAGTCCAGGAGGCTAGTGTTGGGCCATAATGCAAATCTGGAGACAAAGGTGAGCCTTTCTTCTCTAGATTATGCAATGCAGCCTTGGTGAACGCAGAGATTGGGCCAAGGATGGCTTGGCTCGGCGATAGACAACTAAAAGCAAGTAAGTCAATGAAATGCATGGCGACACTAAGTGATAGGAGGAGCAATAAACACTGCATGAGAAACATGAATGGATGAGTGAGAAAACAGATCAACATGCATGTGGGTGAGGCAGTTCACCAGTTGGGTGAACGTCTATGCAAAACAGTTTCATGCATGTGACAAGAGTGAGATAGAAACGAAAATTGAAACAGAGCTAAGAAAAGCTAGAATATACATAAAAGACAACATGCACTCAAAGAATTCAAGCAAAAAACACTCAAACAAGCGAATACACAAAAAGCGATAGAAATGTTGAAAAAGACGAGTTAAGGCCACTTACACGTGAATAGCTAAGTCAAATGTGTCAGAGAGTCCTGGATGTGTTATGGGATGTCAGAGCTCCAAGATTGATGTGAATGAATGAGCTCTGATGCACTGAATAAATAAGTTTGGTCTCAAGACGTGCATGCCACAAATCTAGGAAAAAGCGACACTTGGAGGGAAAATTCTAAAACAACTTTGCATGTAACCCTCGGCTGCTAAAAATAGATCCCTAAATCATGGGATGCCTTTTGCATGTTGTCGCTTGCTATTCCAAAAATATCAAATCATGTATGCATGCAAGTCAAGTTTCCTCTGTCCCGGGTGGAAATAGTCAACTCAACTATCCATGCATACCAGTGCTCAACTACTTGGGAAAAACGTGCATTCCTGATTGTAAGTTGGGCTGACTGCCTAAGGGGATTGTTGGTCACTTTAATTGTTTATTCATAAAACAGTCGAGTGCCACATAAATTATCAACCCGGGAAAGTCTGATTATTCCAAAGGTGACCATGTACTGTATGTACTCAATCTTAATAATATTAAAAGTTGTAGTATAAAAATTTTACTATCTATTAAACCCCTACTCTATGTTACAGTAGTTACAGCAATTGCAGCCTATTGCAGGAATAGAATAAGAACAGATAACTAAAGAAAACAAATCTGCAAAAGAGAGTGATGGCTATCCTGTAACAAAGGATCAGGACCCTATCCTCAGAGTAAGGACCTTCAGCACCTGCCTCTATTATCTAGTTCACCAACACACTCTGTATATCCTAATCACCGGTGAGGCACTCATATACAACATCAATCAGTTAAAAGGAAAACAGAGTTTCAGCAAAAGTAAAATATCATTAGAAGCAGTACTCATGAATAAGATATAAACAAAAATCACACACATGACACACAACAGAAAGAAGATGGGTGAATCTTGTGATGAAGGTGGGCCCTTTCCTTCTCACAAGATTCCCCAGGACACAGAAACTAAGATAAAATACTCAGAACAGAACTTTATTCATCTGTCAATAGACCATATTACAAAAAAGATTCAGTCTCATCCCTTCACTACAGTTTCAGTTTTGCAGCTTGTTCATCCTCTCTCTATCTGTCCCCCTCTAATGTAGATGTCTCCTATTTTATAGAGGAGACATCTATTTCAAAATATTTTCATTATACATTCTGGTTCAACCCTTTATACCAAAAATAGGAAAATTAGTTCTCGTCAACAGAATGTTGTTACAGTCATGTGGATCATGATTATTACGACCAATATAGTAATTGGTCAGACTCCTTTGCGGATGCAGATTTGTTACGCAAATCTCAACTGTCTCCTTGAAGTTCGCATGCTGTTCTTGCTGTTTCAGCTTCGAGGTTCATGTTGTTCTTGTTGTTTCAGCTTCACGGTTTGCGCTGTTTGCGCTGTTTCAGCAACTGGAAAATGTGGTCTTGCCAGTTAAGCAGTTTCAACAATTGTTCAGCAGCTTAATCAACTTCAAGGATCAATTATAAAGATAGCATGATTACGTGTTGAATAATTAAACATATAGCAATGAGGAGAGTTACTATATACCTTTTGGAATGATTAAGTCAAAATACTAGCAAAGGCTTTCAATCAAGGGTTGAAGAGGGTAATATAGTGACAAAATATAAGGTCAAAAATAGACAATATGGGATCCTAACATCCTCCCCAACTGAAAATGTTGCATGTCCTCATGCAACGTCTACTCTGAATCTGAGTCGGAATACTGGGATGAACAGTGTAAATTGCTTATGCAGTAAGTGTAGAAGGTGGTGTGAACCATGTCTCTGAACCCGTGGACACTCTGAAGTTTCTTCCATGTTGCCAACTCTTCCTTTTTAGTCAATTTAAATTGAGCCTTGTATTGTTCTCTGAGAAGCCATAAGAGAGGGAAATGTAAATGGTAACCAAACCACCGTTCATCACATTGTCTAATGCACTTTACATAATCAGGTATGCATGAGATTGTCGCCTGAATATTGAGGGGATTGTAGGGATGATATTCCCGTCTTTCTTTGGGACAGTGTTCCCAGAATAAATTATTTGCTTTTATAGCTAGAGGTCCTTTAGTTTTCACATAATGTTGGCAGTCTTCCAAGATTGCTGCTTGCAGATTCCTAATATGATCGGTCATCCCTGGTTCTCGTAGAATTCGTTGATGTTCCATAATGAAGATGGCTGCATTCTGCGGTTCCGGACGAATCCAGAGAAGACGGTTCTCCTCATTGTGTGCTGCAAACATAAAAGCATTCTGCCAAGTAAAATGATTGGCCAAGAAGGAAATAAAGGCTCTTATTTGGATATCACCACAAATAGGAAGTAAACGAATCTTTCTATCTTCAGGCATAGCCTCATTGTGAAGATAGAGTTCACACAACAAGTTCTGGTCTTTTTTTGGTGCTTCTGCAAAAGTCTCAATAAATTGCTGTGGTGTAGAGACCTGGCGGGGTCTTCCATCCTTGATTGATTTTAATTGGAGGAACGCTAAACGTTCTCTCAAGAATAAAGAATAGTTAAAAGAAATCTTTCTTGTAGCAAGTAACCGCTGGACCAAATCAAAGATAAGGGACAGTCTGGCTTTTAATTTCTTATTCTCCTTATGTTGTGCATAAGACTGTTCAAGTACTTCCCAATTTCTATAGGCATAGTTGAGCCATAATGACTTCTGTTGCTGAAATGCCTTTCCTTGGGAGAGCTCGTATTATGTCTTCCATGTGTTACTTAGTTCTTGAAAACTGGAAGTCTGTGCGTGAGCATTGCTGACACAGGGAGGTCCAGTTTGTGTATGCACAGTTGTAAAAGATTTTGGTTCTGGTTTCTATTCATTAATAACTTGGGTAGGCCGGGGTGGTTCTGTTTCTTCCTCTAAAATTCTTGAAGACCTTGCTGGTTCTTATGTAGCAGCAGGCTATTCCTTTTTGAATATAACAGGGCTAGCTCCAGTGAACGGGAATGCAATTGTCTTATATCCTGCTTGAGTATAGATATCCCCACATTCACTGCACATGTCTTCATTGTATTGATCCTTCTTTGTAGTCTTTTTAGCTTGAGATGCTACCTGAGCTAACATGTACAGATTGAGTTCCTTTTTATAGGCTTCCCTAGCCATTGTTAACTCTTTCTGATAAGCCTTAATTTATGATTTTAAAAACTCATTTTCTTCCTGTACGGAGGCTAATGTAACTGGGGCTTCTGTAGTTGCAGATTTCAATGGAGAAGAGAATTGTTGTTAAACATTAACTTCATCATTTGCATCCACAATAGGTGGTTCTTGTGTATCACCTGTTGGGTCAGTTTGTGTATCAGCCTTACCTAGGGCATCTTCTTTTTGTTCCCCAACAGGTGGTTCTTGTGTGGCACCTGTTGGGTCAGTGGCTGGTTCTTGTGTAACAGCCACATGCAGGTCATCTTCTTTTTGTTCCCCAACAGGTGGTTCTTGTGTGGCACCTGTTGGGTCAGTGGCTGGTTCTTGTGTAACAGCCACATGCCCTATATCATCTTTTTGTTCCCCAACAGGTGGTTCTTGTGTGGCACCTGTTGGGTCAGTGGCTGGTTCTTGTGTAACAGCCACATGCCCTATATCATCTTGGATGTCTAGTTTAGATGTATCGGCAACTGGTTCTTGTGGAGCAGCTGCCTCTGTTGAGAAAAATGATGTCACAAAATCATGAACACTCTGTATTTCGACACCTAAGGTGAAGAAGGTGAAGGTTCAGGGCTATGCGAGATACGAGGATTTAGAATGATAGGAGGGACATTTGGGATAATGGCCTCAGTTGTTGCAAACGACCTTGTTCGTTGCCGAGGTAGGGAATAAGGAGAGGCAGTAGTTTTCCTCTTGCGAGCACTTTTGCTCAGAGTAGGGGAATTATCAGAAATAGTGGCTTCCTTAACTAAGGCCCTGGATCTTCTTTTTAGTGGGCATGCAGCTTTCTGTTGCTTTTTCCTCTTAAGGAAAGTGATGAGGGTATCATCATCCAAATCATCGGTAGGGATATGAACTATGGGGGTGGATGGTTCGGCTTCATCAGGGGTTAAGGACTGCTGCAAATTTTCAGTGTTCAATTGGGGTGTTTCTGCTACTGGTTCCTGAGTTTCAGTAGCTTGATGGGAATTTTCTTCATTTTGCTGAGGATTTTCCTCAGCTTGCTGAGGAGGGTTATTGAGGGGAGGTGGATTGTGCAAGGCGAAGCGTCTATTTATTAGGAGTTGGACCAAACGATGGTGCATGAGGTAGAGGAGTTGGTGCCTTGCTTTCACGGTATAGTGTGCCATATTTTTTGGACAACCAAGAAGATAATAGGGCATATTTATTAGACGACCATGCCGCAAATGATTTAATAAAACAAAGTCGTGTTGGTAGACTACTTGATAACGGCCCTCGCAGGTGAAGCTTAATAAATTCTACAGCCTTTGGCCATGGTGGTGGTAGTGATCGAAGTGCAACCCCCCTCCCTTTAGTTTCCACCTACTCCCTAGGTAACATGAAATCTTGTTGTGCATTGAGAATGAGATGTTTCCTGCTGAACCAGTGAATACCATTGGTTGGAAGCCCCAAAACATGCGCTATGTCTTCTTCTGCTACTGGAATTCGCACCCCTTGGACAGCAGAGTACCCTTCCCTCAGATTGCATGCAAATTCCAGAACCTTCTGTGAATCAAAGTATGGAAGTCTTTTGAAATAGTCCAACCATCCTGCTTGTAGAAAGATTTGGTATGCCTCCTGGTAGAGTTCCAGTAATGTCGTCGAGCCTGGTTCATGTCTAACAACATCTCCTCCGATAGTTACTGTTTTATGCAAAATACAAAGTGCAGAGCCGAGTTGCCGAGGTCGAAACAGAGCAGAACGTTACAAATGAAATTATGACGTGATAAGGTATAGACGAGGTGGATTAGACATGACCGCAAGGACTAGAGATGGTGGTGATCGATGTGTCATGTAATGATTCCAATATTTTGGTAATCCCCCCCCAACCGCGGCTGAATGATATGGTTCGTGGTACGATGCTTTTGGCAGTCATGTCAATTATCTCCTCATTAACTACAATTTAATATTCACACTTAAACACGCATACCTTTACATTTACCTTTGGTTGTTATGCCGAAAAGTGTTATCTCATCCTTAATAGGTCAATGATGTTTATAGAAAGGGTTTGTAAGGTATGAGGGTTTTTATACACGAGGTTTTTATTATTCACAAGAGGTAGTAGTGAAGGGACATTATTAACAGGATAAATGGTTGATTCCTTTGAATAAAGAATGATATGTTTCTATCGAATTAATAGTTCATTCTCGGGAGAAAAAATGGGGACATTGATGGTTTTTAGGAAAATGGAAAATATTGGTGTTTAAGCAGTGGGATTTGGTGTTTCAGCAATGGAAAATGGTGTTTCAGCAACGGGAAATGGTGTTGCAACAACGGGAAATGGTGTTTCAGCAGCTAGAAATGGTGTTTCAGCAACGGGAAATGATGTTTCAGCAGTGGGAAATGGTGTTTCAACAACGGGAAATGGTGTTTCAGCAATGAGAAATGGAAGAGGGAATGAATTATGATCTGGAATGACATGGCAATGCTTTCCAATATACAGATTAATTCTTCCTATATTGGAATTTTTCTTTTCAGCCACCCTCCAAAGCTAAGATCTGCAAAATAATTAATTGTAACATGGCAACCCTTGACAGGGATTATTAGTTAAGAAATATAATCTAAAAATAAATACATAAACAGAAAATTAAGTGCATTGAGGGATAGCCGGTTCCCCCAAAAAGGCATAGTATATGTCTGCCATGCAAGTAGCTTTGAAATCTTCTTTAGAAATAGGTTGTTTATACAAGCGAAGTCGATACCCATTTACTAATAATGGTGTTCTAGAATCGTCAATCGTTATGAGTCTTACTATTCCATTTGGAAAAACAATATCTACTTCATAAGGTCCTAGCCACCTTGTTCTTAATTTGCCTTGAAAATTTTCAAAACGAGAGTCGTACAATAAGGCCCAATTACCTTTTTGGAACTGCTTGTGCTTAATAGTTTTTTCATGCCACCTGGTTCTTTGCTGTTGTATCATGGTTGTTTGATGGATGGCATCCAACCTGTTTTCATCCAATTCCTGAAGCTGCTGCAACCTAGTTGTCTGTGCATCAGTCAATTCAAGGTTAACAGCTAAAGCAGTCCTTAAGGTTTTGATTTCAAATTCCACAGGAAAAACAACACTTTTACCATAAACTAATTCATAAGGTGAAAAACCCGTAGTGTTCCTCCAAGTAGTTCTGTAAGCCCATAATGATTCAGGCAACCTTTGAAACCAATCCCTTCTATTCTCCTTGACTGTTTTTGTTAAAATGGCTTCTATAACTTTATTTGTACTTTCCACTTGCCCATTTGCCTGGGGGTGATAAGGTGTAGTCATTTTATGCTTAATGTGATATTTCTGGAGTGTATTTTTGAAGCCATGAGAATTAAAAGGGGGTCCTCCATCTGTAACTAGCTCTCTAGGCAAACCAAACCTAACAAAGATTTCTTCAAATAGAAAAGTTAACACTGATTCTCCATTAGCTTTGATGAGTGCCTTAGCTTCTACCCACTTAGTCATATAATCTGTGCAAACTAGTATATAAACTCTTTGATTGGATGGAGGATTGATGGGGCCTATAAAATCTAGTGCCCATCTTTCAAAAGGTTCAAGTATTACCTGGGGGTTGAGTGGCATTTCATCCCTGTGATTAGGCTGGCCCATTCTCTGACAGCTATTGCAGGCCCAAACATATTTCTTTGCGTCCTTGAAAAGTGAGGGCCAATAGTAACCCATTCTAAGAACTTTATGTGTTGTTATTTTGTCCGCAAAATGCCCTCCACAAGGGCCATCGTGGCAAGATTTCAATATATCATAAACTTCTTCTTCTCTGATGCATCTTCGAATTTCTTAATCGAGTCATGTGTGAAAAAGGCACCCACTTATCCAGCTGTACATAGCACTTTGCTGAACGATCTTTCTTTTCTCTCTGTGCGATAGGTGTGATGGTAGTTTCCCTGCAACTAAGTAATTGGCAATGTCTGCATACCAAGGTGAGTGAGCAGATACTGCAAATAAATATTCATCAGGAAAAGAATCATCTACTGGAATATTTTCATCAGTTTGTAACTGAGAAAGAAAATCAGCAACTACATTTTCTTTACCTGGTTGATCCACAATTGTGATATCAAATTCTTGTGATTATTAATAACCACCTGTTAACTCGAGCATTTGTAACTGATTTGTTCATTAAATATTTAATGGCCGAGTGATCAGTATGCACAAAAGTAGTATAACCAGTAATATAATGTCGAAACTTATTAATAGCATAAATGACTGCTAAGAATTCTTTCTCGGTGACTGTATAATTAAGTTTAGCAGGGGTCATATTTTTACGAATAAAATAGATAGCATAGGGAAGATTGTTTTCTTCTTGACCCAAGACAACTCCAATTGTAGTATCTGAAGCATTAGAGGATATATGAAAGGGGACTGCTGTTGTGGGGAAAAATGCCTATGCAGGACGATCCTATCCACCTAAGGTGTGACAGTGCCTTAGCAACAAACGAGTACAGCTATACTGGTTTCTTCCTTTATGAAATGTGAAAGAAGAGAGATCAATAGACTTACCGCTGTCTTCCGTTTGTCCCTCGATCTAATCTCCCTTCTCTTTGGGTGTTCACAGCTACTTGCCTTCTTGCTTATCCAGCTACAACTTCTGCAAGATCACAAGAGAACAGCTACTTGTGACAAGAGAACAACTACTTGAGACAAGAGAAGAACACTACACAAAGACAGATATTCACATTCATAACTAGTTTAGGATTAGAAATAAACCAAATACACTAATACATTCATACATCAAAATACATCAGCATATAGGAGAAACCAAGATAGATTTATTGATGAATAACAAGGTTCAGGAAGAGATACAACCCAGAGTGCTCCAATCCAGCATCTCCTTCCCAGCAAATGGAATTCCTATCTTCAGCCCCTTCAAAGCATTAAGCACCCAATGATTCCAGTCTCAAACCAACAGAAATTCTTTGCAATAACAAAATTCCAGCCTCTAGATCTCATGGAGGAGAGATCCATATATAGATGTTTGGAGAGAGGATGAGTCAGCTTGACATCTGACTAGTGTCCTTTCCCTCTATGAGTTCTAGAGTCCACTTGGAGGTTCTTGCTTCAACTTGGAGATTTGGAACCTCTTACTCATCACCAGTCGAATTCCCTGAGGCAAGTGTCATTTTGGAAGCTTCCTGGATCTTGACACCTTGAGAAATGAGCCTACCACTTGTCCACTCTCGTTCAGCGCAGGTAGCCATTGTTCCAGTTGACATTCAACGCAGGTAGCTAGTGTTGGCTTTGACATTCAGCGCAGACAGCTAGTGTAGCCACTGAAATGATCCTGAATTGACTTGTTTCTGAGCAGTTTCAGGTGGAGAACTTTTGTGAATTGCTGTGGTTTGTTAGCCTTGTTTCTCTAGGGGTAGGAACAACATGTTTAGGGACTTTGGATCCCTTAGATTATGGACATTTCATGCTCAATGCTGTAAGGCACAAAAATGTCTATAACAGTTTCCCCCTAAAGTATGAGGCTGTTTATCGGGCGAAATGCTTTATCAGGGGGATCCGAAGTTCATCCAATGCTGGGAGGAGACCTGTAATAAGATACAATACAATACATTATTTTTCATTCTGCTTTCATGATCTAGCTGAGGCGGACATTCCCATGCTCAACTTTATAAATACATTTTTCTGTACATAGAACAGACAATCGTCTGATGGTAGACTGATAATTTTGATGAAATTATCATCCTTTGAGTAGGATGATTATCTGTTGCAATGATGTACATGTCAATGTCTTTATCTTTCCTGAATATATATCGCAGCCCGGATGGATGAAACTAGATCCGGGGTCTTCAAACTCGTTCGATCTTCACTCTAAGTACAAGTCGATCCATGTGAGAATTGTTCTGAAGTCGAACATGGAAATATATCGCTTGATTACCGGTCAATGATGTAAACCGTTAACAAGCGCGAGAGGAATCACCGATGATGATATTGACCCTCAAGGTACTGCAGTACAATTCACGTGGTGTGAATAAAGGACTTGGCGTCGAACACCACGCAAAATCTTTCGGTCGAAGGTCATTGATGTATACCTGTCGCCGGAAGTGAGAAACTTGCCATTGTGGCATGCAAGCTTCAAAGTACTGAAGGGGTTGTTCCTAGATCAACTTCCTGGATAATGAGCTGATGTCGACAAGAAGCGATCAGTCACAGGAGGGTCTTAATGAATCCCACATCAGTGACACGGAACGGAGCTAATGATTTTAATGGAGGTGAAAACGACCTGTGACATATGATTCAGGGTGGCAGTCATGAATGGATGAAGGATAATGTATGGTAGTGGATGGGACATGGTTGACTCTTTCTGAACGACTTCTCTTGAACATATGGCGACACTGATACGATGGATCGGTAGCATTACCCCAAATATGGATGGTATGGCGAGACCATGGATGTGACCGGTGAATGAAACAACCCAACCCAATTGTGGTACGGAGGAAAAGTGTCATGTTCAAGAGCGACTTGCTACCATCAAAGTTTTCTTTAGTTTCTCCCAATTTTTCCCCAGTCATTGCTAACCAGTACCTCTTTATTTTTGTCAAGCTTGAGGAGGATAACATATGCTTGTTCTATAACCTGCCCTTCGGGCAAGCCCATCGCTATGTTTTAACGAGCCTAGCGATAGTGAAACTCGTTCTCGTCTAAAGACAAGTTTGTCGCTATTTAATAATTTTAACGAGTCTAATGACAAGGATAACTCGGTCCTTTTCATTTTTAGAGAGTCTGAAAAGGTACATAAAGTTAACTCCAAAATTCCTTTTTCGTCATCTAATCCCTTAAGTCCGAAAAAGTATAAAACAATACAGAAGGTATGAGTTTTCGATAGTTTTAACGAGCCGAATAAAACAAGCGCTCGATCTTTTTGTGCAATAATCCCTCAGGTCCAAAAAGATTAAAATCTAGAGGAGGGATAGCTCTTCCGGTCTCTTTAACGAGCTGGAAGGCCAAAACTTGGCAATCTTTTCATATTTTACGAGTCAATTGAAAAGAGCTTAAAGAAGACTCGTCTTTTGAGGAACGAGTGATAAACATGGTTAGCAGCTGATTCCAGGTACAGGTTGGAATTTTCCAATCACGGCAGTGTCACAAGGATGGCTAGGTGAAATCACTCTTCGCAGCTGTTCCTCAAAATGGGTAAACAATCGTATGGAGGTGAACGATCGGGCAAATGAAAAGTGGAGGTGACGGTGCAAACACGATCAAAGCTTTAATGGCTGATGATATTACATTCACAGTGGTTATTTACCGGGTAGGTTCATTTTTTATTTTAAAATGAGCTTAAACGCTAGTGGAAACACTTGCTCATTGCTTATGTTTATTTTTTAATGAGCATGAAGTCCGCGTTAAAACTGCTCGGATCTTGCGTTTATTTTTTAACGAGCATGAACTTTGTGCTAAAACTGCTCGAATACCCAATCATATAATAAGAGTGTCTCATCAAGATTCTATTTTTTATGGAGCTTCATCTCACTAAGCTTTGCTCCGCATCCTTTCTTTATGCAAGTTAGGAAACGGCTAACCTAAAAAATAGATAAATAACCGCTCTTTGCTTGCACTCCAAAAGGTTTGCATGCCCCCAGGTATAAAACAGAGTTTCAAGGTTACCTCTACTTCTCTTCCGCCAAAACATTTGTTTTAACGAGAGAGGCTTACCTCTTTCAGGTTACCCAAATATTGTCTCGTTAATCTTTCAAACAAAACACTTCTTCAGCAATGTCTACCGAAATAGACAAAGGTGAGTGATGATTCTTGTCAACTTACATAACTTTGACAAAAGAATCTTATTCTAGAATAACCCCTCTTCCTCTACGGATGGGGTACAAACTAGTCATATTCTCCTGCGGAAACCTACTCTATACCCAAAGTTTCCCTGCCGAAGCAGACAAGGACGCATGCCCCCTGGGTTCCAGTCATATCCTCCCGGATTACTCGCGCTCATCAGGAGGACGGACCGTGGGTTGAGACACTTCTTGCATGAATAGACCATTTAGGGATGGTATATGACTATTTGCGATGCATGATCCGGGAAATGAAAGTTGGTCCACGAGCTTGACCACTCTTCCTTCATGCGGAAAACACATTACTCTAAAGAGTGAGGAGACAATAGCTCCCATGCAATATATATAGTCTCGTCCAAGGAGTAGGTTATAATCCAAGGGTCCTTGAATGACCATCACGTTCATTTGAACGGTCTTCCCTTTCAATGTTATAGGCACATTGGGGAGGATCGCTAAAGGTCGACTGGTTACTTTATCAAAGCCTGATAGACTTCTCCTCTCAGGCAAAAGCGCTGGTGAACCAAGTGCTTTCCAAGCAATAGAGGAAAGGATACTCACAGATGCCCCTTCATCAATGATAGTGCCAGCCATTACCATTCTATATATTTGAACGATAATTCTGAATGGTATGCTTGCTGGCAACCGGGGTCTGCCTAGTTGGTTCCAGTCAAAGGACACAACCAGGTTGCTTGGTGGTGGGACCGAATAAATGGCCGGATATCGTTCTGACGAACTTCCTTCCTGCGATAAAGGAATGGGGGCATTGCCCCCTTGTTCATCAGAGTCAGTGTTGATGAAGAGAATTTGGACGGTGTCGTCTTTGTTCTCCTCTGTGACGGTATCATTCGAAGATAGAGCCTCTGAAGGAAAAACCGGGTCAACTGCCGTATCAACCTGTTGACTTTCGTCAGGCATGGATCCAGACGGTTCATCTTCAATGATAGGTGCTTCGGCTGACCACCTGGGCGGATCAACCGGGTTCTCAACTAGTGAAGGACTTGGCAGGAGTTTTTGATATCCAGGAGGAAGTTGCGCTAGTAAAATCGGGCGTTCTTCCAGAACTCGTTTATCCTCGTCTAAGAAGGGACAACGGTGGATGGCGTGATCGCCTTCACACAGCTTGCAGGGAAATTTAGCTTTCCCTCTCTGTCCTGGGGCTTCACTTTCACTAGTTGACGATGAGCAGTCAACATGGCTATCAGAGGTTGATGCTACCGAATTGTGCAAATGGGGAGACCAGTCCCTTAGTATTCGAGGGATACAGGGACAATCTCTATGGAAGTGGTCTCCCTTGCATATGACACATGGCGATTTAGGCCTGGTCAGTGCTGTGTGTGGATTTTTGTCAGACGACACTCGTTTTCCCCCAGTCACCTTTGGCTCCTTCTTCTTCTTCTCTTTCTTCTTCTTTTCCTTCTTCTCCTTAGGAACCTGGTTTTTTGTTTTACCAGTTCCGTCAAGCGAAGAAGAAGGAGGAGAGGAAGATGAAGTAGAAGGCTGGTGGGCAACTCTAGTCTGGTCTAACTGTTGACTCGACTGTTCAGGAATGGTGGTGTTCTGAACAACATTGGTTGAAAAGAGTCAAACTGGCAGGCCAATTGTCAGTCCTGGAAGCGACAATGTGGCCATGTGGGGCACACCAACATCTCCCCAAGAGGAGAAGGGACTAGGATTTCCACCAAGGGGAATTCCTTGGTTGGTGTGCTCCATTTTTCAACCTATAGATCAACGCAGGAATAAAGGGTGATTGTTCCGTTTAAAATAAATTTTAACGATGCTTTAGACACAACTTGCTTTTTCAGTTTTAAAGAGTCGAGAAAAAGCTAAAGATGACTCTAGTCTCCTTTGATGTTTTAACGAGCCCGAAGTGACAAATGCTCGGATGGACTTTTTCCGTTATAGAGTCTGAAAAAGGCCAAAAGGAACTGCTCTGGAGATCTAGGCAGAGAGTGTGCCAAACTTTTCGCAAAACCGCAAAATACTTTTTAGGGTACGGGCGGTCGATCTTCCTGAATGCTGTGTTTAGTGCATTGCGATCAGTAGGGTGGCCGACACGGCTTCCTAAGGATAAAGGTTTTATGCCTATAGGGGTCTCCCAATATATACGCGATGGTACGTGGGAGCACAATCCGTACTGGCGCTATCGTCCCTCAGGAGGTGTTATAGACATTTTTGTGCCTTACAGCATTGAGCATGAAATGTCCATAATATAAGGGATCCAAAGTCCCTAAACATGTTGTTCCTACCCCTAATGGAACAAGGCTAACAAACCAAAGCAATTCACAAAAGTTCTCCACCTGAAACTGCTCAAAAACAAATCAATTCAGGATCATGTCAACTGCTCCATTGACCATCTGCGCTGAATGTCAGTGGCTCCACTGTCTACCTACGTTGAATGTCAACTCCAACACTAGCTACCTGCGCTGAGCGAGTTTGGACAAGTGGCAGACTCATTCCTCAAGGTGTCAATGCTCAGGAAGCTTCCAAAATGACACTTGCCTCAGGGAATTCGACTGGTGATAAGTAAGAGGTTCCAAATCTCCAAGTGGAAGCGAGAACCTCCAAGTGGACTCAAGAACTGATAGAGGGAGAGGACACTAGTCAGATCTCAAGCTGACTCATCCTCTCTCCAAACATCTATATATGGATCTCTTCTCCATGAGATCTAGGGGCTGGAATTTTGTTATTGCAAAGAATTGTTGTTGGTTTGAGACTGGAATCATTGGGTGCTTAATGCTTTGAAGGGGTTGAAGATAGGAATTCCAATCGTTGGGAAGGAGATGCTGGATTGGAGCCCTCTGGGTTGTATCTCTTCCTGAACCTTGTTATTCATCAATAAAGCTATCTTGGTTTCTCCTATATGCTGATGTATTTTGATGTATGAATGTATTAGTGTATTTGATTTATTTCTAATCCTAAACTAGTTATGAATGTGAACATCTGTCTTTGTGTAGTGTTCTTCTCTTGTCGCAAGTAGTTGTTCTCTTGTGATCTTGCAGGAAGCTGTAGCTGGATAAGCAAGAAGGCAAGTAGCTGTGAACACCCAAAGAGAAGGGAGATTGGATTGAGGGACAAACGGAAGACACCGGTAAGTCTATTGATCTCTCTTCTTTCACATTTCATAAAGGAAGAAACCAGTGTAGCTGTACTCGTTTGTTGCTAAGGCACTGTCACACCTTAGGTGGATAGGATCGTCCTGCATAGGCATTTTTCCCCACAAAAAATTGGCGACTCCACTGGGGACAATTTTTTTATTCATTTCATTTGTGTTTCTGTCATTTGTTTACTTCATAGACTTGACAGCAACAATCAAACTGCATCTTTCCCGGATGCAAAGTAGAAAGTTGCTGCTTTGATCCAGTTGCTGGACTTGTCTATGATCTAAAAAATGGATCCACAAATGATTTGATGATCCTTGTGATAGATCTTAGTAGCCTTCAAAGCATCCCTTTGATTATACCTTGCTTGTGTTTCTGATTTGGCCTGAAACTGTTGATTTTTGAGCAATTTGTGACCCAGAACCCAGGAGAAACGAGAGTTTCTCCTTCAGCGCAATTGCTGTGAAGGCAGTCTGCATTTCAACGCAGGTCCCGTGAAGGATACCTGCGCTGAATGTCAAATCCTTAGTGTTGAGGTTGCGCTGAACCAGTTTGGCCTTGTGCAGCTGGGGTTCTCTGCTCTCTGTTGCCCTGTTTTGATCTCTGTTTTTGCAACCTTCAACCAGCATAGGTACCAGTCAGATAACTCCTTTTCTTTGCTTAGATTCCGCCTCCTTTTGTAAAAAAAGACTGTGAATGTTTTTATGTATTTGTGGCGTCATTTACAGTTTTCCTTTGCATGAGTAAAATAGTCATCCTGTAGCCTTTGATTCAGATCTGATTGATTGTGATCTTAGAAGAGAGTTCATTGGTTGTTTGCAGATTGATTATACATTTACTTTTGCTTATTGGTTTGAATTTGTCTCTTTTGAAGTGTCAAAACAAGTCTTTATTTCGAAAATCGTTAAGTGTTGTAATCTCTTCTATCTTCTCTGATTTCGAAAAAGTGAACTTGTTTGTATTGATCATTTAAAAGCAAATTCAAAGTTGTACAAAAAGCTTTCTTTGTAGGCATTAATACTAAGAAAGCGGAAAACAAACACCTGCATTGTGCATTTTGCATTTGATAGTTTTCATGTTGGATTTAGGAAAAGTGCATTAGAGTGTGCTGATTGCTCTTTGAGAAAAGATGGTGTCTTTCTTTTCCCTTAGTAGCTAGGATTTTCAAAGTTGAAAAGATAATAAAGCTTGCTTATCATCTTTAGACTGCATTTAGGAATTTGTATCATACATCTCGTGGTGAACCTTGAAAGGCAAACTTTAAAAATATCAACCTAAAATAAATTGAATGAACTTAACAACGCTTTGTAACATAACGCACAACATAGAGGTCTAGGCTAGAGACGTGTTCCAGCGTCGTTCAGCGTAGTCACTGTCGATCTCGTGGAAGGTGGGTGATTCCTCCTGAGGGACGATAGCGCTAGTATGGATTGTGCTCCCACGTACTGTCGCGTATATATTGGGAG
Source organism: Pinus tabuliformis (assembly GCA_031772625.1). Classification (NCBI taxonomy): domain Eukaryota; kingdom Viridiplantae; phylum Streptophyta; class Pinopsida; order Pinales; family Pinaceae; genus Pinus; species Pinus tabuliformis. The sequence goes on from CM062816.1 coordinate 2,003,161,674, forward strand.
ACCCCTATAGGCATATATCCTTTATCCTTAGGAAGCCGTGTCGGCCGCCCTACTGATCGCAATGCAGTGAACACAGCATTCACGAAGATCGACCGCCCGTACCCTAAAAAGTATTCTGCGGTTTTGCGAAAAGTTTGGCACACCCTCTGCTTAGAACTCCAGAGCAGTTCCTTTTGGCCTTTTTCAGACTCTATAACGGAAAAAGTCCATCCGAGCATTTGTCACTTCGGGCTCGTTAAAACATCGAAGGAGACTAGAGTCATCTTTAGCTTTTTCTCGACTCTTTAAAACTGAAAAAGCAAGTTGTGTCTAAAGCGTCGTTAAAATTTATTTTAAACGGAACAATCACCCTTTAATTCCTGCGTTGATCTTTAGGTTGAAATATGGAGCACACCAACCAAGGAATTCCCCTTGGTGGAAATCCTAGTCCCTTCTCCTCTTGGGGAGATGTTGGTGCGCCCCACATGGCCACATTGTCGCTTCCAGGACTGACAATTGGCCTGCCAGTCTGGCTCTTTTCAACCAATGTCGTTCAAAACGTCACCATTCCTGAACTGTCGAGTCAACAGTCAGACCAGACCAGAGTCGCCCACCAGCCTTCTACTTCATCTTCCTCTCCTCCTTCCTCTTCGCTTGACGGAACTGGTAAAACCAAAAACCAGGCTCCTAAGGAGAAGAAGGAGAAGAAGAAGAAAGAAAGGAAGAAGAAGGAGCCAAAGGCGACTGGGGGCAAATGAGAGTCGTCTGACAAAAATCCACACACAACACTAACCAGGCCTAAATCGCCATGCGTCATATGCAAGGGAGACCACTTCCATAGAGATTGTCCCTGTATCCCTCGAATACTAAGGGACTGGTCTCCCCGTTTGCACAATTCGGTAGCATCAACCTCTGATAGCCATGTTGATTGCTCACCATCAACTAGTGGGAGTGAAGCCCCAGGACAGAGAGGGAAAGCTAAATTTCCCTGCAGACTGTGTGAAGGCGATCACGCCATCCACCGTTGTCCCTTCTTAGACGAGGCTAAAAGAGTTCTGGAAGATCGCCCGATTTTACGAGCGCAACTTCCTCCTGGATATCAAAAACTCCTGCCAAGTCCTTCACTAGTTGAGAACCCGGCTGGCCCGCCCAGGTGGTCAGCCAAAGCACCTATCATTGAAGATGAACTGTCTGGATCGATGCCTGACGAAAGTCAAAAGGTTGATACGGCAGTTGACTCGGTTTTTCCTTCAGAGGCTCTATCTTCGAATGATACCATCACAGAGGAGAATAAAGACGACACCGTCCAAATTCTCTTCATCAGCACTGACTCTGATGAAGAAGGGGGCAATGCTCCCATTCCTTTATCACAGGAAGGAAGTTCGTCAGAGCGATATCCGGCCGTTTATTCGGTCCAACCACCAAGCAACCTGGTTGTGTCCTTTGACTGGAACCAACTAGGCAGACCCCGGTTGCCAGCCAGTATACCATTCAGAATTATCGTTCAAATATACAGAATGGTAATGGCTGGCACTATCATTGATGAGGGGGCATCTGTGAGTATCCTTTCCTCTATTGCTTAGAAAGCGCTTGGTTCGCCAGCGCTTTTGCCTGAAATGAGAAATCTATCGGGCTTTGATAAAGGAACCAGTCGTCCTTTAGGGATCCTCCCCATTGTGCCCATAACATTGAAAGGGAAGACCGTTCAAATGAACGTAATGGTCGTTCAAGGACCCTTGGATTATAACCTACTCCTTGGAAGAGACTATATATATTGCATGGGAGCTATAGTCTCCTCACTCTTTAGAGTAATGTGTTTTCAACATGGAGGAAGAGTGGTCAAGCTCGTGGACCAACTTTCATTTCCCGGATCACGCATCGCAAATAGTCACATACTATCCCTAAATGGTCTATTCATGCAAGAAGTGTCTCAACCCACGGTTCGTCCTCCTGATGAGCGCGAGTAATCCGGGAGGATATGACTGGAACACAGGGGGCATGCGTCCTGGTCTGCTTCGGCAGGGAAACTTTGGGTATAGAGTAGGTTTCCGCAGGAGAATATGACTAGTCTGTACCCTGTCCGTCTAGGAAGAGGGTTATTCTAAAATAAGATTCTTTTGTCAAAGTTATGTGAGTGAAATAAACTATTTTTCACCCACCTTTGTCTATTTCAGTAAACATTGCCGAGGAAGTGTTTTGTTTAAACTACTAACACGACAATCTTTGGGTAACCTAAAAGAGGTAAGCCTCTCTCGTTAAAACAAATGTTTTGGCGGAAGTGAAGTAGAGGTAACCTTGAAATCGTGCTTTATACCTGGGGGCATGCAAACCTTTTGGAGTGCAAGCAAGGGGCAACTATTTATTTTTTAAATTTTTAGGACCTCTAACCCTTTAAACTCGTAGGATTAGTCGTTTCCAAACTTGCATAAAGAAAGGATCTGGAGCAAAGCTTAGTGAGATGAAGCTCCATAAACAATAGAATCTTGATGAGACACTCTGATCATATGACTGGGTAAACGAGCAGTTTTAGCATAAAGTTCATGCTCGTTAAAAAATAAACGCAAGATCCGAGCAGTTTTAGCACATAGTTCATGCTCGTTAAAAAATAAACATAAGACCGAGCAAATGTTTCCACCCGCGTTTAAGCTCGTTAAAAAATGAACTATCTCGATAAATAACCACCGTGAATGTAATATCATCAGCCATTAAAGCCTTGGTCGTGTTTGCAACTGTCACCTCCACTTTTCATTTGGCCGATCATTCACCTCCATATGATTGTTTACCCATTTTGAGGAACAACTGCGAAGAGTGATTTCACCTAGCCATCCTTGTGACACTGCCGTGATTGGAAAATTCTAACCTGTACCTGGAATCTGCTGCTAACCCTGTTTATCACTCGTTCCTCAAAAGACGAGTCTTCTTTAAGCTCTTTTCAACTGACTCGTAAAATATGAAAAGATTGCTGAGTTTTGGCCTTCCAGCTCATTAAAGCGACCGGAAGAGCTATCCCTCCTCTAGATTTTAATCTTTTTGGACTTGAGGGATTATTGCACAAAAAGATCGAGCGCTTGTTTTGTTCGGCTCGTTAAAACTATCGAAAATTCATCCCTTCTGTATTGTTTTATACTTTTTCGGACTTAAGGGATTAGATGACGAAAAAGGACTTTTGGAGATAACTTTATGTACCTTTTCATACTCTCTAAAAATGAAAAGGACCGAGTTATCCTTGTCGTTAGACTCGTTAAAATCATTAAATAGCGACAAACTTGTCTTTAGACAAGAACGAGTTTCACTATCGCTAGGCTCGTTAAAACATAGCGATGGGCTTGCCCGAAGGGCAAGTTATAGAACAAGAATATGTTGTCCTCCTCAAGCAAATAAAGAGGTACTGGTCGGCAATGACTGGGGAAAAATTGGGAGAAACTAAGGAAAACTTTGATGGTAGCAGGTCGCTCTTGAACATGACACTTTTCCTCCGTACCACAATCGGGTTGGGTTGTTTCATTCACCGGTCACATCACCATGGTCTCTCCATACCATCCATATTTGGGGTAATGGTACCGATCCATCGCATCAGTGTCGCCATATGTTCAAGAGAAGTCGTTCAGAAAGAGTCAATCGGGTCCCATCCACTGCCATACATTATCCTTCATCCATTCATGACCGCCACCCTGAATCATATGTCACAGATCGTTTTCACCTCCATTAAAATCATTAGCTCTGTTCCGTGTCACTGATGTGGGATTCATTAAGGCCCTCCTGTGACGGATCGCCTCTTGTCGACATCAGCTCATTATCCAAGAAGTTGATCTAGGAACAACCCCTTCAGTACTTTGAAGCTTGCATGCCTCAATGGCAAGTTTCTCACTTCCGGCGACAGGTATACATCAATGACCTTCGACCGAAAGATTTTGCGTGGTGTTCGACGCCAAGTCCTTTATTCACACCACGTGAATTGTACTGCAGTACCTTGAGGGTCATTATCATTATCGGTGATTCCTCTCGCGCTTGTTAACGGTTTACATCATTGACAGGTAATCAAGCGATGTCTTTCCATGTTCGATTTCAGAGCAATTCTCACATGGATCGACTTGTACCTAGAGTGAAGATCGAACGAGTTTGAAGACCCCGGATCTAGTTTCATCCATCTGGGCTACGATATATATTCAGGAAAGATAAAGACATTGACATGTACATCATTGCAGCGGATAATCATCCTACTCAAGGGATGATAATTTCATCAAAATTATCAGTCTACCATCAGACGATTGTCTGTTCTATGTACAGAAAAATGTATTTATAAAGCTGAGCATGGGAATGCCCGCCTCGGCTAGATAATGAAAACAGTATGAAAAATAATGTATTGTATTGTATTGTATTACAGGTCTCTCTCCAGCATTGGATGAACTTCGGATCCCCCTGATAAAGCATTTCGCCCGATAAATAGCCTCATACTTTAGGGGGCAACTGTTATAGACATTTTTGTGCCTTACAGCATTGAGCATGAAATGTCCATAATCTAAGGGATCCAAAGTCCCTAAACATGTTGTTCCTACCCCTAGAGGAACAAGGCTAACAAACCACAGCAATTCACAAAAGTTCTCCACCTGAAACTGCTCAAAAACAAGTCAATTCAGGATCATGTCAACTGCTCCATTGACCATCTGCGCTGAATGTCAGTGGCTCCACTGTCTACCTGCGTTGAATGTCAACTCCAACACTAGCTACCTGCGTTGAGCGAGTTTGGACAAGTGGCAGACTCATTCCTCAAGGTGTCAATGCTCAGGAAGCTTCCAAAATGACACTTGCCTCAGGGAATTCGACTGGTGATGAGTAAGAGGTTCCAAATCTCCAAGTGGACTCAAGAACTGATAGAGGGAGAGGACACTAGCCAGATCTCAAGCTGACTCATCCTCTCTCCAAACATCTATATATGGATCTCTTCTCCATGAGATCTAGGGGCTGGAATTTTGTTATTGCAAAGAATTGCTGTTGGTTTGAGACTGGAATCATTGGGTGCTTAATGCTTTGAAGGGGCTGAAGATAGGAATTCCAATCGCTGGGAAGGAGATGCTGGATTGGAGCCCTCTGGGTTGTATCTCTTCCTGAACCTTGTTATTCATCAATAAATCTATCTTGGTTTCTCCTATATGCTGATGTATTTTGATGTATGAATGTATTAGTGTATTTGATTTATTTCTAATCCTAAACTAGTTATGAATGTGAACATCTGTCTTTGTGTAGTGTTCTTCTCTTGTCGCAAGTATCTGTTCTCTTGTGATCTTGCAGGAAGCTGTAGCTGGATAAGCAAGAAGGTAAGTAGCTGTGAACACCCAAAGAGAAGGGAGATTGGATCGAGGGACAAACGGAAGACACCGATAAGTCTATTGATCTCTCTTCTTTCACATTTCATAAAGGAAGAAACCAATGTAGTTGTACTCGTTTGTTGCTAAGGCACTGTCACACCTTAGGTGGATAGGATCGTCCTGCATAGGAATTTTTCGCCACAACAGGAGGAATCACCCACCTTCTACGAGATCGACAGTCACCAGGCTTAACGACACCGGAACATGTCTCTAGCCTAGACCTCTATGTTGTGCGTTATGTTACAAAGCGTTGTTAAGTTCATTCAATTTATTTTAGGTTGATCTTTTTAAAGTTTTCCTTTCAAGGTTCACCACGAGATGTATGATACAAATTCCTAAATGCAGTCTAAAGATGATAAGCAAGCTTTATATCTTTTCAACTTTGAAAATCCTAGCTACTAAGGGAAAAGAAAGACACCATCTTTTCTCAAAGAGAAATCAGCACACTCTAATGCACTTTTCCTAAATCCAACATGCATACTATCAAATGCAAATGCACAATGCAGGTGTTTGTTTTCCGCTTTCTTAGTATTGATGCCTACAAAGAAAGCTTTTTGTACAACTTTGAATTTGCTTTTAAATGATCAATACAAACAAGTTTACTTTTTCGAAATCAGAGAAGATAGAAGAGATTACAACACTTAATGATTTTCGAAATAAAGACTTGTTTCGACACTTAAAAGAGACAAATTCAAACCAATAAGCAAAAGTAAATATATAATCAATCTGCAAACAGCCAATGAACTCTCTTCTAAGATCACAATCAACAGATCTGAATCAAGGGCTACAGGATGACTATTTCACTCATGCAAAGGAAAACTGTAAATGATGCCACAAACACATAAAAACACTCACAGTATTTTTGTACAAAAGGAGGTGGAATGTAAGCAGAGAAAAGGGGTTATTAGACTGGTACCTATGCTGGTTACATGCCACAAAAATTAGAGATCAAAACAAGGCAAAACAGAGCAGAGAACCCCAGCTGCACAAGGACAAACTGGTTCAGCGCAACCTCAACACAGGGGTTTTGACATTCAACGTAGGTAAACTTCACGGGACCTGCGTTGAAATGCAGAATCCCTTCACTGGGTCTACGCTGAAGGAGAAACTCTCGTTTCCCTCAGGTTCTGGGTCACAGTTTGCTACTTAATCAACTGTTTCAGGCCAAATAAAAGCAACAAGCAAGGTGTAATCAAAGGGATGCTTTGAAGGCTACTAAGATCTATCACAAGGATCATCAAATCATTTGTGAATCCATTGTTTAGATCATAGACAAGTCCAGCAATTGGATCAAGTAGCAACTTTATACTTTGCATTCGGGAAAGATGCAGTTCGATTGTTGCTGTCAAGTCTATGAAAGAAACAACGATAGAAACACAAATAAAATGACTTAAACAAATCTCCCCAGCGGAGTTGCCAATTTGTTGTGGGGAAAAATGCCTATGCAGGACGATCCTATCCACCTAAGGTGTGACAGTGCCTTAGCAACAAACGAGTACAGCTATACTGGTTTCTTCCTTTATGAAATGTGAAAGAAGAGAGATCAATAGACTTACCGGTGTCTTCCGTTTGTCCCTCGATCTAATCTCCCTTCTCTTTGGGTGTTCACAGCTACTTGCCTTCTTGCTTATCCAGCTACAACTTCCTGCAAGATCACAAGAGAACAGCTACTTGCGACAAGAGAACAGCTACTTGAGACAAGAGAAGAACACTACACAAAGACAGATGTTCACATTCATAACTAGTTTAGGATTAGAAATAAACCAAATACACTAATACATTCATACATCAAAATACATCAGCATATAGGAGAAACCAAGATAGCTTTATTGATGAATAACAAGGTTCAGGAAGAGATACAACCCAAAGGGCTCCAATCCAGCATCTCCTTCCCAACAAATGGAATTCCTATCTTCAGCCCCTTCAAAGCATTAAGCACCCAATGATTTCAGTCTCATACCAACAACAATTCTTTGCAATAACAAAATTCCAGCCTCTAGATCTCATGGAGGAGAGATCCATATATAGATGTTTGGAGAGAGGATGAGTCAGCTTGAGATTTGACTAGTTTCCTTTCCCTCTATCAGTTCTTGAGTCCACTTGGAGGTTCTTGCTTCCACTTGGAGATTTGGAACCTCTTACTCATCACCAGTCGAATTCCCTGAGGCAAGTGTCATTTTGGAAGCTTCCTGGGTCTTGACACCTTGAGAAATGAGCCTGCCACTTGTCCACTCTCGTTTAGCATAGGTATCCTTTGTTCCAGTTGACATTCAATGCAGGTAGCCAGTGTTGGCTTTGACATTCAGCACAGACAGCTAGTGTAGCCACTGAAATGATCCTGAATTGACTTGTTTCTGAGCAGTTTCAGGTGGAGAACTTTTGTGAATTGCTGTGGTTTGTTAGCCTTGTTCCTCTAGGGGTAGGAACAACATGTTTAGGGACTTTGGATCCCTTATATTATGGACATTTCATGCTCAATGCTGTAAGGCACAAAAATTTCTATAACAAGTGCCCAGTCAGGTCCTCTTAAAATGGGAGTTGTAGACAATTTATGTTTAAATTCATTAAATGCTTTTTGACAACCATCAGTCCACTTAAATTCAACATTTTTCATAAGTAACACAAACAAAGGAGAAGCTATTTTAGAAAAATCCTTAATAAATCTTTTATAATATCCAGCATGTCCTAGAAAACTTCTTACATCAGTTTGTGTTTTAGGGATAGGAAGAGTCTGAATTACTTGTAGTTTAGCTGGATCAACTTGAATTCCTAGGAATGAGATGAAGTGTCCCAATACAATACCTTGATTCATCATCATATGGCATTTTTCAGTACTTAAGGCAAGATGTGCTTCTATACATCGTTTAAGTACTTTTTCAAGGTTCTGTAATGCATCTTCAAAAGTCACACCATAAGGAGTAAAGTCATCCATAAATATTTCTAAGGAATCATTAATCATATCAGAAAAAATTCCTATCACTGCTCTTTGAAATGTTGCTGGGGCATTACATAGTCCAAATGGAAGAACTCTATAGGCAAAAGTCCCCCATGGACTAGTAAAAGTGGTCTTGTCCTGATCTTGGGGTGCAACCTTGATCTGACTATATCGACTAAATCCATCGAAAAAGGAAAAGAATCTCTTACCTGCCAAATTGTCTAGTACCTGATCAATAAATGGTGAGGGGAAATGATCTTTCTGAGTGGCCTTATTTAGAGCTCTGTAATCTACACACACTCTCCATTTCCCATTTTTCTTAGGTACTATTACTAATGGTGAAACCCATTCACTATCAGATATAGGATATATAAATCCTACATTCAACAGTTTTTGAAGTTCTTCCTTCACAATTTCCCTTAAATTGGGATTCATTCGTCGTTGGGGTTGACAGACTGGACGGGATCCTTCTTTAATATAAATACAATGAGTACATAATTCAGAAGAGATTCCCTTCATATCTGTGTAATCCCATGTGAATGCTTGTTTATTCTCATGGAGTAACTTCATTAACTGTTGTGTTTCAGCATCTGTTAGGTTAGGGTTTATATTTAATGTTTTGCCAGGCTCAATTTCGACTGTTATGCTTTTGGAGGAGGTGTCAGCTGATGTCTGAGATAAATCTTCAGTTCTAAGATTTTGTCGTGACTCAGATTCCAAGATTGTATTCAAATGATCATGTATTTCAGAGTTAATCGAAGTTTTAGAAATAAAGCTACTAATTAGTTCATCTTCGGTTGAATATTTAAAAGTTAGGGCTTGTCCGACAGTCAAGATGGGTTGGGTCTCATTGTCCTCATAATCTAACCACACAGAGTTATCATTATTAATCATAGGTGTAGCATGAGGGTAAAGAGTAAGCTGTTTGGTTTCACATCCATTAGAAATTGTCATTGAACCTCACCTACAGCTGATGAAGGCATCTGCTGTAGCCAGCCAAAGTCTTCCTAAAATCAATGGAAGACCCCCCAACTTTGTTTTGGTCTGTAATACCACAAAATCAGCTGGCTAGTTCCAAGATTTGACTGAAATTATCAGGTCTTCAATGACTCCTTCAGGTTTGATTGTGGAGCGGTCAGCTAGGTCTAGAATGGTTGGGGTTTCCCTAATTACATCCTTTAACTGTAATAACTGTGCATTTTCAAATGTCATGATGCTTATTGCAGCACCCACATCTACTAGAACTCTAGAAACAAAGGTTTTTCCAACCTGTACTATGACCGTAGGATCACTAGGGTCACCATATTTCACAGGAGGGTTTTTTTCTGACATTAGAGCAGCTAGATCACCCATCCCATGAACTGTGAGGGGGTCCTTAACTTTTCTTCCAGGTTTATTAATACAAATATCTCTAACAGTTCTAGCATAAATTGGTACGTCTCTCAGTGCTTGTAAGAGTGGAATTTTAACATATAAATTCTACAGCTCTCCTAAAAGATTAAAAGCAGGTGGCTCAAGTTTTTTTGTAAGAGCCAAATGTTCAGGGAATGGTGGCTCTGCTGCTTCAGCAGTCTTATTAGAGGATGTTTTAACTGTTTTAGCATTGTTATTAGAGGATGATCCAACTGTTTCAACATTGTTATTAGATGACTTTTCTTTTCCGGTTTCTTCTTTATCAGAATCGGAAGAAGTAATGTCATCAATAATGGGTTCAATTATTCTTCCAGAGCGTAAATGAATGTCATTACATTGCATAGGGGAAACAAGTTGGTTTTGAATATCAATTACCTGCAGAGCTTTATTATTATTTGGGTTGGGGTTAGGTTGTACAGGCAACTGGGTTCTCATTGTCTGATTATTTGGTGGAGCATTTGATGGTAAGGAGAGAGATTGCTGATACTGAGGTAATTGGTTTGGAAATGGGATCTGTGGAGCTGTCCAATTTGGGTTCCGTTGATTAAAATAGGCTTGCTGTAGAGCCCAGGGATTCCATATTGTAGGATCAACAAAAGGAGGATTCAGTTGCTGCATGGGTGGGAAATTCATTTGATTAAAGTGTGGGTACTGCATTTGATTGAAGGGTGGGTAATTTTCTTGAAAAGGAGGATGATTATTCCAATGATTAAACGACTTGTTAGAATTCGTACCTTGTCCTCGTGGTTGCCATTGCCTCCTCTGTGTGAGGAGGTACACTGCTTCAGCTTCTTCTTCAGTTGGCTGCAGTGCTGCTTTTATTCCTGGCAAAGAATGTCATTGTTGAGTCTCATGGTCCTTTTCACAGATAGTGCAAATTGGTACCTTGTCCAGGGGGCATTCCCTTAGTGGGTGTTTTTCCCTGCATTTAGAGCAGAAAATAGCCAGAGCAGCTTCTGCTTCTGCCTGCTTCTTTTTAACCTGCAAGGTGTCAATTTGTGAAGCAAAAGAGCTTAACATTTCAGTTTTAAATTCTTCAAGTAAGTTACCTATTTCGGCCCGTGTTGCTCCTCCACTTGCTGATTTCTAGACTCTTGAGTATGTACTATCTTTGCTTTTTGGTCTGCTTGCTGCTCCTCTCAAACATCTTTTACAGAGATTAACAATCTCATCATAGGATTCCTTAGATATGTCTCCTTTTCCAAGCATATTCAACATATCTAAACAATCATCTCGTACCCCTTTTAGCAATATTGACTTGAGAATATCCTTACTCATATCAGGATGATCAAATCGCTGCAAGTTATACTGTAGCCTTTCCACGAAGTCCTCCAGACTTTCGTCCTCCTTCTGAGTCATCTTGAATAATTCCTCCTTCCTTTCTCTTTTTCGACAATAATCTTGGTATTTGGCCAAAAATTTCTCCTTCATCTAGTCCCATGTCATAATCACATGAGCTCCCAAGCTCATGAACCATCTTAATGTGTTGCCCTTTAATGTAGCTGGAAACAACTTCAATTTCTGAGCAACATTAACATAGTCATAGCTTCTACACAATATATAAAATTCAAAAATAAATTCATCTGGATCTTCTGTGGATAACCCATGGAAATTGGGTAATGCTGAAAGTGGGATATTCTTCATAGGAGTTGCTCCTCTGGGGAGATCTCCAATAGGGAATTCCAGGGTGGAGAGAGAATTCTCTCCCCTTCATTGTACTCTGCGACCTCCACCAAAAAGTCCTTCATCGTTATCCTCCATTGGTAGTTTTCCTTATGCGCTTGCCTGGTCTTCGGAGTTTTCTGTTTGATCCAGGTGGATATTGGTGGCCACCTGCCAAGTCCACCTGGACCCCCACCATTGTCTTTCTCAGCATTTTCAGTTTCCTTAATTGTAGCACAACTTACTATTTTTAGCAGTTTTTCGGGTCCTAAACTTCCGGAGCCGTTTTGAGGCCCTAAACGATGTTTTTTGGGGAATCCGGGGGCAACACCAGTCCATGTAATGGACTGGTGTTGCCCGTTCCAACAATGATAGTGCTCAGATAGATCTTTCTAATGAGCTATTGTACGCGTCAAACGGAGATCATATGCCAAAGTTACAACCCCGGGAAGTTGATGTACCAACTTACCCCCAAACGGGGCCCACAGTTTGGCGTTTCATCTCCTAGGGTTAGGTTTTGGAATGTTAAGGGTTTTTCCATTGTTTCTCAACAATAAATAGGCCTTCGAGCTTCATTGTAACACAGTTCAGAGGCATGTAGCCATCACATCTCTTCTCAGAGATAAGCTACCATCGCCCTAGCTAGTTTATTTCCATTTCTGTTTGTAAGCATATTTCAGTATTTTCCATTAATGAAATGAAGTATTATTTCCACTGCATCTTTGTGTATATGGTTATCTCTGTAATTTGTTGCGTTCCTGTTTAAATCCGGATCAGTGGTATCAGAGCGGTCTGCTTTTTCTCTGTTTTTCTTTGCATGTCCCCAACAAGGTTGGGATATAAGGAGTTAGGGCTTGAACTAGTTGAACCTTTGCAAGACCAGCCTCGCAAATCCCGACGGCCTCCCATGGCGGACGAGAAGAAAGACGAGGGGGCAGGAGATCCCATCAAAATCTTGCTCGAAGAAGCGCTCGAGCGACAATGGAATGCGATGATGGACAGCTTTGCGCAGATCCTTCAGCGGCTACCCAGAAGCGGCGCATCGGCTTCCAGCAGCTCCTCTGGAAATGCCACACCCTTTAAGGTACAAGTTAATTTTGAAATCCCCATATTCGAGGGTCAGATAGACGCCGATGCCGTAGATAAATGGTTAAATCTGCTAGAGGGTTATTTTTCTGTTCATGAATTTTCGAGTCGGGAAAAGATTGTTTTTGCCCTTCTCAAAGCAGCCCCCCATGTCAAGGACTGGTGGGAAACCTACTGCGAGCAGAAGGATGAAAGTACTAGCTCACTATTTTCAGCCGCACCCACCTGGGATTCGTTCCGGGATGCCATCAAGGAGCAGTACTACCCTGTCGGAAGCTATGAGGATGAATACATAAAGTGGACCACGCTGCGGCAGGGAAGGGACCAAGACGTGCCGGAGTTCACCAATCTTTTCCATACCCTTCGCACAAAGTTGGGTATCAAGGATTCAGAGCAACATTTGATACTCAAATACCGTGGCTGCCTGCACAAGTACATCCAGGAAGAAATACAGTTCCTAAACATCCCCTCGCTCGGCGCAGCATACCGGTATGCTGTCAAGGTCGAGCAGAAGTTTAAACAAAAGAAGCGACACTTTGGATCTGCGAATCCAAAGCAGGGGAAAGGTGCCCCTAAACCACAGAACAAAGGACAAAGCCAAGGCGGGACAGCCCAAGACAACCAGCCGAAGCTGCAAGCAAAGAGCAACGCCGCGAAGCCGAGAAAGGACACTGGAAAATGGTGTGAGTTCCATAAGAGCTCCACTCAAAACACAAGTGAGTGTCGGGCCAAGCAGTCACTGGTGGCTGAGCTAAAGGTTTCAGAATCAGATGCATGTTCCGACTCTGAGTCAGAACCCGATAAGGGATATGAAAAAGGGAAGCAGATCATTGATGCGGATCCCAGCGCCACTGTTGCTACCGCAAAGATCCAGAAAAATGAACCCGAAGATCCAGAGGAGGAGGAGCGTCTCTTCCACTCCCTGATGTGGGTAAAGGGCTCCCCGATACAGTTCATTGTTGATAGCGGGAGTCAAAAGAACCTCATTTCGGCAGAGGTCGTGAAGCGGTTGGGCTTACCGACCACAGCACATCCACAACCATACACCATTGGGTGGCTTCACCAAGGGCGAGATCTTTGCGTGAGCCAGCAGTGTCGCCTTCCATACAACATCAAGCCCTTCACGGATGAGGTATTGTGTGACATTGCTCCCCTTGAAGTTTGTGATGTATTACTAGGAAAACCATACTTGTGGAAGCGACATGCTGTGTATGAATCAAGGCCCCGTGCTGTTATTATTACATTGGGAAATAAGTTGTTCAGGATACCAGAGGTAGCACCACCTGCCGCCATCTCTTTGATTACTGCAAAACAATGCAGTAAGATCATTTCCAAAACCAGGAAATTTGTTTTCCTGATGATACACCCTCAAGGGAAGAAGAAGACAGTGGCCGCAGCCTCCAAACGGGGTCCCTCTACACGGCAGCTACAGATGGACAAGATTGTGGAGGAGTACGAAGACATCTTCACCTCCCCGGCAGGGGTTCCTCTGCACTGTCAAGTCAAGCACTCCATCGATCTGACCCCAGGTGCGCCGCTACCCAATGGACCAATTTATCGGCGCTCCGTTCTGGAGAACAATGAAATCAAGAGGCAGATTCAGGAGCTCCTGCAGAAAGGTCACATCCGTCCGAGTTCTTCGCCCTGTGGGAGCCCGATAGTGTTGGTACAGAAGAAGGATGGGACGTGGAGACTCTGTATTGACTATCGGGCGCTGAACAAGATCACTGTCCGTAATAGGTACCCGATCCCGCGGATTGATGACCTCCTAGACCAACTAAAGGGGGCGAAATATTTCAGCAAGATCGATCTGAAGTCAGGATATCACCAGGTACCAATTGAACCCTCAGATGTGTGGAAGACTGCCTTCAAATCCAAGGAGGGCCTCTTCGAATGGTTGGTCATGCCTTTTGGATTGACGAATGCTCCTGCAACCTTTATGAGGCTAATGGATGACATCTTGCGGCCATTCACCAACTCCTTTGTAGTAGTATACTTGGATGACATTCTGATCTTCAGCCAGAGTTGGGAAGAGCACCTCCACCACATCCGACAGGTTCTCCAAACACTGCGGCAACACAAGCTATGTGCCAATTTGGAGAAATGCACTTTTGGCATGACCGAGGTTCAGTATCTGGGATACATCATTGATGAACAGGGGGTGCATGTCGATCCAGCCAAGGTCCAAGTCATTCGGGATTGGCCCTCTCCAACCACTCTAACAGAGCTCCGCATCTTTCTAGGTCTTGCCAACTTCTACCGCAGGTTTGTGTTGGGATTTTCTCATATTTCTTGGCCCTTGAGTCAAGTCACCAAGGGTGGGGCGAAAGCAAAATTCTTTTGGTCTGAATCTCAACAGAAGGCATTCAGGGAGTTGAAGGATCGCCTCTGCATGGCACCAGTGCTCGCGTTACCAGATTTACAACAACCATTTGAGGTCGAGACAGATGCCTCTGACTATGCTATTGGGGCAGTCCTTACTCAACATGGACATCCAGTGGCATATCACAGTGAAACACTTTCAGACACAGTCCGGAAGTACCCCACTTATGATAAAGAGATGTATTCCATTGTATAGGCCTGCCGACAATGGAAGCATTACATTTTGGGGAAGGAAACGGTCACCCACACAGACCACCGACCTCTGCAGTTCATACAGACCCAAGGGAAATTGCAGAATGATCGCCATCAGAAGTGGTCTACATACCTGCAACAGTTTCACTTGAATATCAAGTATAAAAAGGGCAACACCAATAATGTTGCAGATTGCCTCAGTCGACCACCGATCATGGCGCTAACCACCGTGCTCAACTCTTGTGGGCACGAGACTTCTGATTGGCCACTTCTCTACAAAAGCGACCCAGAATTCGGCCACACATACCAGACACTCTTGGAGGGTCGGCAGGTTGCAGATTTTCACCTCCAGGATTCCCTATTATGCCACCTCGGTCACCTTTGTGTTCCTTCAAGCGAGCGTGCCAAGATGATTTGGGAAGCACACTACAGTCGGGCTGCTGGGCATTTCGGGGTCGAGAAAACAGTGGCAGTACTGCAAAACTATTTCTATTGGCCGAATCTTCGACAAGATGTTGGGAAGTACATCCGATCATGTACTGCCTGTGCCATTGCCAAACCGACCATTAAGAAGCAAGGCCTCTATACCCTGTTGCCTACCCCTAGTCGACCTTGGGAATCCATCTCCATGGATTACATGTCAGGCCTTCCTTCCACTAAGCATGGAAATGACTGTGTTTTTGTGGTCGTCGACAGGTTCTCAAAGATGGCCATTATGATGGCCTGCAAGAAGAATATCACAGCAGAAGCCACTGCTAAACTCTTCTTTGAACGAGTGTGGGTGCACTTTGGGATCCCACAGTCTATCATCTCAGATCAGGACAGTCGGTTTCTCAGCACCTTTTGGTCCAGTCTCTGGTCAATGCTGGACACCAAACTCACGAAGTCCACAGCCTTCCATCCTCAAACTGATGGCCAGACAGAGGTTGTCAATAGGATGATTGTGCACATTCTGCGCATGTATAACTCAAAGCATCCACGCACATGGGACGAGAGCCTCCCCTACGTTCAACACAGCTACAACCGAGCTCTTCACAGCTCCACTGGCCATAGCCCTTTTCAGGTGGGTTTGGGATTCCAGCCACTATGCCCCATTGATGTGGCCATGCCACTTGCAGCTACTCACATGAATTCAGCTCATGTCCAGTCCGAAACAGATAAGGCCACCAGCTTCATTGAGCGCATCCAACATATTCGCCAGCAGGTCCATGACATTCTTGAGAAATCAAATGCCAAGTACAAGCAGCGACATGATCAACATCGGGTGCCACACAAGTTTCAGGTGGGCGACAAAGTCTGGTTGCATTTACAAAAGGAACGCCTTACTGGAGCCTATCGGAAATTGAGACCACTTCGATATGCTCCTTACACCATTACTAAGGCTATGGGAGACAATGCATTTGAGCTCAGCATTCCCCCATTCCTTGGCCTGCACCCAGTATTCAATGTGGACCGCCTTCGGCCATACTTTCCACCATTGCTAGACACATCCGATATTGCAGAACAGCTCAAACCCACAGAATTAAATCCAGATTGCATGGAACAAGCTGCAACTGATCGGATCATGGACACACAGATCAAGAACACTCGCCAACAGAATATCCAACTGTATCGAGTTGTCAAAGCGGGCCAACTCCTTCAGCAGGGCAAGTGGCTCACTAGGGAACAAGTTCAGCAGAAGTTTCCTCATCTCATGGAGCAGCTCAACGCAATGGGGACCATTGCTTCCTAAGGGGGGAGGAATGATCCAGGTGGATATTGGTGGCCACCTGCCAAGTCCACCTGGAACCCCACCATTGTCTTTCTCAGCATTTTCAGTTTCCTTAATTGTAGCACAACTTACTATTTTTAGCAGTTTTTTGGGTCCTGAACTTCCGGAGCCGTTTTGAGGCCCTAAACGACGTTTTTTGGGGAATCCGGGGGCAACACAAGTCCATGAAATGGACTATGTTGCCCGTTCCAACAATGATAGTGCTCGGATAAATCTTTCTAATGAGCTATTGTACGGGTCAAACGGAGATCATATGCCAAAGTTACGACCCCGGGAAGTTGATGTACCAACTTACCCCCAAACGGGGCCCACAGTTTGGCGTTTCATCTCCTAGGGTTAGGTTTTGGAATGTTAAGGGTTTTTCCATTGTTTCTCAACAATAAATAGGCCTTCAAGCTTCATTGTAACACAGTTCAGAGGCATGTAGCCATCACATCTCTTCTCAGAGATAAGCTACCATCGCCCTAGCTAGTTTATTTCCATTTCTGTTTGTAAGCATATTTCAGTATTTTCCATTAATGAAATGAAGTATTATTTCCGCTGCATCTTTGTGTATATGGTTATCTCTGTAATTTGTTGCGTTCCTATTTAAATCCGGATCACTGTTGGAATTTCAATGTCCTGCACTGGTTCCTCCACTTTAATTTCCTCTATTGGCTCTTCTACTGGTCGTTCGTCTTCTTCCACTGGTTCCTCAGTATATTCTAATGGTTCTATAACCCTCTCTGGTCCCACTACTTCCTTTGTTTGATAATCTGTCTGGGAAGAGTGTTGGGTCTGTGGCCTTCGAGAGCTTAACCTCTGGGATGTCTTAGCTTTTGAAATAATATCATCAATAAAAGTTTTTCTTCCTCCTCCTTTGCCCTTGCCGCCTGAATGGTTAGCCTTCTTGCGTCCTCTCATGCATCCTGCATCCCTAAAACAAAATCGTTAATACTCTTAAAATATTCAGTCGCCTTCCCTGGCAACGATGCCAAAATGTTGGTCACTTTAATTGTTTATTAATAAAACAGTCGAGTGCCACATAAATTATCAACCCAGGAAAGTTTGTTTATTCGAAAGGTGACCAGGTACTATATGTACTCAATCCTAATAGTATTAAAAGTTGTAGTATAAACAATTTACTATCTATTAAACCCCTACTCTGTGTTACAGCAGTTACAGCAGTTTCAGCCTATTGCAGGAATTGCAATAAGAACAGATAACTAAAGAAAACAAATCTTCAAAAGGGAGTGATGGTTGTCCTGTAACAAAGGATCAGGACCCTATCCTCAGAGTAAGGACCTTCAACACCTGCCTCTATTATCCAGTTCACCAATACACTCTGTAAATCCTAATCACCGGTGAGGCACTCATATACAGCATCAATAAGTTAAAAGGAAAACAAAGTTTCAGCAAAAGTAAAATATCATTAGAAACAATACTCATGAATAAGATATAAACAAAAATCACACACACGACACACAACGAAAACAAGATGGGTGAATCTTGTGATGAATGTGGGCCCTGTCCTTCTCACAAGATTCCCTAGGACATAGAAACTAAGATAAAATACTCAGAACAGAACTTTATTCATCTGTCAATAGACCATATTACAAAAAAGATTCAGTCTCATCCCTTCACTACAGTTTCAGTTTTACAACCTGTTCATCCTCTCTCTATTTGTCCCCCTCTAATGTAGATGTCTCCTCTTTTATAGAGGAGACATCTATTACAAAAGATTTTCATTATACATTCTGGTTCAACCCTTTATACCAAAAATAGGAAAATCAGTTCTCGTCAACATAATGTTGTTACAGTCATGTGGATCATGATTATTACGACCAATATAGTAATCGGTCAGACTCCTTTGCTGATGCAGATTTGTTACGCAAATCTCAATTGTCTCCTCGAAGTTCGCATGATGTTCTTGCTGTTTCAGCTTCGAGGTTCATGCTGTTCTTGCTGTTTCAGCTTCACATTTTGCGTTGTTTCCGCTGTTTTAGCAACTGCAAAATGTGGTCCTTCCAGTTAGGTAGTTTCAACAATTGTTCAGCAACTTAATCAACTTCAAGGATCAATTATAAAGATAGCATGATTACGTGTTGAATAATTAAACATATAGCAATGAGTAGAGTTACTATATACCTTTTGGAATGATTAAGTCAAAATACTAGCCAAGGCTTTCAATTAAGGGTTGAAGAGGGTAATATAGTGACAAAATATAAGTTCAAAAATAGACAATATGGGATCCTAACAGGGATTGCACAATTTCTATGCAGAGCAGCTAACTACTGCCCAAATCTGTGCAAATTCTGGGCAGAACAACTTGTTGCTGGGAAGAATTGCGCAAATCCTGTTGGGAGTGTTGGTTAGCAATATTTTACTATCCTGGAGCCTAGCAAGCTGTCAGAGAGGATTACGCAATTCCTGGAGGGAAGGTTGGTTTCCCTCCAGGAATGCGTAAATTTTACTGGGAAGCTACTCAGCCTATAACTGGACCAAGTTCAGGTGAGTAGCTTGTGACAGGAATGGATCAACTATGATTGACAGGTTGCCTTTGTGTGAGGAAAACACCGAAGCTTTAGTACTTGACAAAGGAAGACAAACTGCTATGTAAGGTTGGTAGGGAAGGCTCCAAAACAGGCTAAGGAAAAATTTTGGAGGGTGGTTGTAGCCACTACAACAGGACATAAATATTTATCTGCAAATCTGTCTGAGTGTCTGTCTCTATGAGTTCCACAAAGGAACAAAAATATGTTTGAGTTTCTACTGAACTAGTATAGACGTCCTCAGTATGACTCCCTTTTGGGCAGGTACTGATGTTATCCATTTGAATCCTAGTGGAATTAAGAGAATTCCCACTCTGGATCCATATTAATTTTGACTCCATTTCCTTCCTATGGATTTTCTTAGAGTCTCTTAGCCATTTTCTAAGCTTCTTAATTTTTCTTTTTAGCTTCTTATTTTCTTTATCCATCAATTCCAACCTATGATCATCTCGCCTCTTTACTCTTACAGTAGGTTTCTTTACTGGGGAAGAAGGGCCAACAATAACATTCTAAAAAATAGGGGTAGTTTCAAAATCGTCAGGCTCATGTTCGAGTAAGACTGTGTCTCCTGAATTGGCTTTTGACTCATCAACATTGTCAGGGTTTGGTTCAAGTAAGCCCGTATCTCCAGAATTCACTTCCAGCTCCTCATCATTATCAAAGTTTTTCTCAAGTGAGGCTATATCCCTTGAATTAGCCTCAGGCTCTTGGATTTCAGCTGTAAAAAAATCTTGCCCTTCCAATTCTTTCATATCTCTGTCATTTTCGGAAGAGGGTATGGTGAGAACTATGAGGAGAAGTGGAAGGGATAGGAGTATGTTCTTGTAAATTCTCAAATTGGCCCAGCTCCTCAAAGAGAGTTCCCAAATTTTCTAAGACTCGAGCCGCCTCTTCTTCATAATCCTAGGGAAAAGCAACTTGTTGGTTATCAGGGGATCCATGGGATGGTCCCACCTCATCTATGGCTAAACTAATGCTTCTCCACTGGGTAGTTCGCTTAGAACATCTTCATTTAATAGGAATAGATGTTAAGACAAGTGCTTTTCTCTTTCGTCCCCTTTTTGGGGCTTGTATCTCCATGGTCTGACATTCTTCCTCAGGCTAGGTGTTTTCAAGAGTTCCTTCGAGGGGTAGTGCATCAGAGCTTATATAGTTGTCCTAGTTTAACTGTAACTTCATTAATTCCTTGATGAAAACTAATTTAATTAGACCATGATGACTGACTGTGGTCTGTGGGTTTTTGGACTTCCTTACTCTACTAGAAACTTCATGTAATAACATATTAACGAAAAATGAAAAATTAATTACTATGGTATGCTTTAATGCGGCAAGAAATTTAAGGTGTCGTGGTCTTACCACATCATGGCGACCATCACATGTGATATATTTCTATATGACTCTTTTCAATCTATGCCATGGTTCACTTAGGGATGTAGGAAGGATACCTTTGCCTTTCCACACTAACTCCTCACCAGGATATTTGAACAATTCTACAAATTCATGAAATACCATGTGCTTTTCGACCCAATTTATGCCTTCTATGGGGAGGCGTATGACCTCTGCCATAATGGCTTCAGTTACTGTTATGGTCCTACCTTTGAAAATTGTGCTCTCATTCTGTAAATTTTGAAAGAATTCTAGAGAAATTTCATCGTTAAACCCTTGCAGCTGAGTAAGATATTGTGTCCATCCTACACGTTCTCAGGCTTGCATGGTGATTTGTAATAGCGTAGGTTCACTGCGAACAGAGGTGCCACCCATATCTATTATTTGTTGAGGACAATCTGCAAACCTACATGCACTATTGGATCCCACAAATCTCATAATGAAACAACATAAACTTCATGCAGGAGTATAAATAATAGAAACTAAGTACAGATTCTTGATAATAATATCCTATCATATCGACAAGTATGGTGGTTGTTCATTAATCATGCGCCTTCACATTGTAATAATGTATGACCACCCCCCTCTAATGAAAAAATGGGCAACCATGACCTGTGAAGCATGTGAATAGGAAAGAGAGCATGTGGCATCATTACTACAGCAAAAAGTGGTCAAAACAGTTAGGCAATCAGAATGGAATGCAGTAAATGCATAACCATTCGATTGGTCAGAGAGGATCATGAGAAATAAATACTAGTTATTAAAGATGTAATCATAAATAAAAGGTGTTTTCTCCCTTTTTATTTAGTAAAGAAGAACTAAGGACATAATAAAAATTTGTCAACTTAAATGTATACTTCAATACCATAGGTAGAGCCACTACTTCCCGTAGGCATCTATAACCATGACAAGGTTTTCTTTTAACCCATAAATGAGCTAGTATCCTGAACTTAGAAAATTATTTCCCTTTTAGAACGGACATTGTTCTGGCATGATGACCAGATAGTAAGAATGCCACTCAATGGATCATAACAAAGTGAACAGGTCGGCTCGTGATGAGACCTCCTATCCTTGGACATTTTAGTGTCACAAGGCCATTACCCTGGTGTGGTAGCCATAATGGGAATGTCACTTATGTTACCTTCCTATGATCATGGTAGTTTGGCTCGTGATGAGACCACCTATCACTTTACCTTAATTTTTGTTGTTGTGGCTCTTCTCTTTTTTTTTTTAGAAGTTAGGGGAGGCTCATCAACTCCTTAAGAGTCCGGGATGGTGTAAGAAGTAAAAAAAATGCCAAGGATAAATATGCCTTAGATTCTCCATCATATTTATTGAGGAAATCACCATTTGAATGTGTAATAAAAGGAAAACTAGTATGGTGGGGATAGATCATGAATAGTTTATAATGTATCCGAAAAATAGACATAAGCAAGAATATTCATAGATAGAGCATGTTAGAATATTTTTTTTTTAAATATACACCAAAAAGGCTAAGAATCATGATGATTTAGAGATTACCGCTTTTAAAGATTTAGATCGAACTCATAACCAAAAGGAATAACCGACATGGAATGATAGTAATGAGAACAACAATCATTCATGGTGATGGATCAACAATTTTCTTTTTTGTTAAAGGGGACACCAAATGTTTCATTCGTAGAGGGGACAACAGTTGTTCTTGGGAAAAGAGAATAATGACTATTTCTTCGAGAAGGGAACAACAACTGTTTCTTCGAGAAGGGAATGATAACTGTGCCTTCAAGAAGGGAACAACAAATGTTTCTTCGAGAAGGGAACAAAAACTATTTCTTCGAGAATGTAACAACAACTGTTTCTTCGAGAAGGGAACAACAACTATTTCTTCGAGAAGGGAAAAACAATTGTTTCATTGGAAAGAGAACAAACAACTATTTCATTGGAAAGAGAACAACAAATCTTTCTTTGGAAAGGGAATAGCCACTATTTCTTCGAGAAGGGAACAAAAACTATGATGAAGGACCAATAACTGTGCTTTAGGGAAAAAAAATCGATTATAAACAATGTTTGTATCAAAATTCCAGTGTACTAAATAAGAAAAAAAGAATAAAATTTCTCAACCATTTTCAAAAGAAAATATGTACATTATTTACAATATGAGAAGAAAATAATTTTTTCATGCAAATGAAGCTGTTGAGTTACCATCCCCTGTAGCTATGATTTGGAGAGTAGGATCATTACTTACCTATGGATAGAAATATTCCTTTGTGAGTGGTTGGTGATAAAGTCACAATTGATGTCTATTCACTAGAAAGGGAACACGAGAACAATCAATGGTGATTAAAGTTATGGTGCCATTGTTATGCACTTTTTGAATCTCATACGGCTCGAGCCACCTTGTCTGTAGTTTCCATGGGAATTCCTGAAATTTGGAGTCATAAAGGAGCAACCAATCACCTTTCTAAAATTATTTCCTTTTAATAAGCCTATCATGCCACTTGGCCCTCTGTTATTGAATAATTGTTGTATTTTGAAGGGCAAGTAAGTGTGCTTCATCTAGATCATTTAATTGTTGAAGTTGTTATGTTTGGGCATCTGTAATATCCAATCCAATCTCTTGGGTTGTCCTAAGAGTCTTTATCTCAAACTATATTGGAAAGATTGGTTCTTTGTTGAAAACAAGTTGGTAGGGGGAGTATCCAGTAGTATTGCGCCTTGTTGTACGATAGGCACACAAGGATTCTGGAAGTTTAGCGACCTAGTTCCATCGATTTGACGAGACATTTTTAGTCAAGATTGATTCTATGACTTTGTTGGTGCTCTCTACCTGTCCATTTTCCCATGGGTGATACAGAGAGGTAATTCAATGTTTGACGTGATGATTTCATAGGGTTGCTGAAATTTTATGCCTTGTAAACTATGATCCTCCATCGGTTATCACCTCCCTTAGTATGCCATATCGTAAAAATAGTTCAAAAAGGAAATTAATCATTGTTTCTTCTGAGGACCATGGCAAGGCTACTGTTTCTATCCATTTAGCTACATAGTCTGTGGAAAACAGTATATAGATCTTTTGATTTGATGGCGGATTAAAGGGCCCAACAAAGTCAAGCACCCATCTTCAAAGGGTTCCACCACCAACTGTAGATCAAGTGGCATTTCATCATCCTGGCCATGACAACACATCCTCTGGAAGTCGTCACAAGCTTGAACATATTTGTTGCCATCTCTGAATATGATGGGCTAGTAATAGCCCATTTCAATGATTTTATGTATGGTTATGCGGTCTGCGAAATGTCTGCCATAAGGTTTGTTGTGACAGGATTTCAAGATGTCATAGACCTCATTTTCTTGAATGCACCGTTGAATATGTAAATCAGATCTAGTGTGGAAAATATACTTGCAAATCCATGAAAATCGGGAACTACATTAGAAAATCAACTTCTTTTGCTTGCGCGATAGATGGGTTGGTAACTTCTTGATTGCTAGATAATTCGCTACATCTGCATACCAAGGTGCTTTGATCGTTACATCAAATAGGTGCTCATTTGGAAATTGATCATCTATTGATAACAAATCATTCATCTTAGGTACCTGAGACAGGAAGTCTGGAATGGGATTTTCTTTTCCTTGCCAGTCCTTTATGGTGATATCAAACTCCTGCAGTAACAACATCCATCGATTTACTAACCCATTAGTGATTCGTTTATTGGAAAAGTACCTAATGGAAAAATGGTCATTATACAAAAAGATTGGATAGCCTATTATATAATGTATAAACTTATTGATAACATGTATAAGAGCCAAAAATTATTTTTTTGTTACTGTGTAATTTAACTCAGCAGGGGTAAGGTTTTTGATAATATAATAGATAGTGTAGGGCTTCTTGTCCTCTTCTTGTCCAAGTACAATGCCTATAGCTGTGTCTGATGCGTTTGTAGAGATATGGAAAGGTAACTCCCAGTTTGGTCCTCGTAATACTAGTGTAGTTGAAATCAACTTCTTCAGATCTGCAAAGGCAACATCACATTTGTTAGACCAATTAAATTCAACATTACCAGTTAAGACATACAAAGGTGCAGCAATTTTTGAAAAGTTCTCAATAAATCTGTAGTACCCTGCATATCCAATGAAACTATGTACCTCGGTCTGGGTGTTGGGTGTGGGTAGTGCAAGAATTACCTCTATTTTTGTTGGATCTACCTGTATTCCTGCCACAGAGATGTAGTGTCCCAAAACCACACCTTCAATCATCATCATGTGACACTTTACATTGCTTAAGCATAACCTAGTGGCAATGCATCATTCAAGTACCTTTTCTAGATTTCACAAGCCCTGCTCAAAATCACTTCCATAGGGGGTGAAATTGTCCATATAAATTTCAAGTCCTTTGTTGATCAGATCAGAAAAATGCTCAATATTACTCTCTAAAATGTGGCTGGCGAATTGCATAAACTAAAGGGTAAAACTCTGTATGAAAACATACCCCAAGGGTAGGTAAACATGGTTTTGTCTTGGTCTTTAGGGATGATTCGGATCTAATTATAGCCGCTGAAGCCATCGAGGAAGGAAAGAAAAATATTTCCTTGCTATTGTTGTTTTGTATTTTTGAGGTTTGGGGAGTAAAGACCTAGGACATCATCAAAACCAATTTGGAAGTTAGGATCTAGCCATGCTAGCTTCAGAGAGGGGTCTCTCTGTAAAATTTAACTTTGTTTTTATGTTTTTAGGATAGTTATGAATGTACTGATTGTCTTGTTTAAATGGTTTGGTTCATTTAAGTGTTATAATTCCATTGGGCTATGGAGTCTAAATATTTGACTGGATTTGCAATCAACATTTAGAGGAGTTTCACAGGGCAAGCTAGGTTTCACTATTCGGATCTTTTCATAAATTGAATGGATTGTGGAAGAACAGAAATGTAAGATTCAGTGGAAATTAAGGAGCAACTAAGAATTCCTTAATTTGACTTCAGTGAAAAGCATGAAAAATACTAATAGCCAAAATAGGGTGCTCTAAATAACAAATCCTATTGATCATAGTTTCTGTTAAGTAAGTAAGATTTCAGAATAACAAAGAAAGAAAAACAATGTTTAAACAAATAAACTGAAGAAACACATCACCATTTGGTACATCACATGAATCTTATGAAAAGGTCCTTGTATTATTGATGCTCTAGAAATTTGAAAAATTACAATATTGCAGAGGAAATTACATTCAGAAATTAACCCTTAATGCTTCAAACATTGAAGTATTTATACTAAATAATTTCAAAAATGTTGTTAAAATCGGAAATGTATTATTAACCTAATTAAAAACAATAGATTTATCTCTCACATAAAAATAGGCCATGCAGATAGCTAGAAGGAAAGGTGGCTCTGTTTTGGTGGATTAGTTGCCGATTCAACCTCAAACTATGATTTGTTGATGTGCTGACTATTGTGTTGGGTGATGAGATGGCCATTATTTGTATGGTCAATTTAATCACCCTCCGGTAAATTTCATTGACCTCTGTGTATTTGGAAAAAGTCAGCTTCACTGTAAAAGCATGTTTTACCTCATTCTGTATGTAGAAGTTATTTCACATGGTTTCTAAAAATGCTTTTGTTTTCATACTTCCCTTTATCCCAATGAACTTGACACTACTTCTGGCTATTTCTTTCATCATCTAGACATAGTCCTCCTGAGTGATTATCACATAAATCCTGGGTAACCCTTTCTAGGTTAATGCTTCAATCCTTTTGCAGAACCTGATTACTCCCAGTTCTAATGTTTCACATCTTTCCTCCAATTGATCAATAAGGTTCCTTTTGGCCAAAACGTTCTTGACTTCTAAAATAGTGGCAGTCCTGTCACTGATTCCTATTTCTGCAAGTTCATATTTCACCTTAGAATTCAGGAATTTGATAATGTTGGAGGTGTTTGTGGGCATTTCTTCAAGCTTCTCCCTTCCCTGAACAATGGTTTCTGTAGCTTTTTCTATCAATTCCTTCTGCTCAAAGATAATTTGGATAGATGGCCAAATCTCATTCATAGATTCTAGAATACCCATCTAAATTTGTTTCCTTGGCTTGGGCCAAGGTATGACTATTTGAGGTATCCCTTTCTATCTTCTGCCACTTCTCCAACATTCTCTATGATTTTTGCATTTCACTAATACGAGAAGATTCTTCTTTGCCTTTCTATACTTCTAAAGATTTGAGCTGCCCCTGCAAAGTCTTGACCTCTTCTGACTAAATCAACATGTTCTCCATTGTCCTTGTTACCTATTTAACACTTGTAGTAAGAGTGGAATACGTAGTTATAGTGGTTGTTCTTGTTGCTGGAAGCTGAGAAATGGGTATGGCATCCAAGGGGACAATGACCATCTTCTGAATCTATTCTTTCTCTTTTATCATCTTCTCCATTTCTGCCTGCATCTGTCTAATCTATATGTTTTCCTCTATAATCAGCTTCATCATGTCAATCTTCTATACCTCATTTTCTTCAATGTCCTTGGTTAAGGGGTCCTCTCTGGCTGGCATATTAAGTTGCTTTCTCAATGTTGCAATGTACAAATTCTTCTTCTTGATAATATCCTCTGCAACATTGACATATTTAGGATCATATCCTATCTTTACCACCAAATATTCCGAAGGCTTGATCATGTTATCCTTTTCTAAGGAGGATACCTTCCCCATTTTCAACTGAGACTGAACATTGGCATATGAAACCTACAACTTGGACATTGACATAGTAGTGTTAGTGAATGTGGAAGATATCATCTCACCAGTTTGCTTATGCATCTCCATTTGATCAATGGGATGTATGTCTTCGGTGTTAAACTCAAATGTAGTGCTCTTGTAGTCTGCTGATGTTTTTGTATGTGGAGGATGGGCCTCAAGAAAAGCCATTTGCACCTTTCCATGCTCTGTGTCAAAAAATGATAACAATATGCTTCCAAAATTGATTATAGGTATTGTTTTTAAGGAACTCATTTTTAAGCTTAATCTCCCTGTACCTATCAAAAACTGTCTTTTCCTTCTCTTCTTGGATATTCTGTGAATCCAACTCTATTTCCTTTTGACCTTGTGAAGATGAAGGTTGAGTAGAAGATGTTACAAATTTGCTGCTTGTAGGTGGTCAGTCTGTTATTATGATAACAGTCTGCGCTTCTGTCTGTGTGTCCACATTTGTCCTAGGAGTCAATTTTGTCCTTTTCCTATAACCAATCCTAAATTCTTTGGCCTCACTTCCAGTTGTTGATGATGATCCCTCCTCCCTTTTTCTTTTTCTTGAATTCTCCTGAGGAGTAGGACTCTTAAAATGGAAGTAGAAAAGAGTTGGTCTTCAGCTTCTAGCAAGGTGTTTTCTGTCCATTCCAACTGATTTGCATACTTTTCTATTTCAGGCCTTGAAGTATGGATGTAGAGAGTATTTTTATTTTCTAATCTGAGCTTTGAAATAATACCACAAAGGTCATTAGACCATGTAAAACTCAGGCTGAACTTCATCTCTTTAAGAATTTTTTCTTCATCTTCACCTGTTGTCTTGGTATTACATACAAATGGGCCCACCCGTGTCTTTATTCGAAACTGTGATTTCTTCTTAGCCACTACAAAATTAATTTCATCACAATTTGACATTTGTCTCATGTATTCTAGGAAAAAATACTCATAGGGAGGTATTTAGGGAGTTTGAATGGTGCCAATTCACACCGATAAACCCTGATTCCTGTGTAGTTTTTGTATAAATGCCAATCTCAAATCTTAGCTTGATTTGTTCGATGAAAAATTCTTTTGACATCTTCACTAATTCTGGGCTGTATGGCGCTATTAAGGATGTTCAGGGCTGGGTGAAAAAATTCCTCAATAAACTTCTTGTAAGAAAATTCCTATTGCTCTTTCATGACTAATGAGGTCAAAAAAATCAATGGCTATTGGTTTCTTGCATCATCAAGCTTCTGCATTGCAAAATGAACTTATCTTCTTGATAATAAAGGAACATGTAGATTAAAATGGAGGTGTAATTAAACACCTGTTCTGTGGGAAATTTTAGAAATTTCTCATGAATGCTATCAGCCAAGAATTGATAGAAATTGAAGATAATGGATGCCTTACTGTCTATGAAAATATGGAAAGGAAACCTAAAATGGGCTCATCTACCAACTGATAATAATAATAACCCAAAATATATGAAATTATGGATATAACTTGTTTTCCTTGATGAGAGAAGATAGAGGAACGATATGGAGGATTATTCTTAGGTAACTGGGCATTTTCAAGTCAGAAGATCTCAAATTTTTTTGGCTCTGGTAGAAAAATCTAGCTTCTGATAAAGATGGGTGAGGGCTTCTAAGGAGACAGGAGCACTATTTTACATAGAGGGAGCTAGCATTATTTGGTCTATAGACTGGACAATAATTTTAAAGAGGATGTCACTGGATGGGGCCATGATAGCTCTTTGGGTAGGGACATAACATGCTTGACATTTCCTGGTAAATTCAAGGGCTTGGAAGGTTAGGGGGAAGATATAATGGGGAAGATTGGACTCCCAGAGCCCAATTTGATCCATTTTATCTGCATGCTTTCCTTCCAACCAACAATATAAATCTAAAAAGTCACAGTCACACTGGGTTTCGTTTATCCGATAATCCCTATCAGCTAAAGGGATGTGATCTAAATCTATGGATGGAGGAATCCAGGGATTAACACGTTTATCTTGATTTTTTTCTCTCGTGAGGCATGACTGTATTAATGAAAAATAAGAGAAATTGCCAAAAAAGCTTGCTGGGAAACTGTTGGGGTAATGAATTGTCAGGGGAAGGAGACAAAAGACTGTCAATTTGGATTTGGCCTAGTTGAGGAAAAGCTTTGAGAGTGGTCACTGTGCAAAAGTTGTCAGTTACAGAGAATGAACAATGAAAGGGAGGAAAGCGATTGTTTCAAAAGATTTTAAACAATGCTATGAAAGTCCCGTTGGAAATTTCATCAGACTGTGAAGATTGAATGGTTAGCTGGGAATTAAATTGAATGTTGAACAATTTTTTTTGTTGGGAGTGAAATTAAGTGGAAAATGGCTAGGTGACGTGGTGAGGGGTGAGTGGAGGAAACATTGCGGTAAGGACACGGTAAAGAGGGTGAAGGGAAAGCAATTTTGGAGGGGGCAGAGGATGGTAGGTAGTTTCAGTTGTGGGGGGGGGGTGAAATCAGGAGATGCTACCATGTTAGGATGTGGCCCAGTGGAAGAAACACATTTTTCAGACCCCGCCACCACCCCCCCCCACCCTTAGTGATAAAGGTAGGATGGAGAGGGGGGACAAAGGCGAATGAGGGATGTAGATGGTGAGGGACAGGTGATCCCGATGCTCTAACAATGGCATTGATTAATCGTATACAACAAAACAATATTATTCTGTATGTGCCTTTATGCTTTGCCTTCAAACATAGGATAAAGATGGAGGGTGAAATATATGTGAAAACATATTTTCCTCTCGCGCATTTTTTTTCCCTTTTTATAATGTTATAAAAAGTTAGGTTAAAATGGCAAAGGCATATAGGTATAAAACCAACTATTTTACCTACCCTTAACTAAACTACGATTTTATTTTTTCTAAAGGGTGCACTTAGACTAGCAAATCCACATTATTTTCTTTTATAAAAAAAGAAAAAAATATCTAATTTATCCCTTATATCTCCTATTGATTCAAATTAAACAGTTGAATCAATGTCATTTTCTATCTAACTACTGATTTACGAAGATTATACTATTTTGCAAATATTTATTCTCTAACCTAATTACAAAAATTTAAACATGTTTAACCATGACTACACTGTATGATTAAACAAATAGCTAGTGATTATGGCATTTTGAACAAGCTGCACACAACCTTTATTTAACAATGATGAAGAAAACTATTTATCAGTAGTGGCATTTGGACTTGCCACACTTTCAGTATTATCTTTTTGTTTTTATTTTGATGGGGTTCTATGTTTCATTATTTTTTCAATATTTTTGATTTTTCTCTTTTTCATTTATACCCTCTTTTCATTTTTTAATTCTATTTTTCTTTTATTTGGAAATCATTGGCAGATTGACAATTATTTACAGTATAAGATTCTTGAGATAAAATACTAAAATACCTTGAGATCCTATAAATTATATGACCCTAACACCTGCTAAGGTTTTAAGAACTTGATCAATGAATAGAAGAGGGAAATCATCCTTCTGGGTGGCTTTATTCAGTTCTCTGTAGTCCACGTAGATTCTCAATTTCCCATTTTTCTCAAGAACAACTACCAACAGGGAGACGCACTAACTATCTCAGATATGATGAATAAAATTTACATCCAAAAAAATTTTCAATTCCTCTTTCACAATATCTCTTAGGTGAGGATTGAAACTTCTCTGGGGCTACCGAATGGTGCGAGAATCCTTTTCAATGTAGATATTATAGGTACACATCTGGGGATCTATACCATTCATGTCTGATTATTCCCAGCAAATATTTTTTTATAATTCTTAACTACATGAATAAGCCTTTTTTGTTGATGGCTTTCCAAGTTACTGTTAATTTTAAGCGTTTACCTTGTTTAATCTCAATTTTCCTCTTGTTATACACAACAGTCGTGGTGTTGGGTGTGGAGCCTGATTATCTTCTGTATTCAAAGGTATTGCCACATTGGACCCTAGTTCATAATGGGGAGGCAACACCGCCCGTAAAATATTCACTGCAGGGGGGGTCAAGGGGGGGGTGGGGGGGGCTAAAAATAGATGTAAAATAGCGTTGTAATATTTTGTAATTTCATAGTCTGGGCCGTTCATTAGGTGGAGATATGACAGTAGAAGTTATGTTTAATTTAGGGTTTTTTGCCCTATAAGGCAACCCTCACTATTGTGAGGGAATTTTATTGCGTCTATGTATATCTGTATTCAAAGTGAGGAAGAGATAGAAGATTGAGAACGAAGAGGGAATTACAACGGATCTGCTGTAGGTTGTAACTCTTTAGTTTGCTAGATAATATAAAAGGAAGGACTCGTTGTTTCTCCAAGAATGTAGCCCAAACTGGGTGAACCATGTATATCTATGTCTCTCTTGTTTTATTTGTTTTCTATGTTTATATTTCTGCAATATTTTATGTGTTCCATTGCTCTGTAATATATAATTTCCTAACACGTGGGTATATGTTGATCATTTGCATCCCTCGAGGGATCTCCTTGTGCTTCATTATTGATGATATCTTTAATACTTGGCATGTTGGATTACTCAAGGAAATTGGTTTATTAATGCATTTTTTAATTGCATCACCCTCCGTCTTATTCTTAAATTCAATAGCTTCTTCCAGTGTGAGAGGAGAGCCTGTGTTTTCTTCCAGGTATCTAGGTGGGTGTAACTGAGTATTTACAATAGGTAGAATTGGTCTAGTTTTGGGATATAAGAGAAGATTCTTCACAAAATTTCCTTGTGTAATAGTCATGCTCCCTGCATGACATCCTATATAAGCATCCGTCGTTGCTAACCACGGTTGACCCAATATCAAAGGATGTCCATATATCCTACTTCTTGGGTTGATGACTAGAAATTCCATAGGATATTCCCAGTAATCAACAGAAATAGTGACATCCTCTAGGGTTCCTTTAGGTCTAACTACTGATTTGTCGGCAAGTTCTAATAAAATTGAGGTGGGTTCCAAAGCTGTAATGCCCAGAACCCTGTAGGTTTCAGTAGTCAAAATATTAATGGCTTCTCCAAGATCTACTAGTTTGTTTGGAAGGCACAACCTTTTATCTGAACAGTTACTATGGGATTCCTTGGATCTTCATATTTAATCGGTGCTTGTTTACCTAAAAGTAGATCAAATAAAGTTCCTACCACATGCACTGTTGGTGGGTTTTTCAATTTCCTCCCAGGCTTCCTCCCACGTAATTTCTTAATTGTTTTTTCATAAATCAGAATGTCTTGTATGGCCCAGAGGAGAAGAATCTTTATACACAATATTTTCAATTCCCCTAAGATATCAAAACTATGATAGACAATAGGTTTAACTATTCTAGTCTCCTGGAGAATGGGGGAGAAGAAATTATATTTTTATCATAACTATGTTGGTCGACTACGTCTTCTCCCTGTTTTATTTCTGTAGCAATCAAAGTTGAAGGATTTATTACGGGTTGTTTTTCATTTTTAGTTTCTTTGTTTTCTTCTATGGAAACAATTATTCTTAACCTTAGTTGAAGCTCATTGCATTCTACTGGTTCTTTGTCATTATCTAAATTCTCAAGGATTTGTACATATTTGATCGGTATATTATTAGGATTCAGATTGGGTTGAGCTAGCAGTTAGGGGCATATTGAAGGTTGACGGTTCTGAAATGGACCAGGAAATGTGGGCTAAGGTTGAGAACCTACTCCCATGGGTAAACTATTCATCCCCATAGGGAGTTGCTACTTTTGAGGCCAATTTGGGTTCTATGAAGTGGAAGCAACCTACTGTGAAGGGTAAGGATTACTAGCTGAATTTTGTGAGAAGGGGGTAGAGCATTGTGGATTTGGCCAACTAGCTCCTTGGAAGGGTTGGTTTGGCCAAGGTGACATGGAATACTGTTGGGAGTTCCAGGCAGAGAAGGGTGGTTGACCTTGCCATGTTGTTCTAGGATTTTGTTGTTGATTATATTGCGTAGGAAAGAGGAAAGAAGGGTCTTGTAGCATATATGAGGGTCGTGTTGGCCATTGTCGATGTTGTGCGATTGAGTATGCCAACTCCATTCCTTCTTTAGCTTCTTTGAACACTTCTTTTAATCCAGTAAGCGATCAACACAAATCTGTTGCATGGTCCTTGGTGTATATAGAGCATGTATGAATTATGTCCAAAGGACATTCTCTTTTATTGTGCTTCTTTCGGCAGCGTGGGCAGAATATGGCTAGTGTTTGTCCTGCCTCAACTTGTCTTTTTCTAGCATGTGAGATGTCCAAGTATGAGGTCAATGTGCCTAAGATATATGTCTTGAAATCTCCGAAGAGGTTTTTGATCTCTATTCTTGCCATGCCTTCACTAGGAGGTCTGCTTCCTCTAGTCATGGAGTCTCACCTTCCTAGCCCGATGTGTGTGTTACCCCGCAAATACATGATACATAATTAGATAATATTGTCATAATATTCTTGATAATGTCACTTACCCCCATCAGATTTAAAGTTTCTACCCATTCTTCTCTCATTCCCTTTATTAAAATGGCTTTCAAGAGTGCTTTTGGTAATGTGGAGTGGGGGGACCTCCGCAAATTATACTGAAAACGTTCGATGTATTCTTCAAAAGTTTCATTTTACTTCACAAAATTTTTGAAGATTTCATCTTTTAGATCCCTAGTCCTACGGTAGTCCTCGTATTTGGTGAGAAAATAATTTTTCATGTTATCCTAGGAGTTAATGGTACTTTCGCCCAAATCCATAAACCATCGCAAAGCTGATCCGTTTAAGGTGGAGGGGAACAACTTCAATTTTTGACAATCAATCATGTAATCATATCCTCTGCACAGGACCTCAAACTCAAATAAAAAATCATCTACATCCTCTGAGGTCATCCCGTGAAAGGTTGGAATATTTTGTAAAGGAATATATTTCATTTGGGCGTTAGCTACTGGGTCGATGTTAGGGTATTCCAACATTGAGGTCTGACCTTGCGGTGGTTGATTTTCCATTTGGTCGATAATGTGCCAAAAATCCTTAGGGATTTCATTGTCATTGGGTGTTATCTGGGTAGATGGAGTATTCAAAATTTGATGGGGCTTTACAGCACTACTCAGATTTGGAATATGATGTACTTCTTTTTCTGCCAGGATCATAGGAGATCCCAATTTAAATGGTGTTGGGTGTGGAGCCTAATTATCTTTTGTATTCAAAGGTATCACCACATTGGACCCCAGTTAGTAATGGGGTGGAAACATCGCCCGTAAAATATTTGTTGCAAGGGGGGTCCAGGGGGGTGACTACGACCTTTGAGAGCCCCCCCTGGCAGGCGCATCGGGGGCAGAACCCCCGAAGCTAAGAATAGATGTAAAATTGCCTTGTAAAATTTTGTAATTTCGTAGTCAATTTGGTTGTTCATTAGGCGGAGATCTAACGGTAGAAGTTATGTTTAATTTAGCATTTTTTTCCCTAGAAGGAAACCCCTCGCTATATATGAGGGAATTGTATTGTGTCTATGTATATTTGTATTCTGAGTGAGGAAGGGAGAGGATATTGAGATCAAAAAGGGAATTACAAGAGATCTACTATAGGTTGTATCTCTTCAGTTTGCTGGATAATATAAAAAGAAGGACTAGCTGTTTCTCTGCGGATGTAGCCCAAACTGGGTGAACCACGTATATCCGTGTCTCTCTTGTTTTATGCATTTTCTGTGTTTATATTTATGCAATATTTTATGTGTTCCATTACTACGTAATATGTAATTTTCTAACAAATGGTTGTGGATTTGTCTTAGTATCTCCACTGGTTTCTCCCTCTCCTTGTCTCAAATTACACGATTTTCCCTCTTGTGAGGGACCAGAGTATATATTATTTGAATTTTGGAAACTTTTCTCAAATCCTTCAGTTTTTCTATGGGTCTTGGCGTAAGTTTCAGTTGGAGATTCTACTGCTTGAGGGACCAAAGTAGAGCCATTTCTAAATATTGTTTGAGCTCCTTCTAATGCGTGCGATTCAAATCTCCAAATGATTTCGTCTATAAAGGTTGGTCTCCCAAGGGCCACTTATCCGTGCGCTTTGGTGGTTTCTAGTATTTATTTTTGATCTATTGGTATCTTTTTTCTTCTAGTCATTCATTCCTACACAACCTCTGTGTATCTTGTGAGGAAACTAGCTCACAAAAAGATAGAAAAGATAGATCAACGCCTTAGAATTCAGCCTCTTCAAGGGGGAGACCTCCTTTACATTATACAAATGAAAAATTCTTGGATGATACAAATGACTAAACCTCCCTTCTATATATAGGAGTCTAAGGGGTCACAATATAATCAAGCGGATATAACAATAATAACATAAGGGCACAAAAATAACAATAGTGCGTTTCTATGGGGCATACTAATAACAATATGGGGATAATAGGGGCACAATAATAATGATAAAGGATACAATGACAATAGTGATGGGGGAGTCACTAGCATTATATGGGCCTAACATGCCCCTATCCTTTCGAAAAGAGTAGTCCTCAACAGTTGATTAGTTCTGGATGCTTCTATATAAAATTCTCGTCCTCCCATGTGGAATCTTCAGCAGATAAGTTCTTCCACTTGATCAGATACTCTGAATCGATTTTGTAGTTGTCGAGTTCTTGTTTCTATGACTGCTTCCGATTCCAATATGGTTTTTCCTTCCTCATCAAGTTCTAGCAATATTATTTGAACTGGGATCTTGTCACCTATAAACTTCTTTAAACATGAAACATGGAAAACTCGGTACAGTTGGGAAGCTACAGGAAGCTCCAATTTGTATGCCATAGTACCAATCTCTTGCAACACCTTGTACAGACCATAATACATTATTGATAATTTATTATCCTTCTTAGCTTGCTTGAGTGACATTTGTTCATATGGTTGTAGCCGTAGGAATACCCAGTCACCTACATTAAAACTTCTTTCGTTGCGATGTTGATCTACCTATTGTTTCATTCTATTCTGTTGAGTATGGAGCATGATTGTTTATAGGTCTTTGTTTCAGCCAGATGTATACCCTAGGAAGTTTGTACACCCCTTCACATGGGGGGGTGTGGGGGGGACTTGTCCCCCTCGTGGGGGTTCGGGGGGGTCGATCCCCCCCAGCTGGGGGGTCCAGGGGCCAGCAGTCCCTCGGCGGGGGTTTCGGGGGTAGTGCCCCCGAAGCTAAAAAAAGATGTAAAATTGCCTTGTAAAAGTATAGTAATTTCTCATCAATATAGGCCGTTCATTAGGTGGATGATCTAACGATAGAACTTATGTTTAGTTTAGGGTTTTTTGCCCTAGAAGGCAACCCCTCTCTTTGTATGAGGGCATTGTATTGAGGCTATGTAATAGATGTGTATTCTCCAAGCAAGAAACAGAGAGGTGAGACTATGAGAGAAAATAGAGGATATTACAACGGATCTGTTGTAGGTTGTGTCTCTTCATTTTGCTGGATATTAGAAAGGAGGGACTCGCTGTTCAGGGTGGACGTAACCCAAACTGGGTGAGCCACATATATCTATGTCTCTCTGGTTTTATGTGTTTATATTTATGCAATATTCTATGTGTTCCATTGCTCTGTAATATATAATTTTCTAACAACTGGTATCAGATCCGAAGGTATATTTGGTTGATAAACTCGCAGGAAAGAAGGGTTCCTCATTCGAGTGGGGGCAATGGTGGAAGACGGTAAGTTTAGGGTCGATAAATTTAATGGCCAAAACTTCTCACTATGGAAGATGCAGATGGAAGATTATCTGTATCAGAAATATCTGTACCTACCATTGGGCGGAAAAACAAAGATGCTGACAGGTATGACAGATGAAGAATGGATCCTTCTCGATAGAAAGGCACTCGGAATAGTATGGTTGTGCCTCACAGCATCGGTCACCTTCAACATTTCAAAGGAAACAATAACAGAGGGTTTGATTAAGGCGTTGGTGAAACTATATGAAAAACCCTCGGCCTCAAACAAGGTATTTCTTATGAAACAATTATTTAATATGAAGATGTAGGAAGGCGGATCTATTGCAGACCATTTAAATGATTTTAATACTGTTACAAGTCAGTTAAGTTCTATAGGGGTAAACTTTTATGATGAAGTTAGAGCTATGTTACTCTTGTGCTCATTGCCAGAAAGTTGGAATGGTTTAGTAATGGCTATTGGTAACTTTGTTTCTGGATCTAGTACTTTAAAGTTTGATGATGTTGTCAGTGCTATCCTTAGCGAGGAAATGTGATGGAAAAGCTCCGGTGAGACATCAGGTAATGCTTTGAGTGTAGAGTCTAGGGGAAGAAAAATGGAAAGAGGAAAGAGCTTAAGATATCGGAGTAAATCAAGAAAATCCAAGTCCAGATCAGGGATAGTGTGCTGGAAATGCGGAAAGAAAGGACACCTAAAGAAAGACTGTAGATCTCAGAAGGGAAAAGAAGGAGATGCACAACAAGAAAACACTCATGAAGCAAATGTGACAGGTGAGGTGTTACAAGATGCTTTGATTCTTTCTTTCGAAAATATTACTGATTCCTGGGTGGTAGATTCAGGGGCCTCATCCCATGCCACACCTGATAAGAAATATTTTCATGACTATGTTCAAGGAAATTCTGGACAAGTCCGTTTGCGTGATGATAAACACTGTAAAATTGTTGGAATGGGTAAGGTTCTTGTAAAACAGTAGAATGGAAACCAATGGCTACTAAAGGAGGTAATGCATGTTCCATATCTGAAGAGAAATATGATTTCAACGGGGAAGTTAGGTAGTGAAGGTTGTGTGACAACTTTCATAGATAAACCTTGGAATGTCACCAAAGGAGCCCTGGTAATAGAAAAGGGCGAAAAGGTTGGTACATTGTATTTATGCATTGGTATTTCTAACTCTGCTAATGCTTTAACTTCCAAAGGAGTAGATGTAGCGTTATGGCATCATGGACTCAGAAACATGAGTGAGAAGGGGATGAAGATTCTTCATTCAAGGAATTTGTTGCCAGGTTTGAATAATGTTGATTTGGACTTCTGTGAGAATTTCATTTATGGAAAACAGAAGAGAGTTAGATTTCTTAGATTTGGGAAAGAAAAGAAGAGCGAAAAATTAGATCTTGTGCATACAGATGTATGGGGACCTGCTAAGGTATCATCTCTCGATGGCTCTCATTATTATGTTACTTTTATTGAAGATGCAACTAAAAAAACTTGGATTTATTGTATTAAGAACAAATTTGATGTATTTGATACTTTCAAGAAATGGAAATCTTTGGTTGAGATTGAGTTAGGAAAGAAATTGAAGTTTCTCAGATAAGACAATGGAGGTGAATATTGTAGCAAAGAGTTTGATAGGTACTGTTCAGAGCACAAAATTCATAGAGAGAAGACAGTTCGAAGAACACCACAAGAAAATGGTGTGTTAGAAAGGATGAATAGAACAATCATGGAGCGTGCAAGGTGCATGAGATTGCATGCAGGATTGCATTTACAATTTTGGGTAGATGTTGTAGATACTGTTGTTTATCTAATAAACAGAGGGCCTTCAAGTTCCTTGGATGGTGGTGTTCTAGAGGAAGCATGGATAGGAAAAAAGGTAAACTACTCTTTTTTAAAGCCTTTTGGTTGTGAGGCCTTTGTCCATATTAATAAAGAAAATCGAACAAAGCTTGAGGCAAAATCAAAGAAATGTACCTTTATTGGATATGGTGTTAATGTTTTGGTTATCGCTTATATGATTATGAAAATCACAAAATCATTAGGAGCAGAGATTTAATATTCAATGAAAAGGTCTTGTATAAGAATCAGTTGTAGGAAAAGAAGCAGGAATAAAGAAAACAAGGAATACATAGTTCTTGATGAGATCACTGAAAAAGTAAAGGTGCCTGAAAATAATAATAATCAACGACCACAACAACAGCAACCACCACAACAGTAACAGGTACCCCAAACGCTTGAAAGTGGTGTTAGAAGATCTACCGGGATAGGTATACCCCCTGAACGATACTCTCCTTCATTATATTATTTATTGTTGACTAATTCTGGTGAACCCGAATGTTATGAAGAAGCAATGCAGCTTGAAAGTAGGAAGAAGTCGGACCTAGCCATGGAAGAAGAGATGGACTCCTTAATGCATAACCAGACTTAGGACTTAGTGAGGTTGCGTGAAGGAAAAACTACATTGAAAAATAAATGGGTTTACAGGCTAAAGGAAGAAGATGGAGTAAAATAAAGGTACAAAGCTAGAATTGTGGTGAAGGGGTTTGCACAGAAGAAAGGTATTGATTTTGATGAAATATTTTCTCCTGTTGTTAAAATGACTTCAATCAAAACTATTTTAAGTCTAGTAGCAGTTGAAGATTTTCATCGTGAGCAATTAGATGTAAAGACAACCTTTCTCCATGGGGATTTGGAGGAAGAGATATATATGCAGCAGCCACAAGGATATAAGGTAAAAGGGAAGGAGAAACTAATGTGCAAGTTGAAGAAGAGCTCGTATGGCTTAAAACAAGCTCCAAGGTAGTGGTATCTAAAATTTGACAAGTTTATGTCTAAACAAGGTTATACTAGATGTCACTCTGATCATTGTGTTTATCTGAAAAAGTAAAATGATGGTAGCTATATTATATTGTTATTGTATGTAGATGACATGCTTGTTGCAGGGTATAACATGCAGGAAATAAATGTGCTCAAAAGAAAAATTTCAAATTCATTTGCAATGAAGCATTTGGGAGCTCCAAAGCAAATCCTTGGTATGAGAATAACTAGACAGGAAAAATTGCAAATTAATATTGTCTCATAATGAGTACATACAAAAGGTGTTGAAAAGATTTAATATGAACAATGCAAAACCAGTTAGTACACCTTTTGCTAGCCATTTCAAACTTAGTAAGGAAATGTGCCCAAAGACACAAGAAGACATGGATTATATGTCTAAAGTTCCATATGCATCAGCAGTTGGAAGCTTAATGTATGCAATGGTCTACACAAGGCCTGATATTGCACATGCAGTGGGAGTTGTAAGAAGGTACATGAACAATCCAGGAAAGGCACATTGGATGGTAGTGAAATGGATTGTCAGATATTTGAAAGGTACCACAAATAAAGCATTATGCTTTGGTGGTTCAAACATTTCTCTACAGGGATATGTTGATGCAGATATGGCAGGTGACAGAGATAACGGGAGGAGCACTACAAGATATCTATTTACTGTAGGTGGAATAACTGTCAGTTTGGTTTCAAAAATCCAAAGTTTTGTTGCACATTCAACAACATAAGTAGAGTATGTTGCTGCTACAAAGGCTAGTACAGAAATGATTTGGTTACAAAGGTTTACAGGTGAATTGGGTAAGGAGCATGATATGGGCACGTTATACAGTGATAGCCAAAGTGCCATTCATCTTGCAAAGAACTCAACATTTCATTCTAGGAACAAAAACATACAGCTCAAGTACCATTTCATATGATCAGTGTTGGAAGATGGAGAGTTGAAGCTAGAAAAGATACACACTAGCGAGAATCCTCCAAATATGCTAACAAAAGTTGTAACCAGGGAGAAAATGAGAATATGCTTAGTTTCAATTGCTCTTCAAGGATGACAATGAAGATGAGAAATAGCTAGGTCGAAAGAGGAGTCATTTTCCAGCAAATGAAGTAGCGATGGAGTTACTACAATCATTCTCCAAGTGGGAGATTGTTGAGTATGGAGCATGATTGTTTAGAGGTCTTTGTTTTAGCCAGATGTATACCCCAGGAAGTTTGTACACCCCTCCATGCAGGGGGGTGTGGGGAGGACATGTGCCCCCCACAGGGATTCTGAGGGGCCGATCCCCCCTGGCTGGGGGGTCTAGGGGCCAGCGGTCCCCCGGCAGGGGTTTCGGGGGTAGCGCCCCTGAAGCTAAAACCAGATGTAAAATTGCCTTATAAAAGTATAGTAATTTCTAGTGAATCTGGGCCACTCATTAGGCAGATGATCTAACAATAGAACTTATGTTTAGTTTACACTTTTTTTCCCTAAAATGCAACCCCTCTCTTTGTATGAGGACATTGTATTGAGGCTGTGTAATAGATGTGTATTCTTTGAGCGAGAAACAAAGAGGTGAGACTGTGAGAGAAAACAAAGGATATTACAGCGGATCTGTTGTAGGTTGTGTCTCTTCATTTTGTTGGATAATAGAAAGGAAGGACTGGCTGTTCGGGGTGGACGTAGCCCAAACTGAGTGAACCATGTATATCTATGTCTCTCTAGTTTTATGTGTTTTTTGTGTTTATATTTATGCAATATTCTATGTGTTCCATTGCTCTATAATATATAATTTTCTAACATATTTTGCGCCAACGTGAGGTT
Source organism: Pinus tabuliformis (assembly GCA_031772625.1). Lineage (NCBI taxonomy): Eukaryota > Viridiplantae > Streptophyta > Pinopsida > Pinales > Pinaceae > Pinus > Pinus tabuliformis. Next base: position 2,003,203,348 of record CM062816.1, read on the forward strand.
ATCCTTTAAGAGTTGGAGAACTTGTTCTTGATGCTCGATGTGATGTTACACTACTTGAACCTTAAAATTTTCTCTTAAATATGATGCGATGGATGGTGGATGATATCCATAAAGTGCCATAAATGGGGTCATTTTTTATGTAGTATGGAAGGAAGTGTTATACCACCATTCAGCCATAGGCAACCATTTTACCAATTGTGTCTGTTTATCATATACAAAGCAATGAAGATATCCTTCCAAACATTTATTTACTATTTTAGTTTTCCCATCAGATTGAAGATGATAAGATGAGCTATGAGCTAACTGAGTACTGAGACAAGAAAATAATTCTGTCCAAAAATTTCTAGTGAAAATGGGATCTTTGTCGTTTACAATATTCTTTGGGTTTCCATATAGCTTTTGAATTGTTTCCATAAATGCAGTAGAAACTGCACTGGCTTTAAATGGATATGATAATGCACAAAAGTGTTCATACTTGGTAAGTTTTTCAACTACCAGCACGATGACACTCTTTCCTTCGGACTTGGGTAAACCTGTGATAAGAAACCTCCTCCCAACATTGGCTTGGAATGGATAAAAGTTGTAATAGACCTAGGATCTTAATTGTTTCAACTTTATTTTGTTAGCAAACAAAACATTTCGCCACAAAATTTTGAATATCCAATTTAAGGCCATCCCAAAAAAATTCCTTCTTAACCCTACGCTAAGTTTTTAAAAATCCTGAGAGCCCTCCTAAGGGAGAAGTGTGCAATTCCATAAGAATATTTTGTTTGAGTTGGGAATTCTTACATAGGTATAAGTGATCTTTGTACCATAATGAATCATTTTTCGAGCTAAATGTATCAAATGTACTGGGATCTTGTTGTAACTTTCGAATGAGTGCCCACACTTCTTCTTCATTCCTCCATTCCTGTCTTGCTTCATTTATCCAACCTGGTTGCATAATAGAAATGGCGCACAACAATGCTTCTGCATCCTCATCTTTTCTTTAGAGTGCATCTGCCACAACATTTTTCTTCCCTTTTTTCTAGATGATTTCAAATCCATAACCCAACATCTTTGTGACCCATTTTTGTTTCACTTCAAAGGATAATCTTTGTTCTAAAAAGTATTTAAGACTATCATGATCCGTTTTTCCCTTGAAGTGTCTTCCCATTGGGTAGGGTCGCCATTTCTTAAGTGCATGTACTATTGCCAACATTTCCTTCTCATAAATAGCTTTGTGAAAGTACTTTCCCTTGATTGGATGAATTTCGAAAGCAATGGGTCTTTCATCTTTCATTAAAACAGCACCAATACCATTTCTTAAAGCATCACATTCCACAATAAAGGTTTTTGTGAAGTTCGGCGTAACTAAGACCGGTGCTTGGCACACTGCCTCTTTAAGACGTTTGAAGGCCTTTGTTGCTTCTGGAGTCCATGAAAATGCGTCTTTCCTTAATAATGTTGTTAGAGGTGCTGCTATTCTGCCATAATTGTTAACAAACTTGTGATAATACCCTGTCAACCCAAGAAATCCTCACAGATGCTTTATGGTTGTGGGGATTTTCCATTCCTTATTGGCATTAATTTTTCTAGGGTCTACCTTAAGACCTTCATGTGATACAATATGACCTAGATAGTCCACCTCTTGTACTCCAAAGAGACATTTGGAGCTTTTTGCATATAATTGTTTCTCCTCCAATAGTTTGAGTACCCTGTCAACGTGTTCAACATGATCTTTCCAACACCTACTATAGATTAGTATATCATCAAAAAATACTAACACAAATTTTTGAAGGAAGGGTTTGAAAATGGAATTCATCAAACCTTGAAATCTAGAAGGTGCATTGGTAAGGCCAAAAGGCATGACCAAAAATTCATAATCACCCTCATGAGTTCTAAATGTTTTTTTTGGAATGTCTTCAATCTTCATTCTTATTTGATGATATCCTGAATGAAGATCCAACTTGGTGAAGTAAATTGATCCATGCAATTCATCCAATAATTCATCAATGGTAGGAATGGGAAATTAATAGTGAGCTTGTTGAGCTCCGTATATTCCAGACACATGCACCATGATCCATCCTTCTTGTGCACCAATACTACTAGAGAAGAGAAATAACTTTGACTGTGTTGAATTATACCAGCCTTTAGCATTTCTACAACCATATGTTCAATTTCACTCTTTTGGGCATAGGGATATATGTATTACTTGATGTTTGGAGAAACACTTCCTGGAATCAAATGAATAGCATGATCATGATCATGAATAGGTGGTAGACCTATGGGAGTCTCAAATACCTTGGAATGATTATCCAAGACTTTTTGGAGATCTGGAGAAATAGATGATTTTGATGTGGGAACCTCTAGCAAACATAATTGTGCAATTACACCTCATTGTTCTTTCTTTAGAAGCTTTTTCATACCATTAGAGCTAATTATCTTTCTTCATTTCCCTACAATACCCCTTAATTCAACTTCCTTTCCTTCCACACAAAATTCCATGAAAAGTTCCTGAAAATTAAAAGCTATTGTACCTAGGGATTGTAGCCATTGGACTCCTAGTAAAACATCAGCACCACCCATTGGAATGGAAAGCATTGGGCTATTCAATACTTATTCTCCCATCGATAGCTTGATATTATGCCACTTTCTAGAGCAATTTATGGTTCGTCCACTTGCAACCATCACTTGACACTCTGGTGCTGGATATAGGAAGAAATTCAGTTCCTTTGCTATCTTACAATGAATAAAATTATGGGTACTTCTCGAATCAATCAACACTATTACCGTTTTCTTCTTGATATGTCCTTCTATCTTGATAGTTTGAGGACTGGTAATTCTAGCCAATGCATTACAAGATATGGTCGCATTCATTTCTTCCTTACCTAGGGTTTGTTCATGGAGTATATCCTCTTCTTTTGACATTTCTTGTTCCTTTTCTTCCTCCTCTTCACAATATATGTAGAATAATTTCTTCTCAGCACACTTTTGACCTTTAGTGTATTTTCTATCACAAATATAACAAAGCCATTTTTCTCTTTTTTCTTCCAATTGTTGTGGTGTCAACCTTGTAGGTTGTGGAAGGATAGGGGCAACAACACTTCCATATTTATAGTTATGAGTGGTAGGCTTCTTGGTTGGCATACTTTTTCTTTGCATTTTTATTGCTAATCTGAATGCCTTCTCCAATGAATCAGGTTCCCAAAGGTGAACCTCATGTTGGATATTATCCTTTAAAGTCCCTATGAGCACATCAATCTTATGCTCCTCTAGAATATCTTTTACCCTTATGTTCAATTTTTTGAAGTCCTTAATGTGCTCCATCATTGAACTCTTTTGTTTTATATGTATCAATTGGCTAAAAGAGGTGTTGCTTTTTGTATCCTCATAATGTGCTATCATTTCTTACGTAAAAATTGCCCAAGTGACAATTTGTTTACGAGAGAAAAGCCATTGATACCATACAAATGGATTTCATTCCAAATATAAAGTTGCATTATGTACCTTTTGTGTGTTTTGCACAATATGGAGATCTAAAAATTGCTCCATCTGTAGTATCCATGTTCCGGGATCCTTGCCATGAAACCTCCTCATATAGATTTTTGGAACATGGTGGGTCTTCAGTCCAACATTAGATTCTTTGAAATCATGATTAACATTTCTTTTGTTCTCATCATGAGTTTCCTTTACTACCCTTTCACCATTAGTGACCATTTCTTGTAGAAATTTATTCAAATTTATCTTCAATTCTTCCATCTTATTGTCCATGCCATTCATCTTAGCATCCATGCCATTCATCTTAGCTTCCATGCCATCCATCTTAGCTTCCACACTATCCATCTTAGCTTCCATGCCATCCATATTAACTTGCATGCCATTCATATTAGCTTCCATGCCATTCATCTTGGCTTCATTTACCTCCAGTGAGAGTGAACTTTGTTGTACTTGGTCTTGTAATTTTGATATATCATGTTGCATTTCTTCCTCTTCTTCACGAGTCATGCTAGAGATTTCAGGTTTCTTACTAGGTGTTTCAATTTTCTTTCTTTAGGGCATTAATTCATGCTAATAATTCTTCACTATTTCCTTTGAATTCCTTAAAACTAATTTTTCAAACCAATCTTATGAAAAACTTTAAAAAAATTACACACCTTTTTTTCACTTTGTAAGAGCTCGATCTTGAATCTGTTGTATCTCTGTAACTGCGGATCTTGAATATAATCTCATCCTGTGGTAGCCCCTTGAGTCCTAATTCTAACCCTGCAAGTCTGATCAAGATTGGATTCTCCAAGGAAGAGTTATGACAAATCTCCCATGGTGACCTGATTATAGACTAGTTCAGTAGAGAAAACTTGTACGATGTGCCACGTGTCACTGTTTCGACCTTATTACCTGAAACTGATACACCGAAAACTACAAGCCACCCTTTTTCTGAAACTTCTTATGAAATTTCAATCAGATGCTCAAAATAAAAGTTATGATGATTTTCCCAAGGTCACCTGTTTGGAATGTAATTTGAGAGTCTACAAAAACCTTAACTTCCTGAGATCATATCTCCGCAAATGTAGCAAGAAAATATCTAAATATTGGACTCGAATTTCACAATGATTTTAAATCAAATGGGTGTTTTTTAGCTTCTAAAAAATCGCAAAAAAAAGTTAAAGCGAAAATGCCACGATAACCTATTTGGAGCAATGAAACCATAGAATCCAAAGCTCTCATACCAACTGTTAGGAAACTAGCTCACAAAGAGATAGAAAACATAGATCAACGCCTTAGAATTCAGCCTCTTTGAGAGCGAAACCTCATTTGCATTACACAAATGAACAATTCTTGGATGATACATATGACTAAACCTCCCTTCTATATATAGGAGTCTAAGGGGTCACAAGATAATCAAGCTGACATAATAGTAATAACATAAGGGCACACAAATAACAATAATGGGTTTCTATGGGGCATACTATTAACTATATAGGGACAATAGGGGCATAATAATAAAAATAATGGATACAATGACAATAGTAATGGGGGAATCACTAATATTATCGGGGCCTAACATATCTACTGAGAGAAAGCACTAGAAATACGTTTTTTTCTTCCTATGTACACAGGTTCTCACCTCCCGTTTCCAATACCCAATTATCTTCAGAGATACAAATTCGCTATTATCTTAACAACCTCCCCAATAATGGTGCCAAAATATTGTTGCACTAAGATGACTTTATAAATCAATCTAAATCCTACATTAGTATGTCAACCTACGATTCGTCTGTCTCTTTCAAGGTTGTAAGAATTGTCTGTGTGATAAAAATCAGAGATTGAAATGCAGGTAATTAATCTGAACTAATCGTTATAGATATAAAAAAACACTTAACAACTCATTAACTCTTGGAAATGCAGAACAAGAACTATTACATAACTCGAAATCGGAAAGATAAATCACTTTCAAACTACTTTCAAAAAGATATCTTAATCCAATGTCCTAATACAAGAGAGGAAATCAACCTGAATAATCAAATCCACGTGCATTAGAGGAGATTATTCAAATCATACTAATTACAAAGAATATTCAAAGCTAGAAGTAATTGCAGAAAGAATATACTAAGAGGGAACAACAATCATATACAAACTTACTTTTTGTAAATAAAAACGATATTAACTAAGCTATATGATTTACTCTAACTCAACCTAGAGAAGAAACAACAATGTAATTCTTCACAGTAAAATGTAAATAGCATAATACAAGGAGTAGTGGACAAGGAGTAGTGGATCTTCTAGCGATCAGACTCAAAGCCTCTAGAACAAAACTGCTATCGAAACTCAATACATGGATTTAATGGAAAACTTTGAGTCTTTCATTAACTATCAAAAGAATTAAAAAATCACTTCGACTCGATAAAGTTCAATCTTCATTCACAGTCTTGCTAGAATTTTACAAATTACAAAGTAACAATTGGATTTCCACATCAATCCCATATTTTCCCTTCACCCTTACCATGGTTCACACAGTTGTAATCAATTGTGTCTCCCTTTCTTGGCATTGCCACCTTATCCAAAAGGAACAACAGTTGTCCAATCGAGTTAGCTTGCACATAAACAAGTGGAAACTTAGGCTTTTGATGCTAAAAACATGTAATTTGTCCAACACTACTTTCTATTTTCTTTTCACAATCTTTCTTTGAGAATGTGCTCAAGATGAGAGTAAATTCATGGAAAGCCATATAACTAATTAAGAAAATACGAGGAAAAACATACCTTTTTCACAACCCAACAAGTCGTGCAGAAAAAAGGAAGGCAGAGGGTGAAGCTGACTCAAAGAAAAAGAAGAAGTAGAAGGCTGATGAGAGGAGGGATCTCATGGTCCTTAATGAAGGGATCTTAGATCAAATCGAGGAGAGGATATAGGAAGAAACAACAGAATCCTAGAACATAGTAGAATATCGCTACGACGTACTTTTGACCATTGTCATAGAGAAAATGGTAGAATTGAAGATACTAGTGTAGATAGTCAGACATCAACGTAGATAGAGGAAATGTTTGGAGTAGAAAAAAAGATAGAGCCTATGTTTGCAGCAAGGTTCGTACAGATACCCTACAGGGGCCCTACAATTTGACTTTGCCAAACTACAACAGCAGACTAAAGAATGGAGGCATGTCCATATGAACATCACAATAGTAACATTGCCAAGACAAGACAAAATTCACATGGAGATAATTGAAGAATTGAAGTTGCTCGAAGAACATACATCGCAACTAAATATACAAGTAGAAAAAGAGCGAGTTGCAATGTGGCAAAATCTTGAGTAGGCGATCCAAGAAAGGGATCAAATGGCACAACAACACCAGAAGCTTAAGGAGACAATGGTAGCAACATGCAAAGAAATCTATGACCTTGATGTCCAAGATGAAGAGCCAACAAAAGATAAGGTCATGAAGCTTGGCCTTGTAGTGAACGGCTAAAGGACAAAATTGTCGAAGTGGAATTTAAGTATGCAATGTAGATTAGTAAGATACAAATGAAGTTGAAGACAACTACGCCACAGGAAGGGATTAGAGGGAGACTGGCCTAAATACTGTAAGGGACAACATTTCCGTAGCATTGGCATACTGTGGAAAATTGTTAGACAAAAGTTTTCAAATTTAGACTTCGCTGCAAGAAGATTCAAACGTACATAAACTACAGGAAGAAATGTAGCAGAATCAATAGAAGTTAGAAGAGATTCAGGCATATACGAAGAACTTACCAATCTCGTAGAGGCTCCTGAAAATAAATGAGAGTAAGGCCCTCGAGAAGAAAATTGAGAAACTTAAGAAGGAGGAACATATTTTGATAGCAAGGACCCAGCCTTGGTAGGAAGATACCCTCCAATTATCATAGGAAGTGGATGAGAAGCTTCAGGCGATTTGAAAAAGGGAAACATTGTTGGTACAGTAGGATGTAGAACGTGTGACAAAGGTAGTATTGGAGGAAGCACGCAGTGACGACAATCAAGTGACATAAGCTCTACAATAGTTCAAATAGGCCTACAACAACATTGCAGCAAAAATTATACGAAAAGCGGTTGACTGACTCTGGATGAGTCACATGTGATTGTTGTGGGCCCGTTGGGTGTTGCCCAACTTGGCCTAGATTTTGATGAATACCCCGCATGTTGTGGAGCAGAGTGTGAAGTAAAGGGTGCAGCAAAGTGCGAAGTGGACCGCGTAGTGGAGCAACAAAGTGTCAAAGTGGATTGCCCAACAGATATGTTGTGTGGTATATGGGCTTTGAAGCAGGTTGAAGACCCTCCCCTTTTTGTGAAGGAATATTATTTTGTGAATGATAAATTGTTTTTGATAATAGTAGCTTGTATTAGCTGAGTCCATAGTATATGGACCATGGTATATCCCTCGATGTAATAGTATTTATAGGGATGAATAATAGAGAAAGGAATTACATCTTATGATCCAGATCTCTATTATGGTTGTATCTTGTTGATTTGTATTTTGGAAGGAAGGTGAGTCTTTGCAGCTCGATGCAAAGAGGCGTGAATCCACAACTAAGTGTGTAGACTTCGTGCAGTGAGCATGCTAAGAACTGTTTGTTGTAAAGCTTCTCTATTATAAGAAGAGTTTCTTGTGGACATGGTTGCAGGTTGGGATGAACCACGTCTTGTTGAAAGGGTCAGTGATTGAGGGTTTTTTTGGTGTGCATTATAGATCACACCTAGGTTAGGCCAACCTAAACCAACAATTTTTCTCTAGTATACAAAATCTTGCAATTTTGACAAAGCATATTCCATGCTAAGAATAAAAAAATCACATAGCAGATACAAGTACTAATTGTCAAAAATGATTTTTCTCCTCATTTCCAAAGAGTTTGCAGTAAATGCAAACAACAAGTACATTCAAATACAAATAGATGCACATTTTGTAATGATAACAGATAATTTATTTACAGGCATAATGTTGAATGCACATTGGAAGGAGATGGTTGCAAACTTAATTGTATGTTACAAATTCCAAAGCTAAAAAAAAGTGTCTAGTTATAGCTTAAACAACTTTAAAATAATACATGCATAGCATATCATCTATAGTTTTCAATTTAAGAAAACTTTGCATTTTTGGTCTTTTCACCTTGACAGTCAACTACATTATTGCTAAGATCAAAGAGTTGTAACTAACAAAAAAAAAAAAAAAAAACCTACCTTTTATGTCCTTAAAAGTTATACATATGGGCAGTTAAGAAATTTTTCCACTTTGCCCTTTTTTTTTTTTTTTTTTCCTTTGCCCTTTTCTTTATTCCTCTAACTCATTATTAAGTTTGTCCAGAAACACTAATTCATACTTTTTATTTTCTTGCAGGTCCCTAAATAAATACAAGAACATTTTGTTCAGTCTTTCTTAATGTTTCCTAGAAGATTTATAACGAAATCGTTTTGTTTTTGCCAGTAACTAGTCATTGCTCTCTTTTTTTCGGAACTTTTAAGTCAGTCACTATTTCCTCTTCAACGAAGAACAAAGAAATAAATGCACACTCCGCAATATGAACATTTAGATACATGGAAACCTATGGAAACTGATTGCAGCAATTTCCTTAATCAAATCATAATATCTTATGCTAGTAACAGTATAATGTATTTTTAATAAGCTTATTATATCACACTATATATATGCCATTTTTTCTTTAGAAATTATTGACCTGCGTTTTTTATTTATGCATATTATCAAGTTCTATTATCCAAAGAAAAAGCAAAATAAAAAGATAGAGAAAACTAAACGTGTATCAATTTCTTAGTTCCTATACATTGTCAATCAAGTCTTTTGTGTTCAGATATGTATCCACAACAAAATTGAGATATGTTTCTTTTACGTTTCCTCTCATATCTCAAATGTTCTTGAAAATTTAACCTCCAAGTACATTGTTATTTTTCATACTTTGCTCATATGTTAATGAGTTTTCTTCTGCCATCCCATTGCAGACATATACAATTTCAAAAATATGATATAATGAAATACCAAGGACTGGCTGTCATTTGTCTTTGCTAACTTTCTATTATTTCTTTTATACTACACTTGTGCTCACAAGAATAGTGAGTTTCTCTATGATCTAATAATATTCTGTTTTTCATGATATTAAGTTCTTTGACTATATTGCCTAATGAATTTTTCTCCTCGTCTTTTCTCAATCATGAATAATGGAGAAAATAAAATCTTTTGTGTTGAAATATGTTTCAACAGGAAAATTGACATATTTGTGTTCTACTTTTCTTCTTATATGTCAAATCCTCTTGAAAATTTGAATTCTGAGTAAATAGTTATTGTTCATGTTGTGTCCATTTATTAATGAGCCTTCTTATACACAAGTTTTGTTTTTTAAACTATTTGGAATCCCATTGCAAACATATACAATTGCAAATGTATGTATAATGAACTGCAAGGACTCAATGTCATTTGTCTTTTCTATTTTTTTTCACTGCTTTTATGCTGCACTTGTATTCACAAGAACAATGAGTCTCACTATGATATAACAGTATTGTATTTTTCACGATTTTAAGTGTTTTATGTATGCTACCTAATTCTTTTTTTGCCTATTTTTTGGAAATCAAGAATAATGGATAAAATCAAATCTTTTGTGTTGAAATATGTCTTCATAGAAAAATTGAGATATTTGTTTTCTAATTTTCTTTTGATATCTCAAATGCTCTTGAAAATTTAACTTTTCATTACATACTTATTTTTCTTACTATTTTCATTTGTTAATTAGTTTTCTTGTACACAAGTTTTTTATTTTCTAAGTTATCTGCCATCTAATTGCAAACATATATAATTGCAAATATATGATATAATGAACTAGTATGAACTGGATGTCATTTATCTCTCCTAACTTTCTTTCACTACTGCTCATAAGAATGTGAAGTATCACTATCACTTCAAAGTACTTTATTTTTCACCATGTTAAGTGCTTTGACCATCCTACCTAATGATTTTTTTGCCTCTTTTTTATGAGTCATAAATAATGAAGAAAATACATAGATTCTAGAACCACTTGTTCTTTCTTTGGAAACCATTATGGTTCCTGCAAATGCCTCAATATGTTAAGTATTTTCAAGCTATAGAATTTGATGATGAGTTATTAATACACAATGATAGTGAAACATATAAGTAGTATATGCAGTCAAATACTAAGTTTTTATAGTAATTTTGACATTGTTTATGAATAGTAAGCACAATTGTTTTTCTGAACTTGCTGTATTGTGAGTACACTTTCATATTAAGGAAGGATGAGGAAAATTTTGTTTCACACTACATCTAAGACACTTTGCCAATGAGTTCATCAGAATGATTGTCATATCTCCCGTTTGAAAAAATTACAAACACAACATTTATTTTTTTCCCTAATAGAGCCTAATTTACTCCTTTCAAAATTATAGTTCAGATATAAATAAGTTTATCTCTAACAGCAATTCCACTGTTGTTTCTATAATACACATCCTCTTCTAACATTACTCAGATCATCGTATACTTGACTTATATGTTTTATGGATGTATAGTTTCATACCACAACATATGTCTGGGATTAGGTTTCTTGCATATTTTTAATGTTTCTATAATATCATAACCTTTACCTGGGATCCATGTGTGTTTACATAACTCCATGTTAGTGCTAGAAGATTGATGAGTTGATTTAATTCTTATGGTTTAGGCACATATCAACATCTATTTATACATATGTGACATAATTTTTGTGCCTCTTCAAATATTATTCACCCAGACCTAGGGCCACCTTGATCAATCATATGAGGAATGGGTGCTAAAGGTTGAATTTAGTTATATTATGTGTGTCTATGTACCACCCTAGTAATATAGTTTAACCCTATGAACTGTGCGCCTAATTTTCATTAATTGGTCTCTTTTTATCTTGCTTGGAGTTATTAAACATTCCAGTCCTACCCTCTTCACATGATGAGATGGGGGTGTTCATGTGATGCACTCAGGATTTATTGGTTTGTGTTTAATGGTGGCGATGGACCTATGAGTAATAAATGGTCGGATCAGTGTATGCAAACCCTAAACACATTTTTCCCTTACCTAAATCGCATTCGATCACACTTTCCACTGCGTTCAGGGTTTAAAGATTCACAGAGTTCTTCTTCCTTGTTTCTGAGCGAGAACCATGTGTGTAACCTTCCCAAATCATCATGAGTTGTTGATAGATGAGACCAAAACCACATCTGGCATGTCATGTCACACACAGATAACTCTTTCCTTGGTCCTCGAATTTCATATACATGCGCCTCTACAATTCACAAGGGTTATCTATGTACTAGTTTTCTATTCTCCTAGGTTAAAGGTTAACTCCAAATTTGGTACCCTATGTGCAAGTGTGACATTTCCTGAGCATGTTTCCTCCTATTTCAGCATAGTTTTGGGCATTGAAAGCATATTCAGGTAATACCATTACCCTACCACGCTCTGGTCTATTTTAAGTTTATACTGGGTTACTTTCTTTTTCATTCAACCTTCTATTTTCTCCATGTACTGGGATGAGATTTCAAATTGTTTCTATGGCCTATAGGGTTTCGAAATTCACAAATACCCTACTGCAATGTCCTTCCCTAAATTTCATGAATTCGGCATGAATTATGCACTAGGCGTCCGCAGGTACACAGTTCATTTTTTTTGTTCTGCAACTTCATTAATGAAATTTCACTTTCAAATGGGGGTTTCATATTTTCTATCCCTTTCGTGCTCTATTCTCACTTGTCACAGGTACCCGGGCTTAATATCCACTTCCCCTCTTACTCAACAGGTAAATTTGTCTCTTAATCTTTGTTTATTTTCCTTAGCGGTTAATCAAATTGGATGAGGTTTTGGTCTCTAATCTTGGGTCTCTGCTCTTCCTTTTCATTCCTGATTGCAGGTACCTAAAGACTATTTCGACTATGGTTTCATTTCACTGCTCGTAGGGTCTCATTCTTGTTAACTTGTTACAATCTTATGTCGATATTCAGGTTGATTGAACTCTCCCACTTCAATGGGACTTGGGTAGTGGAACACTTGTGATGTTTTCTTAAATTTCATCTCTCGCACTGATGCACAGTTCTAGGTTTCCATTTTGGGATCATTGTTCCTTGGGTGGCTTCCCAACGAAAGTAGATACCTCTTCTTAACTGACAATGTAACTTTTATGTGTTGGTAGCTATGTTTAGTGGACTTTTTTCTCTAGATAATTTTCTGAAGTATTCATGATATGAGATTGTTGGCATAATTTCTATATATGTATATTTCAGTTATTTAATGGAAATGTTTTTACCAAGTTTTCATTTTTCTACGGCTTTGTTATGTTTATGGGTTATGGAGTAAAATTGTTCTATCACCATATCAATTCTCGTCCAATTCATTCGCTCCTTTCGATATTACTCTATACATTTAATTTTGTTTAACATATAATATGCTTGGATGGATGAGTAATCCTTCCATTTTTCACTACCCCTGTACTGATTCCATTGACATAATGTGATTCCTCATACAATAAGATATGGGTGTGTTCTATTATAACATTGTTTTAATTAAATTATTCCTTATATTCTACAACTTATGGTTATTTTGTGCTAATGCTTCATGACAGGCAAATTATTTCCTCCAAATTCTTAATATCTAATGGATGTCCCCTTTGGTCTATTACAACCGGAGTAGAATGGTTCCCACCCTTAATTTAATTGTTATGTTTGAACCCCTGCTTGAGCAACCGACTCCCTTCTTCTCAATTAATTTATGAGATGAAATCTGCGTGTCTACATACAACCACAACTCTAACATCACTACACTCCTCACTATATACAATGATTTGTTTTTTTTAATCAAAATATGTTATAGACTAGTGGTTTTGTTCATGTAATATATACAACAAGCATTCCAATTTTCGTTAGACATAACATTTACCTACAGCACCACAAAAATATATTTTCAAATATTCAACCTTATAATGATAGTGTGGTCTATAGGCCAGATGAAATAATTCCAAAATCTCTAATCTAGGCATAATATATTCATCAATCCATGATACTCTTAATTCTAGAATCTTTAATCTAAGGATAATATATTCATCCATCCACAGTACTAATAATTCTAGAATCTTTAATTTGAGCATTATATATTCATGGATTCACAGTGCTAAATTTAATGATGATTACCACAACTTTGATAATTGCCATGAATTATTACCTTCCAAAAGTATTGTACAGTAGATCTAGAACATTCTTGAGCTACCATGCAAACTTAAATCCAATAATCATGGTAACATTTTCTACTTGCCATTGTAGATTCTAAATGCATAGAAAATAAGAATAATCTTTAACACTAACAATAATGATCTAATCAGTAGTGTTGTAGTGACGAAAGACTTCCAAATATACACTCTTGTCCTCCCAACCATAGAATTTTTCTCCCGAGTTCACCCCCGAGCACAGATTCATTTGCCAATATATCAACAACCTTGTTGATCCTTGCAATAGGCGTTTGATGCCTTCCTTCCATGTGGGATTTTTCCTCTAGCGAGGTGCTACTTTTGTGGTTTTTCAAACCACCTGCCTAGGCTCTCTTTTTTTGCAAAAGCTTGACTTTTATCCCCTACAATGCTTTATGACAATCCTAACTTAACATTTATCTCTAGCTAAACACTTAAAGAATCTTTCTCTCCAATCCATTAAGTTTATCCAAAATTCTTATCATGGAAAGGTTATCTTATATATAGAATCTCGTCTGCAAGTGTCTAATTTTCAAGTGTTTCTAACTTATTATTCATTTATTAATAAAATATTTATTTACATGATTATGTCATCACATTTCATGACTTTTCTGTCATCATAGATTAGTTTTAGCCACACAATAACAATACTAATACTTCTAGTAGGGTAGGCTTACTACATGCTCCCTCCCTTTTATTTACATAGCCCTCAGTGTTTATGTTTCAACTCCTCGCTGCTGAAACAATGGTAGATACATTTTTTGCATTTCTTCTTCAAGCTTCCAAATGGCCTGCTCAGGAGTAAAATGCCTCCACTACACCTTAAAGCGAGTGACGACTATATTATGGAGGCAAATCTCTTTCCTTTCTAGAATACAGAGTGGTTATGTAGGGAAGTCTCCTTTAGGTTCAACTTATAGCATTTTCCAATCAATAATATGAGTACTATCATGTACATATTTTTTAAGTAAATATACATGAAATATATTATGAACTTTAATGTAACTCGGCAAAGCTAACCGGTAAGCTACAGGCTTGACTTAATCCACAATTTCAAATGGTCCACAAAATCATGGTGCTAATTTTGAACAAGTTATTGTACTCAAAGTTCTTTTCCTCGGTTTCACGTTGAGATAAACATGGTCCTTGAATTTAAATTCCCTGTGTGTTATTTGATTGTCAACATTACTCTTTTATCGATTGTTTTGGATAATTTGGTATCTACGGATAAATGCTAATTCCCTAGATAAGTAGCCATATCTAGATCAACATATTAAAGCACTTAAGCCTTTTCCTATAAGAAATAGATAAGACAAAGAAGATGAGAAGACCTACTTGTAGTTCCCCTTTCCTCTTGTCCCCCAGCATCATGAAAGGGAGAGTCACTTGTAACCATATGGAAGTCACTTGATCCGGATCTTGGGAGGAGGCCCCCAAGATCTGAAAGATTGAAATGGATCTTGGGGAAGAGACCCCCAAGTTCTGAAAACTTGAAATGCTAGAAGAAAAAGAGGAGAATGCCCAATAAACAAAACCACAAAGAAACTTTTTTTATTAAAACCGATAATAACTGTAAAGGCTACATTGTGGCGGACAATCTGTCCTTTTACAAAATGTGACTTGTTACTTATAGTATTTTTCAGTTACAATACCACGGGTCAATTCCATGGGTGAATGAATACCATGGGTGGATTTTACAATACCACATGCAGATGCCATTTACAATACCATGGGTGAATGAATACCATGGGTGGATTTTACAATACCACAGGCGGATGCCATTTACAATACCATGGGTAAATTCCATGGGTCAATGAATAATATGGGTGGATGAGTACCATGGGTTGATGCCATTTTCCATTCGGATCATTCCTCCCTCCTTAAGAAGCAATGGTCCCCATTGCGTAAAGTTCCCTCCTGCAAAGCCTTTGTTGAATATGAAGATCCAGTGAAGATAATGGTTTTACGTGGTTAACCCAAAACCCTGATAAATGAAGATCCGAGGATAGAGATACCCTGTAATGCTTGTGACCAACTGTGATTCTGACAGTGTGTGGCCTAGCAAATGGACTTCGATGAACTGTGGGTTTGTGGATGACCCATAACCATGAAGAACGAAGATTCGAGGATAGAGATACCCTGTAATGCTTGTGACCAACTGTGATACTAACAGTGTACGGCCTAGCAAATGGACTTCGATGAAGTGTGGGTTTGTGGATGACCCACAACCATGATGTTGGTTGCTGATGAAGTAGCAGGTGCCTACATAGCCTGGGGTGGGAGGGCACATCTCCAAATAACCCAAGCCGATTGCTGCTATGTTGAAACTGATGAATGTGAAACAGGTGCCTACTAAAGTGGGGTGGGAGGGCATGTCTCCAATGGAAACCCACTCCGAATGCTGCTCCAGAATTAAAATGGACATAACTCGGCCAATATAACTCAGAATATTTATTATAACCTGTTTTTGGAAGCAGAAAGACCATTTTGCATCTGCCCATATGATAGAAATCCTGATCCAGGCACTAGAATTCCAGATCTGCGCTGCAACTCTCCCGCCGTCACCAAAATTTCTGCAAAAGAGAGCTGATTTTAAATCAGCGATATCTCCCTCATCCGGACTCCGATTCGACTGATTTTTTTTTTGAAGTTGGGTAGTTTTTCCCAAAGAATCCAGATCTGCAATTAGATTTTTCAGATCTTGTACCAGGACATCTAGATCTGCACCGCAAAATCGCTGCCCTGAAAATTGTCTGCAATCCCACTGATTTTTAAATCAGCGATATCTTCTTCATCCGGACTCCGATTCAACCGATTTTTTTTTTGAAATCGGCTATTTTTTCACCAGGAATACAGATCTGCAATTATATTTTGCAGATCTTGCACCAAAATGTACAGATCTGATCTGCAAAGTCGCCGCCCAAAAAAAATTCTGCAAAAAAATGAGAAAAGAAAAATTCTTCCTGCTTGACCCAAGAAAGTGCTCTGTGGAGGTTGTAGCACATGCCTGACGTTTGTTGAATATTGCTGCAAAATTTGAAACTGAAACATGCATCAAACCCTCGTTCCCATGGAATCATAACCTGCTCTGATACCACTGATCCGGATCTTGGGAGGAGGCCCCCAAGATCTGAAAGATTGAAATGGATCTTGGGGAAGAGACCCCCAAGATCTGAAAACTTGAAATGCTAGAAGAAAAAGAGGAGAATGCCCAATAAACAAAACCACAAAGAAACTTTTTTTATTAAAACCGATAATAACTGTAAAGGCTACATTGTGGCGGACAATCTGTCCTTTTACAAAATGTGACTTGTTACTTATAGTATTTTTCAGTTACAATACCACGGGTCAATTCCATGGGTGAATGAATACCATGGGTGGATTTTACAATACCACATGCAGATGCCATTTACAATACCATGGGTGAATGAATACCATGGGTGGATTTTACAATACCACAGGCGGATGCCATTTACAATACCATGGGTAAATTCCATGGGTCAATGAATAATATGGGTGGATGAGTACCATGGGTTGATGCCATTTTCCATTCGGATCATCACTGCGGTAAAATAGGACAATTATCCAATAGCTTTTGGCTTCATCCAGATAGGGACAAAGGTGAATGGGGTGATTCCCTTCACATAACCTACAAGGAAACTTAACTTTACCACTAGGTGCATGTTATAGACATTTTTGGGCACTGCAACCCCAATAAAACACGTCCATAAACCAAGGGCTCCTATGTCCCTAAAAGTGTTGCTTCATACCCTAAAGGAACAAGGTCAACTGATTACATCATCTCCCAGAAGTTCTACATAGGAAACTGCTCAGAACTAGTCAAAACTGGACCATACAGGTTGCTGAGTGCTAAGGGTGCGATGCATCCCACCTGCCGAGTGTAAAAGGTGTGATGCATACTGAGAATCCCTTCTGTAGGGTGTGATGGGCGAGAGTGGACAAATGGAAGAGACAGTTTGCGAGGTGGATGATCATAGAATCTTCCAGAAACTTCTCCTATGACACTTGCCTCTCTGAATTCGCCCAGGGACAAGTAAGAGATCATCAATCTTCAAGTGGAACCAAGAACTATCAGAGAGAGGACACTAATCAAAATCCCAAAAGCTGACTCACCCCCCTGCAATCATCTATATATCGATCCCTCATCCAAGATATCCAGAGGTTGGAATTTTCTATCTTGTACGGAAGTGTTGTTGGTTTCTTGTTGGCATATCATAGTGTTGGGTGATCTAAGCTTTTCATGAGGTGAAAGAAGGGCTTTCATGCTGGAGGATGACGTTGGGCCAGAACAATTGGTTGTAATCCTCTTTTCTTATTCTTGATATTAATAAAGCTATTCAAGTTTTCCTCCACATTCTTGTATGTTTGATGATATATGCGTTTGTGTGGTCAATATATATCTGGTCCTATATTGTTTATGATTGTAGATCTCTATTTTTCGATAGTATTATGCTGCTTTGATTCCATAGGTGCTCTTTGAAGCTCGGTAGACGAAGGATAAAGCGACAAGGATTTGTCAGAAGGGAGAGGAACCGAGCAAGGAACCAAGCACAAGACTGAGGTTAGTGTCCTTCATTTCTCTTTTATCTACTTCTCATAAAGGAAAAAGAAAGTAGTTTTAGTTTGTTTGTTTCTAAGATAGCTACGAGTCTTAGTGGGACTAGTAGTTCTGAGTGGACACTAGATTTCCCGATAACAGTGCATGCCCCCCAAGCTTCATTACTTTCATATAAGTAGACTACTCATGGATGGAATGAAGGTTCATTTACGAGATCAATTGAAAGACTCCACTCGGATCTTACGAGATCTATTCAAAGACTCTATTATGAAACCAACTCACAAAAAGATAGAAAAGATAGATCAACATCTTAGAATTCAGTCTCTTTGAGGGGGAAACCTCCTTTACATTACACAAATGAATGATTCTTTGATGATTCAAATGACAAAACCTCCTTTCTATATATAGGAGTCTAAGGAGTCACAATATAACCCAGCTGATCTAACAATAATAATATAAAGACACAAAAAAAACAATAGAGTGATTCTATGGGGCACAGTAATAACAATATGGGGACAATAGGGGCACAAAAATATTAATAAGGGATACAACTACAATAGTAATGGGGTAATCACTAGTATTATAGGGACCTAACATGCCCCTCTCTTTCAAAAAAGTGTTGTCCATAATGCTTGAGTAGTTCTGGATGCTTGTGTATAAAATTCTCATCCTCCCATGTGGAATCTTCAGTGGATAAGTTCTTCCACTTGGTGAGATACTCCAAAATTGATCGATTTCGTAGCTGTCGAGTTCTTGTTTCTGTGATTGCTTCTCGTTCCAATATAATTATTCATTCCTCATCAAGTTCTAGCAATATTGTTTGAATTGGGAGCTTGTCACCTATAACCTTCTTTAAACATGAAACATGGAAAACTAGGTGCACTCGAGAAGCTGCAGGAAGCTCCAATTTGTATGCCATAGTACCAATATTTTGCAACACCTTGTACGGACCGTAATACTTTGGTGATAATTTATTATCCTTCTTAGCTTACTTGAGGGACATTTGTTTATATGGTTGTAGCCATAGGAATACCCAATCACCTACATCAAAACTTATTTCGTTGCGATGTTGATCTACCTATTATTTCATTCTATTTTGTGCCAACATGAGGTTATCATTTAAGAGTTGGAGGACTTGTTGTTGATGCTCGATGTGATGTTCCACTGCTTTCACCTTAGAATTTTCTCTTAAATATGATGTGATGGATGGTGGCTGATATTCATAAAGTGCCATAAATGGGTTCATCTTTGTTGCTGTATGGAAGGAAGTGTTATATCACCATTCAGCTAGAGGCAACCATTTGACCCGTTGTGTTTGTTATTAGATACAAAGCAATGAAGATGTCCTTCCAAACATTTGTTTACTATATCAGTTTTCCCATCAGATTAAGGATGATAAGATGAGCTATGAACTAACTGAGTACCAATACAAGAAAATAATTTTTTCCAAAAATTTCGAGTAAAAATGGGATCTCTATCACTTACAATAATCTTTGGGTTTCCATGTAGCTTTTGAATTGTTTCCATAAATGTAGTAGAAATTGCACTCGCTTTAAATGGATGTGATAATGCACAAAAGTGTGCATACTTGGTAAGTCTATCAACTACCACCACGATGACACTCTTTCCCTCAGACTTGGATAAACCTATGATAAAATCCATTGAAACCTCCTCGTGACGTTGGCTTGCAATGGATAAAGGTTGTAATAGACTCGGGGTCTTAATTGTTTCAACTTTATTTTGTTCGAAAACCAAACATTTCGCCACAAACTTTTGAATATCAGATTTAAGGCCATCCCAAAAAAATTCCTTCTTAACCCTGTCGTAAGTTTTTAAAAATCCTGAGTGCCCTCCTAAGGGAGAAGTGTGCAATTCCATAAGAATCTTTTGTTTGAGTTGGGAATTCTTACAGAGGTATAAGCAATCTTTGTACCATAACGAATCATTTTTCTAGCTAAATATATCATATGTAATGGAATCTTGTTGTAATTTTCGAATAAGTGCCCACACTTCTTCATCATTCTTTTATTCCTCCCTTGATTCGTTTATCCAATCTGGTTGGATAATAGAAATGGCACACAACAATGCTTCCGCATCTTCATGCTTTCTTAAGAGTGCATCTGCCACCACATTTTGCTTCCCTTTTTTGTACATGATTTCAAAGTCATAACCCAACATCTTTGTGACCCAATTTTGTTTCTCTTTAGAGGATAATCTTTGTTCTAAAAAGTATTTAAGGTTATCATGATCCGTTTTTACCTTGAAGTGTCTTCTCACTAGATAGGGTCACCATTTCTTAAGTGCATGTAGTATTGCCAACATTTCCTTCTCATAAATAGCATTGTGTAAAAACTTTCCCTCGATTGGACGACTTTCAAAAGCAATGGGTCTTTCATGTTGCATTAAAACAACACCAATTCCATTTCCTGAAGCATCACATTCCACAATAAAGGTATTTTGAAGTCCGGCATAGCTAAGACCGGTGCTTGGCACATTGCCTCTTTAAAATGTTCGAAGGCCTTTGTTGCTTCTGGAGTCCATGAAAATGCATCTCTCTTCAATAATGTTGTTAGAGGTGCTGCTATTCTCCTATAATTTTTAACAAACTTGCGGTAATACCCTGTCAACCAGAGAAATCCTCATAGATTCTTTATGGATGTGGGGATTTTCCTTTCCTTAATGGCTTTAATTTTGCTACGATCTACCTTAACTCCTTCATGAGATACAATATGACCCAAATATTCCACCTCTTCTATTCCAAAGAAACATTTGGATCCTTTTGCATATAATTGTTTCTCCTCCAAAAGTTGTAGCACCATGTCAACATGTTCAACATGATCCTTCGAAGACTTGCTGTAGATTAGTATATCATCAAAAAATACTAACACAAATTTTCTAAGGAAGGGTTTTAAAATGGAATTCATCAAACCTTGAAATGTAGAAGGTGCATTGGTAAGGCAAAAAGGCATGACCAAAAATTCATAATGACCCTCATGAGTTATAAATGTTGTTTTCAGAATGTCTTCAGTCTTCATTCTGATTTGATGATATCCTGAACGAAGATCCAACTTGGTGAAGTAAATTGATCCATGCAAATCATCCAGTAAATAATCAATGACACGAATGGGAAACTTATCTTTAATAGTGAGACTGTTGAGCTCCCTATAATCCAAACACATGCACCATGATCCATCCTTCTTGTGCACCAATACTATTGGAGCAGAGAAGGAACTTTGACTAGGTTGAATTATACCAGCCTCTAGCATTTCTGCAACCATACATTCAATTTCACTCTTTTGGGCATAGCGGTATCTGTACGGCCTTTTGTTTGGAGCAACACTTCTTGGAATTAGATGAATATCATGATCATGATCACAAATAGGTGGGAGACCTTTGGGAGTCTCAGATACCATGGAATGGTTGTCCAAGATTTTTTGGAGATATGGAGAAATAGATGATTTCGATGTGGAAACGTCTAGCAAACATAATTGTGAAATTACACCTCTTTGTTCCTTTTATAGAAGATTTGTCATACCGTTAGAGCTGATTATCTTTTCCGGTTTCCCTGCAATACCCCTTAATTCAACTTCCTTTCCTTCTGCGGAAAATTTCATGAAAATTTCTTGAAAATTAAAAGCTATTGTACCTAAGGATTGTAGCCATTGGACTTCTAGTACAACATCAACACCTCCCATTGGAATGGAGAGCATTGGGCTAGTCAATACATATTATCCCATGGATAGCTTGATATTATGGCACTTTATAGAGAAATTTATTGTTCCTCCATTTGCAACCATCGCTTGACACTCTGGTGCTGGATATAGGAAGCAATTCAATTCTTTTGCTATCTCACAATAAATAAAATTGTGGGTACTTCCTGAATCAATCAACAATGTTACCTTTTTCTTCTTGATTTGTCCTTCTATCTTGATGGTTTGAGGAGTGGTAATTCCAGCCAATGCATTACAAGATATGGTCTGTTTCATTTCTTATTTATCTAGGCTTTGCTCCTGGAGTATATCGTCTTCTTTTGACCTTTCTTGCTCCTTTTCTTCTTCCTCTTCACAATCTATGTAGAATAATTTCTTCTCAGCACACTTATGACCTTTAGTGTATTTGCTATCACAAGTGTAACAAATCCCTTTTGCTCTTTTTTCTTCCAATTGTTATCGTGTCAACCTTATAGGTTGTGGAAGACTAGGGGCAACAACACTTCCATCTTTATAGTTGTGAGTGGTATGCTTCTTGGTTGCCATAATTTTGTGTTCCATTTTTCTTGATAACTTGAATTCCTTCTCTAATGAATCAGGTTCCCAAAGGTGAACATCATGTTGGATATTATCCTTTAAAGTCCCTATGAACCCATCAATCCTATGCTCCTCTGGAATATTTTTTTCCCTTATGTTCAATTTTTGGAAATCCTCAATGTGCTCCATTATTGAACCCTTTTGTTTGAGACTTATCAATTGGCTAAAAAAAGTGTTTCTTTTTGTATCCTCATAATGTGCTATCAATTCTTCCATAAAAATTGCCCATGTGATAATTTTTTTATGAGATCAAAGCCATTGATACCATACAAACTGATTTGGTTCTAAATATAAAGTTGCAATACGTACCTTTTGTGTGTTTTGCACATTATTGAGATCGAAAAATTGCTCCATTTGTAATATCCATGTTGTGGGATCCTTGCCATCAAACTTCCTCATATCGATTTTTGGAATATGGTGGGTCTTCGATCAAACATTAGAGTCTATGAAATGATGATTAACATTTCTTTTGTTTGCATCATGAGTTTCCTTTACTACCCTTTCACCATTAGTAAGTATTTCTTGTAGAAAATTTGTCAAATCTGTCTTCAAATCTGCCATGCCTGTCTTCAAATCTATCTTCAAATTATCCATCTTAGCTTCCATGCCATTCATCTTAGCTTCCACGCCCTTTATCTTAGATTCCATGCCATTTATCTTAGCTTTTGTTAGCTTTTGTGAGAGTGACATTTGTTGCACTTGGTCTTGTAATTTTGATATATCATGTATCATTTCTTCCTCTTCTTCATGAGTCATGCTAGAGATTCCAGTTTGCTTACTAGGTGTTTGCATTTTCTTTCCTCGAGGGATTAGTTACTGATAATAATGATCTACTATGTCCTTTGAATTCCTTCAAAATAATTTTTCAATCCAAGCTTAAGCAAAAATTTAACAAAATCTACACACAGTTTTTCACTTTGTAGGAGCTCGTATTGCCTCTGATGTATCTTTGTAATTTCAGATCATCCAGTTCTAAAATTGTGATCTGTAGTAGCCCTCTATGTCCTCTTTCCAATGCCACTTGTCTGATCCAAATTGGATTCTCAAACGAAGAGTTATGCCAAATCTCCCACAGTGACATGATTATAGACTAGTTCAATAGAGCGAACTTGTATGATGTGCCACGTGTCCCTGTTTCAACCTTTGGGTCTAAAATATATATACAAGAAACTAAAATCCATCCTCTTTCTGTACCTTCTTACGAAATTTAAATCCGCTGCTCAGAGATAAAGTTATGACGATTTCCCCAGGTCATGTGTTTTCAATGTAATTCAAGAGTCTGCAAAAAGACAAACTTCCTTAGATCATATCTCCACAAATATAGCACAAAAATCTCTAAAATTCGGGCCCGAGGTTCAGCACGATTTCTTCTCAAATGGATTTTTTTTCGCTTCTGAACCATCCCAAACAAAAGTTATAGCAAAAATTCCACGATGACCTATTTGGAGCAGTGAAACCCTAGAATCCAAAGCTCTGATACCAAATGTTATGAAACCAGGTCACAAAAAGATAGAAAAGATAGATCAACGCCTTAGAATTCAGCCTCTTTGAGGGGGAAACCTCCCTTACATTACACAAATGATGATTCTTTGATGATTCAAATGATAAAACCTCTTTTCTATATATAGGAGTCTAAGGAGTCACATTATAACCCAGCCGACCTAACAATAATAATATAAAGGCACAAAAATAACAATAGAGGGATTTTATGTGGCACAGTAATAACAATATGGGGACAATAGGGGCACAACAATATTAATAAGGAATACAACTACAATAGTAATGGGGTAATCACTAGTATTATAGGGACCTAATAGACTCGACTTGGAACTTGGGACCTTGTTTCATTTTTTAATGAGCTTGACACAAGACAAGGAACTTTGCTCGGATTCCTTATTTCATTTTTTAACGAGGTTGACACAAGACTAGGAACTATCCTCATATCCTTGGTTTCATTTTTTAACGAGGTTGACACAAGACAAGGAACTATTCTCATATCCTTGGTTTCATTTTTTAGCGAGGTTGAAACAAGACAAAGAACTATCCTCATGAGCGCTGTTTCATTTTTTAATGAGGTTGACACAGTAAAAGAACTATCATCATATCCTTGCTTGCTTTTTTTAATGAGGTTGACACAAGACCAAGAACTATCCTCATCTCCTTTGTTTCATTTTTTAACGAGGTTGACACCAGACAAGGAACTATCCTCATGGGAGATGTTTCATTTTTTAATGAGGTTGACACAATAAAAGAACTATCCTCATAGACCCTTGTTTCATTTTTTAACGAGCTTGACAGAAGACAAGGAACTATGCTTATATCCTTGGTTTCATTTTTTAACAAGGTTGACACAAGATAAGGAACTATCCTCATATTCCTTGTTTCATTTTTTAACGAGGTTGACACAAGACAATGAACTATCCTCATTGGCTTGTTTCATTTTTTAACGAAGTTGACACAGTAAAAGAACTATCCTCATATTCCTTTGTTTCATTTTTTAATGAGGTTGACACAAGACAAGGAACTATCCTCATACTCCTTTGTTTCATTTTTTAATGATGTTGACATAAGACAAGGAACTGTACTCATGTAACCTATTTCATCTTTTAATGAGGTTGACACAATAAAAGAACTATCCTCATACCTTTGTTTCATTTTTTAACGAGGTTGACACAAGACCAAGAACTATCCTCATATCCTTGTTTCATTTTTTAACAAGGTTGACACAAGACAAGGAACTATCCTCATTTTCCTCGATCACGACTCATAAGAGGTCATGACTTCCAAGAGGTTCTCATCAGATGGGAGAACAATGCTCTGGAAGGGATCCATAGCAAGGAATCCATTAGAGAGATCTAGTTCCAATGCCCCAATACATAATGTACAACATCGTTGAATTGATCATCAATTGATATTGGCATGGAACAGGTTGCCACATAATTAACTTGTGCCAGGGATGATACCATTGTACAAAAGGACCATTTAGGGAAGATGGTTGACTCGAAGCCATATTTGGACCAGGAAATGAAAGTTGGTCAATGGTGACAATTTTACCTTCATGCAAGAAACACATTACTTGAAAGAGTGTTGAAACAATAACTCCCATGTCATAAACATAGTCGCGCCCAAGAAGTAAATTGTAATCTAAAGGGCCTGGGACTACCATTGCATTCAGATAAATGATTTTTCCTCCCAAAGTAATAGGAAACTGAGGAATGATCCATAAGGGTTGATTGGTTCCTCTATTAAAAGCCATCAGATTTTGGGTAACAGGCACAAGTGGTGACGAACCGAACGCTTGCCAAGAAGTTAAGGAAAGGATACTCACTGATGCACCTTCATCTATAGTAGTGTTGGGTACAATCATAATACAAACCTGTACTATGATATGGAAAGTCACATAAGAAGGAAGATGGAATCTTGCCAGTCGATTCCAATCAAAGGAAGTGACTATACTACTTGGAGGGGGTACCGTAGAAATGGGATAATTATCCCCTTGAGTTACGAGAACAGTAGGATTTTCCTCAAGATCATTGGAACCTGAAGAAACAAAAATAACTTGAGTGGTATCATACTCACTCTCTTCAGGAAAGGTACGATTAACTGAAGGTGAAATCAGGTCAACTGTTACCTAAACCTGTTGATTTAGGTCGAGTATATACTCATAGGTTTCACTTTCAGAGAGAGCGGGTTTGACCGGTGGTTGATTTGAGTTATTTAATGCATCAACTAATGAAGGATTAAGGGAGAGTCTCCGGTAACCGGATGGAAGCCATTGCGGAGATGTCGGATGGTTATCCAACACTGTTTTGGCTTCATCCAGATAGGGACAAAGGTGAATAGGGTGATTCCCTTCACATAACCTACAGGGAAACTTAACTTTACCCTTCTTTCCATGAACTTTACTATCACTAGTTGATGGTGTGTCACCGGCATGATCTCTAGAAGTTGATGACATAGGATGATGTGAATGAGAAGACGATTCTTCTAATATCCGAGGAATATCAGGACAATGTCGAAGAATATGGTCTCCCACACAAAGTTTGTATGGATATCAAACTTTGTGAGGCTTGATGGACAGTTTCTCATCAGATGTTGCATTCAAAACAATGGTTGCTTGGTTGCCCCCTGCTGAATTTTATTATTATTCTTCTTCTTCTTCGCTTTCTTCTTCTTCTTAGCCACTTGGTTACTAGTACCAATACTTTCACCAAGCAAAGAGGAAGAAGGGGAGGAAGAAACAACCGAGGAAGAAGGAAAAGGGCCAACTTTAGGATCAACTGGAGGTTGATTTTGTCCAGTTGGAGGCGTACTCGATTGTGGAGAAATCACAATATTTTAAGCCAAGGAGGTTGAAAACAACCATACTAGCAAGCTAATGGTAAGTCCTGGAAGGGACAATGTAGCCATATAAGGAGCACCAATATTTCCGAAAGAAGGAAAAGGACTAGGATTCCCGTCAAAAGGATTTCCTTGATCGGTGGACTCTAGATTTGTCGCCATATGTCTCAACCTAATATCAACTAAGGAGCGAGCAAGGAGGATGTTATCCACAGTAAATTAATTTTATTTTAATCAAAGTAACATAACAAAACAAAACAGGGATATTCTAGGAAAAGGATTACCAAGCAACTGTGAACTGCAGAATACCTCCTAGTGAACCGAGAAGTATGGGAAGGGAATATCGCCGAATGTTGTGTTTTGTGTATCACAGTGTACAAGGTGGTTGAATCGGTTACCTAAGTATGGATAGAAACCTAGTGTTGTCCTCCCATATATACCCGAATGTACATGGAGGCCTAATCCGTATTAGCGTTGTATAATGCAAAACCACACAGTGAGAGCATTCCCATATACTTTACGTATTGTAACACCACCCTATATACCTGAAGGTATGTGGATGAAATACGATATACTCATGTATGTGGAATGAGGTATCACACTCGGAATGTATTGCAGACAAGTTAGCAACAACTGCTATATTTCATGACGTTGGAACACATCTCTAACCTAGAACTCTAAAAAAAAATTGTTAGCTGATAATGCTCCATTAGGTAAATTCAGATAAATTTTAAGTTGATCTTCTTTAGAATTTCCCTTTTAAGCTTCACCATGTGATTTATGTTTGCAATTCCTAAAATGAAACTAATCTAATAAGCATTATTTTCATTCAATTGAACAATGAAAACCTTAGCTAGTATGGAAATAGCAATTAGATCTTTGACAAAGAGCAAATGATGTAGGGTTGCCCCTACTCTACCCAAAGTATGCATATAGTCTTATGCATAAACCACCTTCCCAGGAATAAACATGACTTACCAAGCCAAAATTACATTAAGGTTGATGGTTAAGGCCCTTTATCAATTCCTTTATATCAGAACATAATCACCCCTCTTTGAAGCCTCTATTGGAACCTTTAACAACCCTCAAGTCCTTTTATAGGAATTTGATTAAAGCCTTTCTGAGTCCTTCCTATCGGGACCTTTAAACCTTCATAATCCACACATATATAACATTTCCCTTCCCGAACCTTGATTAATATATGATCCCCGCATCAATATTCTATCGGCACATGTTTCCACTATAAACCTTTTATAGAGGTAAATCACACAAACCATACCTTTCTCTGCTTGGGTACAACCTCTACACACTTCGCAAGGATTGCCTTTATCACAATCAGAAATTGACTCCAATCTCCAACTATCGGAGTCGTTAATACTATGTTTTTCATTAAATGGCTCAGCATCACCCTTTATGGAATACAAAGGAAAAACCCGCTTTGAACGTATAGCCAAACTTCAAAATTAATAAACCACCACTACTAACATTGTTAGGTCCATCTTCCACTTCTCGTAGCGTTATCCTGATAGCCGACCTCCGATTTGCTGACACCCTCGATCGCTGATTAGTGATTATCGCTATCAGCCATTGCCCCATCCTTCACCTCCTGATATGGCGATATGTGAACACATCTCAACCGTCCGTTGTATCCTCCCATCCAATGGTTAACATTATACCCGACCATTTGAACTTGTGCACCTCTTCTCAATCACTATCCCTTCAGAGCTCCACTTTGATACTTCCCATGGATTCAAAGATCCATTCACTCCTCTGTCTCACTCTCCTCTTAGTGTTCACTGAATTTTCCTTCACGAATATATATATATATATATATATATATATATATATATATATATATATATATATATATATATATATATATATATATATATATATATATATATATATATATATATAATGCTATTCTCTGATAAACTCAATCTATCAATCAATACATCGAAACACACACTAATAAATTAGAAATTGATCTCTGTGCATATATATATCAACAACAATTACATAATGAGTCACTCTATCTCCCTGGCCTGGTCTTCTAATTTAATGGCCTTTGTTCATTATCTTCCTGTAGGCTTACAAACACTCCAATCAGTTATCTATCTACCTATCTAACCTCTCTAACCCCTGATCATGCCTTTCAGGCTTACATTTATACAAAGGGATTCTAAAACCAATTTCTAGTTTAGATGCACAAACTCCTCAACCAAATTCCTAAAATATCTCTCTCATCCCTAAGGGTTTTCTCAAATCCACAAAATCATCAACTAATTCCTAATCTAAGGTTTACAATCAATTCTTAATCCTCTCATCACTCAGTTATCCTACATCTCTCATGTTCTCCTACATTCGAGAACATTTACAATAAAGCCTCACAATATTCAATTAATTCCTATTTTCATTAAAATCACTCAAAACATTAAATAATTACATTAGCTCAATGCTTATGAAACCAACTTCCTTGAAACAAAAGACCCCATATATCTACTAGAATACAATGATAATGTTGAGCTGGATGTTCCTGCATCAGACTTCCCATGTAAGAAAATTTATGACCACTTGGTCATAAGTCTGGATAATTGTTTCCCCCTAGATCCCAGACTTTATTTTGTAATATGTCATTTCTTGTAAATAGTTCTATTGCTGCTATTGTCTGTTGCTATTCTCTAAGTCTCCATACTTTATGTCGTAATGCTCCAGTTGCCCTTCTTTCACAGTCTGTTATTGTCTTCCTCTTGTTGTCACTCCTCTCCTTCCTTGCTGTTATCTTCTTCTGAGACACTTTCATCATTAACCTTCTTATCAATTCAATTTCCCTGTCAAATATATCCTCTGTCTGCTAACTATTTTCATCTCTTGATTGCTGAACTCTTATTCTTGCTTGTTCTCCACTCATCATGATTGCCTCCCATTAATCCTTACCCTCTTCTTTACTACTGTTTTGCACCTTTTCTGTTGTTGCTATATTGTCTTTCAAAACAGTTTCCTTCTTATGTTTCTGCACCTATCAACTTCTTCTTGATTATTATTTATGACAAATTCTTTGTCATCCTTCTTTAGCAGCTTAACCTAAATAGTTATCCTCTGCTCTTCTAACTTTCTCCTTTGAAAGTCTAATTCCCTATATAACTCAATGATTTTACTTGGAGTGAACTTTGGAAATTTTACATAATCTCCCATTTCCTCACTTGTTATTGACCCATCATCATGTCGTCCTCCTTCCTCTGCTAAATCTTTCTTGACATCCTTCAGTATATGTTCTTCCTCTTCTTCCTTCATTTGGTTGTCCACCTATGCCAAATATGTTCTAGCTTCTGCAACAACATCTTCAATTATAAGAAAATCATTATAATAAAAAATATAAGGTCTCTATGCCTCTTCTTCCTTTGGCAACACTTTTGCATATTTCTCTAATCTCTCTTCTTTTGTCAGCACATCAGTATGCTGATTCAAACTCAAAGAACTCTTGACACTGCCAGCTAGTTTTTTTTTCCCATCATCTGTTTCAATGATGTCTTATAGCACTTGTCCATTGTATTGAACTAATTCATTTCCAATATCTTTGTCATATTCTGCTTCAAAACATTCATCTTCTGAAAGGTATTCTTTCACATATTTGACAGCTTTAAAAGACTGTCTATCTTCTTTCAAACCTACAATCATACAAAAATTATTAGTTTTAAAAATAAAATACCTTCTGGTCTCACTTGATTCTTTGGTCATCCAGTCTTTGGGCTACTTCGAATCATTCACATGATTCAACTCCTCTGGCTCTTCATCACTTTCAAAAAGTAATGGTCCACTTTCTAGTTCACATATCGAAACTTCAACACCTTTTTTAGCATCTCCCTTTTCTTGTAGCTCAACTCTTTCGAGTTTCTCTATGTCTAATTTGGCATCTAAAATCTGTTCAAGTTCCCTTAGCTCCTTTATTAACTCCATATTCACTTTTTGATTCCTCTTTTATTGTAGTCTTTGCCACTTCACTTTCTTTCTCATGACATAACCATGCTTATAGTCTACTTCATTTCTTTGCAACATCTCCATTAACACTTCAAGTTGAACTGATATCTTAGCCTTATCCCTCTCATATTCCTCTTTGCTTAACTATCTTTGTATGCCATTTGCCTTGGCATCCTTCTCCTTTTGTCCTCTGCTGTGATCTCTTTTAGAAATTCTGTTATGACTGTCACTAGACATCATCCTCTCCATCTCTATGAGTTCCTCACTCATTCACTCAGTTGCCACTTACCTAACCAAGCTCTCCTCACTCAGTCTCTTGGTAAGAAATTGGTTCTCTATCTCTCGAACCTCTCTTGAGCACTTCTCTTTGCTCCTTCTAGGCTTCAACTCATCCGCATCTTCTAAGAACACAACTTTCCTCTTTATCCAATCTCCGTTGGAATTCCTCAAGGTTCTGCCACATTTCTTCTTTCACTTAGAAACTCTCGCCAGTTTCCCCTATCTCTTGGCAATTCTAGCACATCCTCTATGGAAATGATTTTGGGAGTTGCAACAACACTTCTGCATCAATACAAAGACTACAACTTTCTAATCTTCAAATCCAAATAAAACCATATCATCTTACCTTCAATATCTCTGTCTAATCTTATCCTCCCATTCACCTGCACTTTTGAATGGACTATCCTTTCCACTAACTTCCAATTATATATTCAAACTCTTCAACTACCTTCAGAATCTCACCATTTCTACAAATCTGTTCCAGCAGATCTTTATGCTTCCACTGCACAAATTCTCCATATTCAGCTAATGTCAATGAGATTTTAGAATCTAATTCTTCTTTCCAATCTTCTTCTTTATCTTGGCAAGGCTTAACTATTAGCAACAATTCCTTCTTTCCTTAGTTTTCTTCCACTCAGAATCATTAATAGTTTCTTTCATTACTGCTTCTTAAGGCTTGATCTCCTTTTGTTGAGATACTTCATTAGCTACAACCATCAATATTCAACCCATTTCTTTGTCAGCAAACTCAAATTAGAATTAAATAAAAACAATACCTACTTGATTTCTCCATTCACTCTTCACATCCGAGTGAATCTCCATTCTCCAAACATCATTGTGGATTCTTTCTCTCTCTGCAATCTCTTTTTAATACTTGCTCACCTGCCTCTAAGAACTTTAACTGTTCTTCTTCATTCTCCCAGCTTTACTCTAATTGCTTCACTGTTAGATTAGAATATGATCTCCCTTGCCTGCATACACATCTTTCTGAATATCTCTGTTCTGAATTCTTTCAAGAAACTTCCACACATACTTGCTTTATTCTGCCTGATACTAAATGTTTCATTTATAATTCAGCTTTGATACCAAAATGACGTAGGGTTTCCCTTGCTCTACCCACAGTACGGATATAGTCTTATGCATAAACCACCTTCCCAGGAATAAACATGACCTACTAGGTCAAAACTACATTAAGGTTGATGGTTAAGGCCCTTTGTCAATTCCTTTATATCGGAACATAATCACCCCACTTTGAACCCTCTATCGGAACATTTAACAACCTTCAAGTCTTTTTATAGGATTTTGATTAAAGCCTTATGAATCCTTCCTATCGGGACCTTTAAACCTTCATAATCCACACATATATAACCTTTCCCTTCCCAAACCTTGGTTAATATATGATCCTCGCATCAATACTCTATCAGCACATATTTCCGCTATAAACCATTTACAAAGGAAAATCACACAAATCATACCTTTCTCCACTTGGGTACGACCTCTGCACACTTCCCGAGGATTGCCTTTATTGCAATCGGCAATCGGCTCCTTTGCGGGTCAACACACACACACACACACACACACACACAAATATATATATATATCATCACCCTGCTAACTCCGATCTCTGACTATTGGAGTTGTTAATACTACATTTTTCATTAAATGGCTCAGCCTCACCCTTTATGGAATACAAAGGAAAAACCCACTTTGAACGTATAACTAGACTTCAAAATTAATAAACCGCCACTACTAACATCATCGGGTCTGTCTTCCACTTCCCACAACATTATCCTGATAGCTGACCTCCGATTTGCCAACGCCCCCGATCTCTGATTAGCGATTATCACTATCGGCCATCACCCCATCCTTCACCTCCTAATCTGGCGATATGCGAACACATCTCAATCATCCGTTGTATCCTCCGATTCAATGGTTAACATTACACCCGATTGTTTGAACTTGCGCGCCTCTTCACAATCACTATCCCTTAAAAGCTCCATTTTGATCCTTTCCATGGATTCAAAGATCCATTCAATCCTCTGTCTCGCTCTCCTCTTAGCGTTCACTGAATTTGCCTGCATGAATATATATATATATATATATATATATATATATATATATATATATATATATATATATATATATCTATATATATATATATATATATATATATATTATGATATTCTCTGATAAACTCAATCTATCAATCAATACATCGAAACACACACTAATACATTGGAAATTAATCTTTGTGCATATAGTTATCAGCAGCAATTACATAATGTGTCACTCTATCTCTCCCTAGCCTGGTCTTCTAATTTAATGGCCTATGTTCATTATTTTCCCGTAGGCTTACAAACACTCCAATCGTTTATCTATCTACCTATCTAACCTCTCCAACCCCTGATCATGCCTTTCAGGCTTACATTTATACAAAGGGATTCTAAAACCAATTTCTGGATTAGATCCACAAGCTCCTCAACCAAAGTCCTAAAATCTCTCCCTCATCCCTAAGGATTCTCTCAAATCCACAAAGTCATGAACTAATTCCTAATATAATATTTACGATCAATTCTCAATCCTCTCATCATTCAACTATCCTAAATCTCTCATGTTCTCCTACATTTGAGAACATTTACAATAAAGCCTCACAATATTCAATTAACTCCTATTCTCATTAAAATCACTCAAAACATTAAATAATTACATAAACTCAATGCTTAGGAAACTAACTTC
Source organism: Pinus tabuliformis (assembly GCA_031772625.1). Lineage (NCBI taxonomy): Eukaryota > Viridiplantae > Streptophyta > Pinopsida > Pinales > Pinaceae > Pinus > Pinus tabuliformis. The sequence goes on from CM062816.1 coordinate 2,003,237,285, forward strand.
CTTGAAACACAATACCCCCTATATCTACTAGAATACAATGATAATGTTGAGTTGGATGCTCTTGCATCAGTAAAGAGCACATCTAATACAATTTCCCTAGATATCCCTTTCAAGCATTGACAAACTATAGTATAAACGATGCAAGTTTTTCTTTTCGAATCCATTAATGTTATGATGAAAAAAATGAAACTAATGCACATACAATCAATAAATCTTTTTATAAGAACGAATACTTTACAATAGTTTATCTTCAAAGGAAAAGAAGACTTTTACGACACTTTCTTTCGAACAAAGGTTAATTGACTATAATTTTACTTTGACTATGGATTGATAATGACAAAGAAAACATTTAAGAAACATTAATAAATCAAGTCAAAGTAGGGTTGGAAAGTGGAAATACAAGTTGATTTCAGAGACATACTACAATCATTGATCTTTCAACAAGCATAAACAGAAGGAAATTTGGAGGAAAAACCCAATCCAAAGGTGAAATTTTTCCCTAAGGTGGATGAGAAAAAGTCAAAGAGGGACTACCTATGTTGCAGCATTGTCTCTCACTCAATGGTGCTCTGCAGAGCACTGTCCCCTGACAAAACCTGCACTGACTCCTGAGAAGCCACTCAAGAGTTAACTAACCTCAATTTTTTGACCAAAAAACACTTCAAAAAGTTGAAATAAGATAAATGAAGGTAAGAAAAGTCTACTAGAGTGTCCTAGGATGTGGATAAGCTACTTGGAATGATGATCATTCCCTAGTGAAGTTGCCAATTTGTTTTGGATAATTTGGTATCTACGGATAAATACTAATTCCCTAGATAAGTAGCCAAATATAGAACAACATTTTAAAGCACTTTAGCCTTTTCCTATAGGCAATAGATAAGACAAAGAAGATGAGAAGACCTACTTGTAGTTCCCCTTTCCTCTTGTCTCCTTTGTATCGATCCTGTCACTCCTTCCCATACTTAACACGGTTGAGAAATACCTGTAAACACAAACATAAGACAAAGAACCGATCAAAGCAAAAGATCTATTGAATACAAGTAAATGGAATCAAATACATTCACACATATAAGAATCATATAACAAGATAATCATATGGAAAAAGGTTCAAATACTTTATTGAATAGAAGAAGGAATTACAAACGTCAAGTCTGATTCCACGTCACTCCTACAACTTTGGTTCCATCCACATCACATCATAAGCATGACAATCTGGCAGCATAATGACACTTATAATAGTCTCAATTCTCAAACTAACATTATCTCCTTACAATTCATTAAAGTCTAGCCCCTTGAACTCTTAGATGAGTGCTCAATTTATAGGAAGATGGAGAAGGTTTTGTCATCAATGAGGGTATTGAATGGCCTTCCAAACATAGAGTTAGTTTCCGTGGAGGAAGGGATGAGAGGATAGGAGGTTAATGGATCCTTAGCCTATCCAATTTCGAGCTCAAAGGAGGGGATAAGAAGTGGGATCCTTCTAGAATGATCTAGAACCAAGGAATATTCCCATAACCCTATGCAATTTTTACTCAATCTCGCCCAGCGTAGGTCAAAGTGGGCCTAATTGCTCTGTAGAGCACCCATGCGTTGGCCTAAGTGATCTGTAGAGCACCCTTACATGGGCCTACTTGCATTGGTCCTTCAAGGAGTCATTTCAAGATGTCTTCAGGCCATGAAACTGTCTGGGAAGGAGGCATTCAATCGGTTGACTTGTTTAGGGCATGTAGAAACTAAAATTAGGGTTTGATGAACCCTAAAACACTGATTTGGATGATGGGAGTGATGTGCCCAAATGGATTTGTAACATCAATCTTGCACTTCTTTAACATTCTCCTGAATTATCCATACAACCTGTTCCATTTCCTGCAATAATTTTGGCCTCAGAATAAATATTTCCTCTAGTTGACTCCAAGTGAATGGTTTATGGAATTTCCTGCCATACAAAGGTTCAAAGGAGACCATTTTAATATATGTTTGGTAGTTGTCGCTATATGTAAATTCAGCTAAATGCAAGATGCCTTCCCACTTGGTAGGTAGTGAGTAAGCTCTTTAATTGATTGAAACTTTTCTGGCATTCGGCAGTCCACTCAAAGTTTACCCCATTTTTTTGTAAAGAGATGATAGGATATGATATTTTGTAAAATGCTTCAATAAACTCATGATAATATCCAAAATGACCCATAATTACCCAAAAACAACTACATCTTTGTGTATAGGCAATTTAACCATGGCCTTCACCTTTTTCGAATCAACTACCACCCCTTCCCTCAAAATAACATGCCCGTATATTGTTTTCAGGTTTTATAGAACTCACACTAAACTTGGCATACAATTTATTTTCCCTTAAGGTTTAAAACACCAGATTTTAGGTGTTCCTCATGTTCTTCATTTCTATAATATACCAGAATATCATCAATAAATACTACCACAAATTTATCTAGATATTTACTGAGCACACAGTTCATTCCCGTCTCTTAAATGTGCTAATTCTCATTATTGATTTTGTATGACTTCAATGAATGGGTTAGTAGTTGGGGTAGCTCCCTCCCCTAGTTCCACATATATACTCTCCCCTGTTGGGATGACAAGTGTTCTTCAACCGTCTTCTAAGTATGCCCTTAGCTTAATTACCCTGTAGTTTAGATAGGAAAACTTATTGTTGGTTTTATTGTACTCCCTATTTTTTTGTATTTTCATGGTGTTTCATTAAGGCCTAGTGGAGAACATGGGTTCTAAACCATCTTTCATATCTCTCATTTGAAAAAATAACAAACACAACATTTTTTTCCTGATATAGCCTAACATGCTCCATTCAACATTATCGTTCAGATCAAAATAAGTTTATCTCTAGCAGCATTTCAACTATTGTTGATATAATACACATCCTCCTCTAACATTTTAGATCATCCTATGCTTGACTTATATGTTTTATGGATGTATAGTTGGATGCCACAACATAAGTTTGGAATTAGATTTCTTGGATATTTCTAATGTTTCTATAATTCCATAATTCCATGCTAGTGCTAGAACATTAATGAGTTGATTTACTTATTGTGGTTCCAGCACATATCAATACCAATTTATACATATGTGCTATAATTTGTGTACCCCTTCAAATATTGTTCACCCAGACCTAGGGCCACATTGATCAATCGTATGAGGAAATGGCACTAAAGGTTGAATTTAATTGTATTATGTGTGTCTATGCACCACAATGGTCGTATGGTTTAACCCTATGCAACGTACACCTAAGGATCATTAACGAGTCTCTTTTTGTGCTGCTTGGAGTTACTAAACATGTCAGTCATGTCCTACCACCTCACCCTCTTCACGTGATAAGATGGGGGTGTTCATGTGACATGCTCAGGGTTTCTTCGTTTGTGTTTAAAAATGGCGATGGACCTTTGAGTAATCAATGCTAGCATTAGTGTATGTAAATCCTAAATGCCTTTTTCCCTAACCTAACTCACATTCTATCAGAATTTCCACTACGTTCAAGGTTTATAGGTTTACAAAGTTCCTTTTCTTAGTTTCTAAGCAAGAACCAGGCTTGTAACCTTCCCATCTCATCATGTGCTATCAATAGGCGAGACCAAAGCTACATATGGCATGTCCTCTCGCTCACAGGTACTCTTTCCTTGGTCCTCAAATTTCATAAACATGCGTCTTTGCAATTCACAATTGTTATCTACGTACTAGCTTTCTATTCTCCTAGGTAAAGGTTAATTCCAAATTTGGTACCCTATGTGCAGGTGAGGCATTTCCTGAGGATTTTTCCTTCTATTTCTTAATAGTGTGGTGAAAAGCTTTAAGTAATTCCATTATGCTGCCACATTTTGGTCTCTTTTAAGTTTATACTAGGTTCCTTTATTTTTTATTCAACCTTCTAGTTTCTCCATGTACAGGGGTGAGAGTTAGAATTGTTACTATGGTCTGTAGGGTTCCCAAATTCACGAGTACCTTATTGTAGTGTCCTTACCTAAATTTCTCGAATTCGACATGAATTCTGTTGTGGGTATCCCTAGGTAAACAATTCATTTTTTTTGTTTTGTGGCTTCATTAGTGAAATTTCACTCTGGAAAGGGGTTTTATATTTACTCTCCCTTTCATGCTCTATTCCCACTTGGCATAGGTACCAAAGCTTAATATCCACTTCCCGTCTTACTCAACAAGTAAATTTTTCTCTTAATCTCTATTTATTTTCCTTAGTGATTATCCAACTAGGAAGATGCTTCCATCTCTAATATTGGGTCTTTGGTCTTCCTTTTCTTTCCTCATTGTTGGTACCGAAAGACACTTTTGAATATGGTTCGATTTCACTACTTGCATGGTTTTAATCCGGTTATTTGGTTACAATGTTGTGTTGATCTCCAAGTTGGTTGAACTCTTCCACTTCAATGGGACTTGGGTACTGGAATGCATGTGATATTTTTTGAAATTTCATCTTTCGCACTAGTGTACAACACTAGGTCGCCTTTCCAGGAATAGTTTTCCTTGGGTGGATTCACAGGGAAAGCAGATACCTGTGCTCTACTTCTATTTAATTGGAAACACATTTCTGTTAATTGTCAATGTAACTTTTATGGGTTTTTAACTAAGTTTAACATACTTTTTTCTCTAGAGAATTACAACATTTAAGTTTATATAGCTAGCTTGCTGAGGTATTCATGATATGAGATGGTGGCCATACTTTCTATCAATGTATATTTCACTTACTTAATGGAGATGGTTTTTAACAGGTTTCTATTTTTCTATGACTTTGTTATGTTTATGGTTTTTGGAGTAAAATTGTTATGTCATTGTTTTTATAAGCCACCATATCAATTCTTTTCCAGTTCTTTCACTCCTTCACTCCTTTCGATATTACTTTGTACGTTGAATTTTTTTAACATATGATATAGGTTGATGTCTAAGTAATCTTTCTGCTTTTCGCTAGCCCTATACTGATTCCACCGGCACGGTGTGATTCCTTGTACAATAATTTCTGGGTGTGTTCTATTATAACCTTGTTTTAATTAAAATATTCCTTGTATTATACAACTTATAGTTGTTTTGTGCATACGCTTCATGAGAGGTGAATTATTTCCTCAAAATCCTTCATATCTAATGGGTGTCCCCTTAGATCTATTACAACTGGAGTAGAATAGCTCGCACCCTTAATGTAATTACTATGTTTCAACTCTTGCTTGAGCATTCGACTCCCTTCTTCTCAATTAATTTATGATATGAAATCAGTGTGGTTTACGTGTCTAGTTACAGACCAAAACTCAGACATCACTACACTCCTCACTATCTATAATGATTTTGTTTTTGTATTATCTAACTATGTTATATACTAGTGGTTATGTGCATGTAACATATACACCAAGCCTTCCAATTTTCCTTAGATATAACATTTATCTACAACAACACGAAATATTTTTTCAAAGGTTCAACCTTATAACTATAGTGGGGTCTATAGGTCTGACATAATAATTCAAAAATGTTTAATCTAGGCATAATATATTGATTGATCCATACTACTAATAATTCCAGAATATTTAATCTAAGCATAATATATTCATCGATCCACAGTACTAATATTTCTAAAATTTTTAATCTGAGCATGATATATTCAGCAATCCACCGTACTAAATTTAATGTTGATTACCACATTTATGATAATGATCCATAGTTTAATGTTAGTTTTTCTGTGCTAATTTCAACTTCAGATTTATAAAAATTTTCTTATCAATTGATTCATGTGCATGGTTCCTTTATGATGGTTGTGAACAGAAACAGGTAAATTTTTATGTCAAGTTTTATGTTAGAATCATGAGAAGAATAGAATAAAAGTAAAGTGTTGAACAACAACAAGAAAATGAATAGAAAACCATCAAGACAAAAACCTAAAACAAGTATTTGATAAAGGATTTCACCCCTCTTATGCTACATCTCCTTGGTCCCGCTTCCATGGCTTGGGCCTCTGTATTTTCTCCAAATGGAAAAAAGTAAAGTTTACAATGCTCTACAACTCCTGAAACCTGCTTCAATGGATTCAAAGAATCCAAAAACCCCAAATATGACTCTCTAAACTCTACAAATGGACTACACCTTTTTGGGCTTGACCTCCTCTCCTGGTGCCCCTAAGCTTCCTTAAACTTCAATGTGGAAAAATCACATACAAAATTGCCTCATTTTCTATGAAACCTATTCCATTGTGTTTAGAATGTCGAAATATTCTAAGAACACCTTCTTATGCTCCCCTTTTTTGTCTAATGTTTCCCAAGTTATGAGAGAAACAATTTTCCCTAGAAAACCTCCTCCAAAACTAGAGGAACTCTAGTTAAGGTCGCCAAATTTGGAGAAAACTCTGAATTAGGTGGTAGCTCCAAACATTCCCTTGAATTAACTCCAGCTTAATTAAATACTAACTGAGTATTAATTAAAATTTAATGGTGGATTATCGCCAATTGCATGGTTAGCCTAACCATTACCCCGATGGTATTTATGGAGGCGGTCACATATAGGGGAGATTTTGTGGTTATGGTTAGTTAACCCACATGGTTTAGGGTGACCATTGAATAAAAAATCGTAACCATCGATGGAGCATTCACATATCGTTGTGAATGTTAGTGTGTTTGGGTATTGCACTCTGCTAGATATAAAATTAATTGTAACATTTCCTAGAGCATTCACATGTGACATACAATGTTGTGGTTTTTCTGTAGTGCCGCGAGTCCACAAATTGTAGCCATGACCATAGTTGTTTGGTGGAGTTCATGTTGGGATTTAATCGTTATTGTTTATGTTGGAGCCAAAAGTGGTTAGCATTAACCATTTGACATAATGGTTGTTGTGTTCACATGGCAAGGGTTGGCCCATGGGTTGGCCCTCCCTAACCGCCAACACCAAAACCATTACACGTTAAGTTTATGCAGTCAACCATATGGGTAAGAAACAAATCATAAAAGAGGTAGTTAAGATGCAGGCATTGTAGAGGGGAACTCATGGGGTCGAACCCAGGTTCCTCCATAAAATTTTGATATACCACTATAGGGTTATGTGGTGGCCTCTGGGCCTGCCATGTGTCACCTTCTAATTGGCTCACCTCAACCACACAAACCAAATAATACGCTGCCACTTGTCAACTTGTAATTCACCCGCTTGTATGGGAATATTCCAAGGAATATTATAGGGAATATTATAGGGAATATTATAAGGAATATTCTAGTGAATATTCTAAGGAATATTATCCTTGCTGACTATGCTGTACAGATGCCCAATCAGCGTGTACCAAAATTTTGCATGTTTGGAGAAACGGTCAATGAGCTCTAACTTCCTCATACGAACTCTATTTGGAATGAAACGAGTTGCATTGGTACCATTTTGATGAGATGGATGCGGTCGTCAGGTTTAACATGATTCTGAGCTCTTTGACTTTTGAGAAAATTCTTGCACCTAATCGAGATTTCGATCACTCCTTACCACTAACAAGATTTTGGAACCACAAAAGTTGGTTATCTGATGAGAGTTGAATACTCTTCTCTTTCCCAAGTTCCATCAAATAATTTCACTTGACGAAATCACTAAGACAACCACTTGGGTACACTGACATGCCTTGCATTTCAAATAGCTATGTTCCTCAACCACTATTCTCCTTTCATTGCTGACCCAATCCAATGCTTGCTAGACACTTTCTGGCTACAAAATACCTTTGTTGTACCACATCGGTCCCTCAGTGCTTAGAAAAGTGATACAATCTGATAGGCTTCCCACTGAGAATCTTGGTGCAACACATACAAATGATCTACAAAGGTTGCAAATTTTTGGCATCTCGTCTACTTTCACTTCTTGTCTCTATCATCCTCCAGTTCAACATGCTACTCATGTCATGATTTGAGAATGAAGGCTAAGAATGAGCATATTTCTCAAGAATGGACCTTCCAAAATCCTGCGACATCTTGTCACAAATACAACCATTAAATGGAAAAACACATTATGCAAGAAATGAAAATCGACGACCTCTTCTTTTGCTCCTTCAAAGCAACAATTATCACATCATGTAACATCGCCATGTACTCTTGCATCTTTGATACACCAATATTTTATAAAACATCGACTAAATACATGTCAACAAAAACATGCTTCTTCAAGCAACTGACTTGACTTGAGAGCCAAACATAAGCATGTACAGCAACTTGACGATTCATTGCATAAAAAACAAGAATTTCACATCTCATGTAATAATACATAAACATATTCCTTTTATATTTAGAGATAAAATCAACTCTTCCAAGTTGATATGACATACATGTGACAACAATCGACAGAAGTTGACACTCATGCATGTATCCAAACACAATGAAACTAGCAACAATTCCATTGTTCACACACACAAAAACTATCATGTATGTACACAATTCTTCATCCCTCTCTCAAGTAAACATAAAGCACAATAAACCCAAAAACATGTATGTGTACATAAAGAGTTGATTTGAAAAATTTTCTACAAATGAAGTGAGTTACAAACCCCACTTTCAAACACCTTCCTGGAGAAAATGTGGAACACGAAGAATGCATTCAAAAGAAATTCATTCACATAAAAATTTGTAACCACAAATTACCTTCTTTTCTACATTTAACTGAGTAAAATAGAAGTCCACTTTCAACATCTTGCATCATACAAGTTATAGCATAATCTTAATAGAAAAGTAATGCATTCATAAGGCAAAGAAATTCATTTTTAAGGCAAAGAATTACATCTAACAACAAAAGAAATGCGAGCCTTATTTGGTTAAGAAATCAAACCACCTCTTACCAAACCATTTCCATGGTGCTTCTTTCATCTGAACATCATCTTGTGAATCATCTTGAACCACATCAATTATGGAATCTCCTTTTCCATCTTTGCCAAAGTCTCTCTCCACCTTCTTCAAATGTTGTGGATGATTTGTTGGACACAAAGTCCAACATTTGTCTATGAGATGACCTTTCTTATGGCAATGAGTGCAAAACAATTGCATCTTCTTTGCAACATGGTTTCCATTGTCCAAAGGACCTCTTGTTTTCTGTTGCTTTTTCTTTGAAAGTTTAATTTATGTGGCCATTTTATTCCAACATCTTGAAATATTATGGTTATTCAAACCACAAAAGAACATGTAAATTCTCTCCAATTCTTATGTGAAGATTTACCGTGTTTATCATAATCAAAAGAAACTTGATTAAAGGAATATTTATACCTTGCACATTCACCTTTTGCGCCTTCTTGAGGAGGTGAATTTGATAAGGTAGGGTCTCTATTTGGGATAACAACAATGGTTTCAAGGATCTTGGAGCTTTCATCATCCTCTTGGTTTCCCTTTCCTCTAGTTGCATGCTTATGAGCATCTTCTTGGAAAGTTGGTATATAGATTTTTCATTCCTGATGAACACAATCTTCACAAGCTTGAGGGTATGAATAGGTAATGAAATTCCCTCATGGAACACTTTCATGTGCCTCCTTGGATTTGGAGAATTCTCCATCATGTTTTCCATAACCAAGACCCAAACACCTAGGCCTTTCCTCAAGAACAATTGGCTCAACTATGCCTTGTGCATGTTTGCCTAACCGTTTACCTTCATAGCCCATATGCATCAATAATTTGGACCCTATTTGTCTAGTGTGTCTTTCAAAAGCACCAAAACATTCAATTTTAGAGGAAATTGAAGATAAAATTGAATTTCATACATCATGTTCATGCACATACTTGGCTAAGGTTTCCTTGGCATCATAGAGTAAAATCTCTATCTCATGCATCTTATAAAGAAGCTCTTGCTTCTCCTCCCTCATGGCCATCAACTCCTCTTGAATTATAGTGTTATCCTTCCTATATTTAATAATTTCTTGCACCATATCTCTCATGATGAAAAACTCTTGGAACATCTGTTCATCAAAGAGTCTTGCTAAGGAGGAGAGATTAGAGACATCACTTGTTGAAGTGACCATCACATAAACTTGCACACTGTTAATTCTCCTTGCACAAATCTCAATAAATCAAACAAATAAACCTTTGCTCTGATACCAACTTGATCCATAGCTGAATGTTAGTTTTGCTATGCTAATTTCAACTTGAGATTTATAGAAAGGCGCTTGTCAATTGCTTCATGTACATGGTTCCTTTATGATGTTTGTGAACAGAAACAGGTAAATGTTTAGGTCAAGTTTTATGTTATAATCATGAGAAGAATATCATAAAAGTAAATTGTTGGACAAACTCAAGCAAATTAATAGCAAAACATCAAGAAAAACATTAACGCAGTGTTATGATAAAGGAGTTCACCCCTCGTGGGCTACATCTCCTTGGTCCAGATTCCATTGCTTGGGCCTCTGTATTTGCCCCAAATGGAAAAAAATATAGTTTACAATGCTCTACAACTCTTGAAACCTACTTCAATGGACTCAAGCCATCCAAAAACCCAAATATGACTTTCCAAACTCTGCAAGTGGACTACAATTTTTCTAGGCTTGATCCCTCTCATGGTTTCCCTAGGTTTCCTTAAAATTCAATGTGGAAAAATCACATACAAAAGTGCCTCATTGCCTCTGAAATATATTGCATTGTGTTCATAATGTCAAAATCATCTAAGAACACCTTTTCGTCCTCCCCATTTGGTCGAATTTGGCCCAAGTGATGAGAGAAATAGTTTTCCCTAGAAAACCTTCTCCTCCAAAATAGGAGGAACTCTAGTTAAGGTCACCACATCGGGAGAAACCTATGAATTTTGTGGTAGTGCCAAATATTCCACTAAATTAACTCTAGTTTAATTAAAGACTAATTGTGGATTAATTAAAGGTTAATGGTAGATCAACGATAATTTCAGAGTTAGCCTAACCGTTACGCCGATGGTCTTTATGGAGGTGGTCACGTATAGTGGAGATTTCGGGGTTATGGTCAGTTAACCCGCTCATTTTAGGGTGACCGTTGAATACAAACCCATACTACTGACGGAGCATTCACATATCACTCTGAATGTTAGCGGTTGTGGGTATTGCACTCTACCAGATATAACATTAACCATAACATTTTCGAAGCATTCACATGTGACATACAATGTTGTGGCTTTTGCTGCAATGCTTCCGGATTCGCAAACCGTAGCTGTGACCGTCATTGATTGGTTGAGCTCACATGGGGTTTAACCATCACTATTAATGTTAGAGTCGGCGATGGTTAGCATTAACCATTTCACATAATGGTTGGTGTGTTCACATGGGGAGGTCTAGCCCTCCCTAACTACCAACCCCAAAACCATTAAACATTTAGTTTATGTGGTCATCGATATGGGTAAGAAACAAGGCATAGTGGAGGTTGTTAGGATGTGGGCACTATCGAGGGAAGGTCGCAGGGTCGAACCCCGACTCCTCCATAAAATTTTTATATACCACTATAGGGGCATGTGGCAGCCTCTAGGCTTGCCACATGCCGCCTTCTAATTTGTCCACCTTGACCACGTAGACCCAATAATGCGTTGCCACTTGTCAATCTATAATTCACCCACTTGTATGGGAATATTCCAAGGAATATTCTCCTTACTGATTGGGTTGTATGGATGCTCAGTCAGTGAGTATCAAAATTTTGTTTGTTTGGTGAAAGGGTCAATGGTTTGTAAGTTTCTCATACGAACTCTGTTTTGAACGAAATGAGTTTCGTTGGGATCGTTTTGACAAGATGCACACAGTCGTTCATATTTTGCACGATTCTGAGCACTTTGATTTTTGAGCTAATTCTTCTCCCTAATCGAGATTTTAATCAGATAACTCCCATGAATTATTATTGCCAAAAATATTCTATATTATATATAGAACATTCCTAAGCTACCATACAGACTTAGCTCCAATGATTATGTGAGTAATAGTTTCTACATGCCATTTTAGATTCTAAATGTGTTGCAAATAAGAATAATCTTTAACATTAACAGTAATGATCTAAGCAATAGTGTTCTAGTGACGACACACCTAAAAATAGACACTCTTTTCCTCCCAACCATAGAATTGTTTCTCCTCAATTCACCCGTGAGAAGAAATTCATTTTCCAAGATCTCAACAACCTTGTTGATCCTTTCAATAGGAATTTTATGCCTTCCTTCCATGTGGGCTTTTTCCTCTAGCGGTGTGCCTCTTTTGTGGTTTTTCAAACCAATGGCCTAGGCTCTATTTTTTTACAAAAGCTCACTTTTATCCCCAATGATGCTTTATGACAATCTCGGCTTAGAATTTATCTTCAACTAAGCACTTAATGGATCTTTCTCTCCCATCCATTAAGTTTATCCAAAATTCTTATCATGGAAAAGTTATATTATATAAATAATCTCATCTACACGTGTCTAATTTTCAAGTGTTTTCAATTTATTATTCATTTATTAGTAAAAGATTTATTTACATGATTATGTCATCACATTTCATGACATATTTTCCATCATAATTCAATTTTAGCAACACAATAACAATACTAATACTTCCAATAGTGGAGGGTTATTACAATGATCAACTATGAGAAAATGCTAACTGGTAAGGAGGGGAGCACTTTTGTTTAGTAGCATATCAAACAAACTTTGTCAACAAGTTCATCAAAATGATCAGCTATCAAGAACTGCCTACGGGTAAAGCACTTTGTTGAGTTTTTCAGTTTAAAATTGTTATTATTTGTTTGAGAGCTCTTTGATTTTGGGTTTCCATGATGTAGAATCTCTTGGAGAACCAAGTCAATTGGTACCCTTTCAAGTACACCTGCATGTGCTTTTTCTTTTGAGTTTTCAGTTATAGGTGTATCAAGCATTCATAAACCATTTTCTACCAGGTTAGTGATATTCCTTACAATGCTATCAAATCCTCTTTGCAATATTAGACAATGTTATCATGCTATATCAAGTAGTTCCTATGAGTTGAGAATCCATCTATTTGTTTTATTGAATTCCAATTATTTAAAAAAATAAAAATCATTTTTATGGTTATTATTCCATGAACATCATGTAGTAATTAACTCTTGTTCTTTGAATTCATTTGATTTCTAGGTTGTGAGAAATCCAAATGATATGTGTCCTAAGTTTGTATTAGATATCCCTTATGAATTCAAGTCTGGCATGTGCTCACTATGTAAATACTGCCTTCTCTTGTTCATACCCTGCTAATGAGCATAATTGCATACTTGTTTTTAGATGTTCATCAATTCATTTTTTTTAAAGTATTTTAATTCAGATCTCAATACTTTACAAGATGTTCCATTCATGAAATGACTACACGTAGATTAACATCTAAATCATTTGTACATTTCTACTATAAGTTTGTAAATTTCTAGTATACAAATATTAGTTTTCATGGTTTAACTATTTAATTGATTGTAAAATACAAAGTATTATAAGGGATTTTTGTGCCGAGATGTTCAACTAGAATTCAACTGATTAATTTAGCTAGCGTTTGATTATAAAATATTGAACAATTGTCAAAAGTGCAATTGAATTCCAAATATTTTGAAATAAAAGTTCATTTTCCTAATTATTCTACCATGAACATTTTGTCGGGAGAATAGCTTTTTCTTTTGCCATCTACAGTAATATTTCATATGTTTTGGGAGGATGTTGCATCATAATCTAAGCCAAATACATGTTTCCTATAATAGAATTTGAAGGCCCTGTTTGACTGGTTTTCAAAATAAACAAAAAGCAGAAAATTGTAATTAATGTCTTGTTGTTGTTACATGGCACTCTAATTGGAAAATGTCCTATCATGAACCCTTGGTGGTAATTACTTCTTATCTTTTGGATACATCTTCTTTGTAGGTTTTAGAACTCAAAAGTGTAAGTGTCTTGTGCGTCTAGCACATATCCCTTATGAATTTAAGTGAAACATTTTCTTATTCGGTAAATATTTCCTTCTCTTCTTCAGAACTTGCTCATGATCAAAATTGCATTTTTTTAAATTTCATCTCCATTGTATTTTTTTTGAAAACTGTTTAAATTAAGAGCTCAACATTTTGCAAGATATTGGCAACATGAAATGACTATCAACAGGTCAACATTTAGAGCATTAGTAAGTTTCTATTATACATTTTCAACTTTCTATAGGGTTACCCAAAAGTGGTATGAGTCAGGTAGTGATCCTCGGGATTATGAAACCATTGAATGTGCCATTGTAATGCATAATGGAAGAAGTAGCATCAAGGATACTATTGGAGGAATTATAAAGGACAAGAATGATGTTGTTTCATAGAAGTAAACTTGCAAGAAAGGATGTTTAGGAGATGATAGTCATAATGGTACAGTACACAAGTTATCAACTAACATAAGGAGTGTTTTGGGCAGTTGTGCAGGAGTGAGTCAAAAAGCACTACATAGTTGGAGGAATCGTGTAAGGATTCCTTAACAACTAGAAATAAACATCTAGAAATAAACATCATGAAAAAATATGTTTCTGTAATGATGCCAGAGAGCATGAGTAAGGCAATAATATTTATGTATAATAATGAATTAGTAAGTTCTGCTAGCCAATAAGGTCATGATATCTTCTACTGGTTGTAAGAAGTAACCAAGATATTGGAAACTCTGAGCTTGCAAAGTAACTATGAATTTTGTAATGGATATATTGAGAATGTGGAAGTGACAAGAAAAATTGATATATGTTTGAACATGGTTATGAGATTGCTATGGTTGAGCATTGCAATTTGGAATGCATGGGCAGTCAAGCTACAATGAATACAAGGGAGATCTAACGGCTAAAGAATATTATGCAACAATATTGTCTCCCTACTCCATGTTCTTGAAATTTCAACTTGGATAAGTAAAACTTTAAGAGATGTTCAACATAATGTATGAATTTCGTAAAGGATAGGAAATCATGCATTGTAATATAAAAACTTGAAACTATAATAACATCTTAATCTATGCAAGAATCAATTAGGGAACTATTCACTAATATTATTCTACTAAATTAGTTATGGAATAAGGCTGAAAGGAAAGGAAATTATTAAGTCCCTGGGTTCCTCTCCAATCTTCCACTACCTCCCTCATGAAATCGATATCATATAATTTCATCATTTTGGCAGCTCATTAGCTTACCACAATAGGATGGTTGCACATACTCTATGCAGAAAAAGGTATAAAAAAAAGGAATTCATTTACATGTGATACCTTGCCTCTGTAGCTGGATTTACCTTCTCTGCCATACAATCACAATCATTGATTCTACTAATCACCCATTTACTATAATATCCAATATTATTTTCCCATTTTAACCACTGCTTCGTATCCTCCACTTCACTTGTTGTTTCACTATCTATGAGGGGAACAAGGCAAGGTGGTTTTGATTTCAATCCAATTACTATAATATCCAATATTATTTTCCCATTTTAACCACTGCTTCGTATCCTCCGCTTCACTTGTTGTTTCACTATCTATGAGGGGAACAAGGCAGGGTGGTTTTGATTTCAATCCAATCCATTCTAGCTTGAGTTTTTGCAAACTATTTTGTCTAGCTGGGCACAAAAAATATCCATATCAAAACGCTGAGGAGAGTGAGGCTCCCTTGTTTGAAGACTCGGTGGGAGATTTGTCCACTTGGCATGTAGCTCTTGCATAAGTTGGTATTTCCTTTTAGGGAGTGTATGCTCACCAAAACCTCTATAAGTGAAATCATAAATAGACAAAACCAAAATAGTCAAAAATATGTGAGTGGTAGGTGTGGGATTCCCAAACCATAGTCTAAACATCGATACCTAGTGAGCATTAAATTACTCTGTAATAGTTTACAACTATAATGGCTCTTTCCAACCAATGACTCATGAATTAATGCACATATAAGGAGACCATGCTCTCTCTTCAAAGAACACAGAGGAAAACCAATTTTGTTTTATGTTTAACCCTCCTTCTCCCCCAATGCAATCCTTTTTGATCCTTTTGGATAGCATCATTCAGATAGTGACACAGAGACAAACCAATGGTTTTTAACATTTTATGTTCAACAATATGTCTCTGATCATCTAGTGTTGTCTAATTCTTTTGGAGAGCCTAATTCAGAGAGAGCTTGCAGTCACTAGAAGCTGTATGATAAAAGTCATATAGAACTATAAATATAAAAAATATGTAATTGATTGGTGTTAACCTCCCAAAGGAACCATAATCAAGACATGGTTGCCTAGTAAACACCTAGTTAAGTTTGAAAGTTGTGTTTTACCAACCCAAATCAAAATACTCAGTATTTCTAAAATACTCAGTATTTCTAGCTTAGAGTGAAAAGATCAATATCGACGAATCCTAACTTGAACATACTAGATGTCAATACGCAACACAGGAAATTGAGGCCTCACATCATATAGGAACCTCAATTACAACTGTTCATTATTATGTTCATTGTCATGACTCATAATCAGTGACCAGATTAAATTCGTAAACATTAGAACTGAAGAAAAACAATGTGAAATGTTCAAAGTCAAAGATTAATTCATTGAGAATATAGTTAACAAGGAAATTCCCAAAGTGAATTCATGCCCAATATCGCTGAATCCTAACTTGAACATCAAATATTTGAATACACATCACAATTTACTCTCTCTTAAGGGACATAACTTTACTTTTATTTGATCTTTAGATCTTTATATAGAAACCTCTCCAGTTTTATTTTCTTTTTCTTTTGCGTGTTTCCAAAGGTCAGTATTAAGAAAAATGACTTACACAAAGGATTGTTTTGTCATGATTTAACTTTTATTTTTGGGAATCGGGTATTTATTAATGAAAAATGTGATTCAATTATGGTGTTGTAGGGTTTTGATGTTATCAAAGCACACAATGATCAATGAATCTTTTCCTGTTCCACTTTTTGTCCTAGAGACACTTACAGATTTCATTCCTTGAATCAGGTAAGTAGTTTATTCCAAATTTCAAAATTAGACAAACTGTTGTCAAATGACTTCAGACTTTTAAATTCATCTCACATTTATTTATTTTTGTTCAGAATGGATTTCTTTGTTTACATTATTACAAAGGTCATTAGAGTTTGTGCACTGTGTTTTATGCCTTCCTTGTTAGACTATTCTACTACATTATTGGCGAGTCAGAAGAACCCAAATGCCATTTTATTTCACTTATTTATTCTCTGTTGTGTAGTATTATGAGTTCAATTGCATCGCAAACCATTGTGTTTAACACCTTTAATTTGTTCGAAACTGGAGGACTAGAACTACAATTTTTATTTGTGTTTCTCATGACTATTGCTCCTTATCAAACCAATAATTTGAGGCAAGTTGTTGTTTTATTTAACAAATGATTCAATTGGTGTTTGGAAATGTGGATCCTATTTTTATACATTCCTAATGAGTCACAATAACTCAAATTCCATTTTATTTCACTTAGTTATTCTCTTTTGCAGAGTATGATAAGTTCCATTGCATCACAAACCATAGTGTTTCACAAGCTTGATTTGTTCGCAATAGGGGAATTGGAACAACTAGTTTAATTTGTGTTGTTGGTGATTATTTCTCCTTATAAAGCCATGAATTTGAGGCAAGTTGTTTTTATTCTTAATGAATGATTTAATTGGTGTTTGGAAATGTGGATGGTAGTTCATGGGTTCTTGTTCATTTGCAGAGGAACCCAAGTTGGAATGGTCACTAACATAGGAACTATTGCATACTTGATCTATCAATAGTTAACCAGGGAAGGGGGTATTAAAAAGGATTTTGATCAGAGACTTGTTGTACCCACCTATATGTGTGTCATTTATACTCCAACACATTCTACTACGTGTAAAGAAAGAACAAAAATGCAACACAAATAAGGTATTCCAACATACTCCAAGTTCTTCCCAGTTACAAAATTAGAGAAACTCTGGTCAAATGAACTGAGAATTTAAACTTCACGCCCATTTTTGAGTTTTTTGGAAATCGATTTCTTTCTTTACATTATGACAGAGGTGATCACTGTTTGTGCACTGCCTTTTTGCTCTTCCTTGTTACACTATTTTACTACATTCCTGGTGAGTCACAAGAGCTCAAATGGAATTTTATTTCTCTTAGCTACATTTTGTTGCAGAGTATGATGAGTTAAATTAAGTCAGAAACCATAGTGTTCAATAACCTAAATCTGTTGCTAATAGGGGAATTAGAACTGCCATTTTTATTTGTGTTGCTAGTGATTATTGCTCCTTCTCAAGCCATGAATTTGAGGCAAGTTGTTATTTTGCTTAACAAATGATTGAATTGATGTTTGGAAATGTGGATCCTAGTTTACCACATTCCTGGTGAGTCACAATAACTAAAATTCCATTTTATTTCACTTAGTTATTCTCTTTTGTAGAGTATGATGAGTTCAATTGCATCACAAACCATAGCTTTTGACAAACGTAATGTGTTCGGAATAGGGGAATTGGAACTGTAATTTCTATTTGTGTTACTGGTGATTATTGCTCCTTATCAAGCCATGAATTTAAGGCAAGTTGTTGTTTTTCTTAACAAATGATTGAATTAGCTTTTGCAAATGTGGATGGTAGTTGATGGGGTGTTGTTCATTTACAGATGAACTCGGGTTGGAATGGTCATTTCCATAGGAAATGCTGCATACGTGATCTATCAACACTTAACCAACAAAAGGGGTATTAAAATGGCTTTTGATAAGAGAGTTCTTGTACCCACCATTGTTGTTATTGTCTTATATGTGTTTCATTCATATTCTATCAAACTCCAGTACGTGCAAAGAAGGAACAAATATGGAGCACTGATCAGATATAACAACAATTGAAATTCTCATGAAAGAGTAAGTGTAACTAAAATTTAGAAAAATGAATTAATACTTTAATGAGAGAAAATTAGATATCATAGAGATAAAAGGTATGGAGATTGTGCTTTTATTGGGTGATGCATATAGGAACTATGAGATTCCTTGTTTAACGATTAACAAACGTTACACAGAATTCATAATTGATTATAACATACAAAGTCTTATAATGACATTTGGCACCGAGGTGCTGAACTAGGATTTAATTGATTAACGTAGCTAAGGTTTGATTATAAAACATTGAACAATTTTCAAAGGTGAAATTGAATTCCAAGTCTTTTGAAACAAAATTTCATTGTTCTACTTATTCTGCCATGAACATTGTGCTATGAGAAGAATTTTTCTTTTGTTATCTATAGTACAAGTTCATATGTTTTCAAAGGACATTGGATGATAGTCCCAACCAAATAAGTATTTCTTATAATAAAATTTGGAGGCCCTATTTGGCTAGTTTTAAAAATGAAAAAAAGAAAACCAAAAAATAGAAATTAATGTCTCATTGTTGTTACATGACACTCTAATTGGACAATTTTCTTTCATGAACACTTGATTGTAATTACCTCTTGTTTTTTGAATGCATTCACTCTGAAAGTTGTGGAAGCTCCAAATTATATGTGTCTTGAGCTTCAAACACATATCCCTTACATATAAAAGTCTCACATACTGCTACCAAATTCAAACGGTTTCAAGCATTGGAATCCGACAGAAGTAGTTGTAAAAATGACTACAACTTTTTCTTGTACTAGTGGATTTGGAATAGTGATTTTGTGTATCAATTTGAAACCATTGTTTTACTAGATTTGTGTTTACAATATTTGTCTCAAGGAATTCTACTTGCTTTGCAACTCACTCCAAAACTATCCTAACACTTTCAACAAAGACGAATAAGCCTATGAACACAATGCAACCTAGTTCATAGAATGCTAGCTTGCCTGGCTTCAACCATCACCTTGGGTATGATGAAAAGGCATGCAGCTTTTATTCTACAATTAACATATATGATTACATGTACTTGTTTTTCATCATAGTTCCTTGCCTATTAATGAAATTGATTTACGTGCAATCCAGACTGCCTTAGTAAATAAATATATATCTTATATTTATTACTATTTTATATCAAATATTTATATTTTTTCCTATTATGCACATTTGGCTTTTGAAAATTGGTGTCACCAATTAAAAATTCAATACATGGATCCAACAATTTTAAATACAGAATTTTTGTGATAAAAATCTACATTTTTCCTTGAGGCCAACTAATACTAATAGGGTCAATTAATTGCTCAGAACATGCATCTAGAAAACATTTAATCCAATGATCCTTGTTATAAATGTTGTTCTTTTGTCTCCTGATCATTGTATTTTAAAACTAAATATGCAAAAAAAATCAATTATGAAAAAATACAGTGACATGCCAACACGTGGCTCTTGTTAAAAGATTGAATTATTAAAAATATTAATTACAAGTCAATTATCATTGAATTGTTAAAAATATTGCTCAAATTTCATTTGAACAACCATGTTCCTATTTCCTCTTTCATCATTAAATTCCAAAAGATGTGATTAAGATTAAATAGCTCAAAAGAAAAAAAAAGTCTATGGGGTGTAGAGGTGGAGACATTACAAAACATTTTACGAGTCATAAGAGTTGACTTGTGTTTAATCAATTTCAACTATTGGAAAATGATCTTATATAATCTTTTACATTACAGACAAAACATAATCTAATATTTTATGTGTAATGTATGTTGGGGGATCAAAGCAAAGAGGAATGAAGAATGAGGTGTTGGTAAGTTCTATGGTGTCATGAGTTTGTTGCCTCAATGTGAAGTCAAAATAATTTATAGACAAATAATTTTTTTTTATTACTATAGGATAGAGATTATATAGCTTAAGAGTTTTTGAAGAACAATCGTACAATTATCGAAGTTATCTCCACCAATACTCATACTCTATTGTTTTTGTTTTCTTGAATTTTATCCACACTTAGCTTTGTTATGTGATGAATAATATTATTGTATATATGTATTTTTTTGTTAAAAAGTTTAATTAAACGGACATATTCAATATTATTTTTTAATTTTCATTAATTTACAACAAATAATTTAAAAATATATATATATATATAATGTTATGTGACAACATCTCCCTCTCATATATCGAGTTGTAAAAAACCACAATAAATCTATTGTAATTCTATTTTAAATATTATTTGAATAATTTTCATTAAATCTATTGTATTTCTATTCTAAATATTATTTCACTAAAAACTTTTTTTATTAAATAAATGAATTTATTACTTTGTAATATCATAATTCTATTTTAAATATTATTTAAATAATTTTTTTTTTTTATAGTGAATGAGTATATTGCTTTGTCCTATCATATAATTATAATAAAACAATTAGAGTAAAATATTAATATCTTTTAGTACAATTGTAAAATGGACCATTATACTTACATATATATTAAAATTTTATATTGAAAGACTTTTTTTAAGTGAATCAGTATATTGCTTTGTCATATAATTTTAATAAAACAATTTGAGTAAAATATTAATATTCTTTTAATAAAGTTGTAAAATGGAAAATTATACTTACATATATATTTGATTTAAAAACATTTCCATGTAGGTTTAAAAGTTAATTTAATTAATTACCATCATGTATTTGACCAATTATACTCAATTTTAAAATCTGAGAGGGGAAGGTTGAACCAATATTATTCCATTTATGAGAAAATAAAAGAAGCCTCCACCTTTCAGAAGTGACCATGGCCTTTGAAAAGTCGCAAAGTTCTCAAATTTAAGCTAAGGAAATATCTCAACAAAAATAAAATAAGTTAGGGTGATAATGTCAAGGTTGGTAGCGTCTAGACGAAGCTTTCCTTAAATAAGACCGACATTATTTTGCAGCTTCGTGTTGCTACATAAGTTATAGCGTTGTCATTTTATGTTATGGTCATTTATATAATTTATTTCATGAGATAGAATCTCAATACACAACGCTTCTTAATATATGGTGCAGATGTAGTGCAGAAGTGCATCAAACGTCGAATTACACTGATATTGTCCCTGCCCTTTCATAACTTTCCACCTGTGGCATTTGTCTCTCAGCGTAACAACTAACACATTAACCAACCATTATCTCCATATACACTTTCACCCGTGATCATCTGATTTTTATGATTAATTGAATGTATACACTGTCAACGGTAAGTGATCTAATATTCTCTCTGAACGGTAAGTGATCTAATATTCTCTCTGAACGGTAAGTGATCTAATATTCTCTCTTTACATTGATAATTCATTGTATACACTGTCAACGGTAAGTGATCTAATATTCTCTCTTTACATTGATAATTCATTGTATACACTGTCAACGGTAAGTGATCTAATATTCTCTCTGAACGGTAAGTGATCTAATATTCCGCTTTTGGGATTCATTGAATACTCTCCTCTCCAACTTCTACCATTCTTAAGTGAACTTTGTGATTACATGTGATGACCACTAGTAATGCTGGTTGAACTGGATATAATAAACATCATAAAGGTTGAATTTCTTTTGTCGCCATCATTAAAAAGTTCAATAAAGCTCGATATTTTGTTTCAATAGAGCAGACATTGCTTTACATTTATCATTTTGTCGTCATCATTAAAATGCTCAATAAAGCTCGATGTTTTGTTTCAATACAGCAGACATTGCTTTACATTTATCATGTTAAATAATGTGAGTAATTTTTTTATATATTTATTTTGTGCGAATAAGGTATGACCATAGTTTCTCCCTACTTTCATACCTAAACAATAATGCAGCGTTCCAAGATTTTTTTTAAGATACATATAACAACTGCATATTTAAACCATAGTGCAACTCATTAAGATCATTTTCTTCAAGTGGATGCCACACATTTCGACCATCATCTTTTCTTCTTTCACTTGAAAATTCATGAAACAAAACATCTCTCTTAGAAAACACTTTATGAGTGAAGGTATAAAACATTTTATAAGATTTATAATCAATAAACTAACCAACAAAAATTCTTAGAAAACACTTTATGAGTGAAAGTATAAAACATTTTATAAGATTTATAATCAATAAACTAACCAACAAAAATATATTTGATTGCTTTGGTATCCAATTTTCTTCCATTCTTTATAAGAATGTGTTAGAATGCAATACTCTAAAAAATGGTAAGAAGTATAACTTCAAGTTTAAAACCAAAATAAGCTTCCAATTGTGTCTTACATTCTAAAAATTTAATTGTATCTTTTTGTTTTTTTTTTGGAGATATACAGCTTTATAAATAGCTTCAACCCAATAATCATTCTAAGATAAACCTTTACCTTCAATCTTACTTTGAGCATATTTAACTAATGTTATGTTCATTCTCTTAGGTATTCCATTTCTTTTGAAATACTTAATAAAGGCTTTTGATCTACACTCTCCCTCTTTTCCAATGAAAATTTTGATGTATCTTTATGTTTGTTTTTCAACCATATTTTTCAATTTCTTAAAATATTTAAAAGACAATGAATTTTTTTGTCATAAAATACACCCAAGTATATCTAGTACTATCATCAATAAAAAAAAAAATATGGTCCTCCAAGAGACCTTATTTTCATATATTAGTATGTATTAATTCAATAATTTCATGTTTTCTTCTTTTTGTATCTATAGGAAACTATTAGCTATCATATTTACCTAATGTGAATCCTTCACACTCAATATGTTTATACATGGGATTTGGAAGACCCTTTACAATTTATTTCTTCTAAATAAAAATGAGATCATTATGATTCCAATGTCAATACCTTTCATGCCATACCTATTTGTTTGAGATGGATGTAGATGTCAATTCTTGCTAACTTCTCCTAGTTACATCAAACTTATAGGTTCCTCCAACTCTTACTCCTATCACCACAATTTTGTAGTCATCCTTCATATCCTTTGCTACACATTGATCTTTCACAAGTTCAACATTTAGAACTTTATCAACTATAGTGGATATTCAAATCACGTTTTCTTTGATGCATGATACATACATGACACTTTGGATATGTTTCTCATGTCCATTAGGAAAAGCTATAGATATATCACCATAACCTTTTATTTTATGAAATCTATTGAGATAACTATGCATGCGATTAATATTTTCATGAAATATATTAAACTAATATTTTTGACAAGAAATATGAATTGATGCATCATAATATATGCTAAGAATTAATATTATCTGTTTCATCAAGTAAGAAATCATTAGAAACAAACAACTTATTTTTAAATTCATTAGTTAGGGAGGCATCATTTTTTCTACGTTTGGATTGCTTATACCTTATTTTAGGATAATCTCTAGAAAAGTGACAAATCTTAGCAAAGTAGTAAGAAGAATCATTTATCTTCATATTTTCATTTGTTGTTGCTAATGGACATACTTGAAATGGTTTATTATGTAGCTTTCATCCTTTACCTTCCTCCAATAAATTTCCTCTAAAAAGTTTTGTTCCTTTCATTACCAATCCTAGATTAGAAATTGAGGCCTTTGATTAAGTTCCTTTTGCCTCTCTTCCTCATGCATAAGTATACCTAAAAACACATTCAAAATAGTAAACTTCTCCCATATTGCACTACCTATGAACATTTGGCATTCCTCTAACATACCACTAAAACTTTGGTAACTAAGTCAATGTTAGATACCTTCTTACCTATATCACCTAGCTTGTCCTTAATTTCTTTGATTCTTGAAATAAAATTGCTAATACTTTTATCTTCATCCATTTCTACTAAAAGAATATTTTTATTCAAAAATAAGACTCAATTTTTATTATTTTCCTCATACATATATTTTAGTGTTGCACATGCTTCATTTGATGTCTTATAGTCTCTGATTTGAGGTATAATATTCTTTTTTACATACATTCTCAGAAGTACTTTTTCCTTCATTTCCCATTTCTCCAAATCTTGAATTGACACATCCATAGTGATCATGTTTCTAATTTAACTTCTTTGCCACTCACAATCTTAGATACATTGTATCCTTTCGTCAATGTCTACATTTTAGATTTCCAATTTACATAAATTTCACCATTCAAATTGATTGATTATATTAAATAGGATTTTACCCAATGATTGGCCATTTAGTCACACATTAAGGATAATAAATCCAAAGACCTAAAACTACTAATTACCTTTTATTGTGTATAGACACCTTAAATGGGATACCCTCTCTTCAAATATTGTAGTGGATTCTTCTTTCTTAACACCTGCCATCAACACAAGCTTCAATACTTATCTTCCCTAGACAACACCTTCCCATAGCCTCCTCACACTTGAACCTTAATAAAAACATCATGAAAATATGATATCATAGGCATCAAGGATATTCTAAGTGCACAACTCAAGCTAAGAGCATTTTCAGGAAATCCTCTACTACAGCTCACAACAATTATTATAGCTTGGCATGGCATTATTTGTCATGAAATACTTTTCGGTGTGAACTCCATGTGACCACCAGTCTTTAACAGTTTCAACTCTCATGCTACCTTCCAAATCCCTTCATCAAGCAACCAAAAAAAACAAGTATACTATATTGTTCATATGAATAGTTCCAACACTTAACATTATAGTTTAATGCATAGAGCTCCAAATAGTGTTCCCATTCACAAGCTCTACACAATGGCTAATGCAATAACTCAAATTTTGCATAACTTCACTCACACATAGCTTTCCACGCAACTTCAACAAAACTACGACACAAAATTGTTTCGAGCCAGAGTCTCGTTTCCATAAATTCTCTCACTTGTAGCTCTCATAACAAATCAAATATAGAGCCTTGAAAGATCATTACTCTTATTTGAAAAACACCTAGAATTAAATTAATCTATTTCATAAAACATCTTACAATTTCGAAGAAAAAATTTAGACATAACCAATTCTTAAATCAAGAACAAGATAATTCACTAATTCTAAATCTAAAAACTTCCTACCTAAATCTAAAACAATCTTTCATAACCTCATAACAATGTGATCATTTCTTAATTATTCCTAGCATTTATTTCTTTCTTGACCTAGTAATCACAACCCTCCTATTTCCTAATTCACCCAAGTGAGACTCCCCAATCCATTCGTTTATTACTGATAATGTGTGCTATCATGTTAGCAGCAATTTACTCTATATTTATAATGTAGTGGGAAATATTCGAATCGATCAATAATTTATTAGAAATTGCTTAATTATATACTTTTAATAATTTATTTTTTTAATTAAATTTAATTATTATAATTAAATATAATAATTTTATTTTGAAGATATTATTTTATAGTAATTAAATGCATAAAATCTAATAGAGGCATTAAAAATCACAACAAATACGATGCAGTGAAATAAGATATAAAAACAAAAAAAAATCAAATAATATAATAATATGTATACACAATTTCATCATGGATATGATATTAACCACTCTAGCATTATTTTCCCAAAGTATAAATATTTTCGTAATCATCAAAATATTGTAAGAAAAACTATGCCAATAGGATTTATTAGGATTACTTACATATCTGATAGGGTTAAATTGAAAGAGGCACCATTTATCATCTTAAAATTTCTAATAATTAATGTTTTTTTTTTAAGTTCTCGGCTCACTACGAATTATAGCACTTTGTGGCTGTCAAATTGCATTGAACTTTAATTATTATGATGAGATTTTGCAATTTTAACCAAATTTTTATGGAAATGTTCAATATTTATAATTTTTTAAATTTAAAAATAATTTCCAAAATTCTATAAGTTTTATTTTTATTTTTCTATTGATCAAGAGAGCCTTGGTGTGATATAATTTTCTTGGTGGAGGGAGTTTTATTTTTTATATTTGTAAGTTTGTGGAAATAATTTTAAAATGGACAAAAAGACTAATATTCTGAATGGTCATTCCTTGAGTGACTTCTATGTAAAATGTTTAAATGACTATTTTTTTGTTTCTTCTTGAGATTTTAGAAACGGTAATGGGAAAAATCATGAAACTTTTGATGGATAACTTTAAAATCAAACTTTAGCACAACACTATGCGTAAGTTTGGAGGTGTAGAAGTGTGAATTTTTGTGTTACATTCTCTATAAAGGATCCTCATGTAGTCCCTACCTTGTTATGGTCATTGTTAGTAGAAGACACTAATATATGTGAGGGGGTTTGAAGACAATATTTAAGACAATTTTTGAGTCAATTGTCTTAAGTTGAGAGAAAAAGAAACTTTTTTATTGTCTTAAATATTGTCTTTAAGTGGGTGCCTCAAAATTATTGTCTTAAAAAATTGTCTCTATAAAGACAATATAGAACACATATTATTCTTGTCTCTATAAAGATACAAACATTATTGTCTTTTAAGCTACAATTTCATTTGTCTCTCTAGAGACACTTTCATCTTTCATTTTTGTCTCTTTAGGGAAAATTACATTTTTGTCTCTTTAGGGACAATAGATGTTATTAAAAACATGTTGTTAAAAACATATTGTCTCTAAGATTCATGTCATTGAATTTGAACATGCAACATCCTCAGGTGGAACTTAATTTCATGACATATTATGAGGCAAAAGGAAAAAGTTCAATATTTCTCCATCCTACAAGAGAGTTTACTCTCTCACATATAAATCCAAAATCTTGAATCACATTAAATGGTGGAAAATTAAATTCTTATCTAGTGGTTAGCTCCACAATTTCAATACCCTTGTATAATTGGAATTGGTTTCCTTTATAACAAAAAATTATAAGAATGTTGTTTGGTCTAAAATGCAGATGCAAATCAGAGTTCAATTAATGATAACCCGGGAAGGTAAACTTAGAAGTGCCACCTATAGGTCTAGAAAGATTTCTATTTTGTCCGAAATATATTGGTTCTCTTACAAGAACACTTTCGTCAAGATCTCTTCCAACAAATAAACAAACTAGAGAGATTCCATATTTTTCTGATATCTATTGGTTCTCTTACAAGAACAAATTCGTGAAGATCTCTTCCAAAAGCTAAACAAACCTAGATCTAGCATTCGTCAAGATCCTATGGTTCTCTTACAAGAACACATGAATTTTAGGATCCCCTACAATATTAGAACATTTAACAAAAACTTAAAAGCTAAAATGAAATAAAAACATAAATTAAATTATACCTAAAATAAGGATGCAAGTGAGGCCATGGGGGCCCCCCATAACTTCACAAGCACACCACTTCAAAGGAAACTTAAATATAGAAGCAACAAAATAAAAGTATGATTCTTTATTTCAAAATCTCCATCATGATGTACAAACCAATTCTAAGATTACAAATGAAACTCTAAAATTACAAATGGAGGCGATTGTACTCCTATTTATACAATGGGATGAGATAACAAACTCATAATGATGATCCTCTAATCTCTCTTTAGTTCCATACATCTCTCAACCATCTAGACACATAACCCCTTTTTGTCCTTGATCTTCTCCATGAGGCTTATCTTATCAAATTCGAATTTGATCATTCAAGGCCACATAAAGGTGTCTTGGAAGCTTCCTTTGTACCTACACATGTCACAAAAACAATCCACTTTCTATATATGAAGTAAAATATATTATTCTCTAATATTTAACAAGAATTTCTCTAAAAAATGCTTGAAAATAAATAATATTTGGAAGATATAAATGAGACCCATTAATGATGAACAATAGGGAAAATGAGGTGACATGGTAGTGAATAATGAGTGATATAATGGAGGCATAGATGAAAAATGTATGGTAATGAGTGATATTTGTATGACATTTTGAAGCCCAACAAATGTATATGCCTTCGAATCTACAATTGATTGGAAATCTTGTCTTGATAATGGTTTATATAGGTGGATGTTGGTAGCCACCTGCCTATTCCACTAGGACCATGACCATTGTCTCTTACAGTTTTTTTGTTTCCTTAATTGTAGCATAGTTTACTATTTTTGGCAGTTTTTCAGGTCGTGAACTTTCAGAGTCATTTTGAGGCCCAAATCAATGTTTATTAGGAAAATTATGGCCAACACAGGTCCTTAAGCAATATTGGCCACTCAAAAGTTGTAGTCCTCGGATAAAAATTTTTAACGAGGTATTGTACGCATCAAACATAGATCATATGCCAAAGTTACAATCCCGAGAAGTTGATGTACCAATTTACACAAATGGGGCCCATAGTTTTGGCACTTCCTCTCCCAGGGTTATTTTTTTGGATGTTGAGGGTTTTTCATTGTTTCTCAATAATAAATATGCCTCTGAACCTCATTAAGACATTTTAGAGGCATGTAGCTGCCACATCTCTTCTAAGAGATAAACTACCATCGCCTGAGCTAATTTATTTCCATTCTGTATGTAAGAAGATTTCAATTCTTTGATATTAATGAAATGAATTTTTATTTGCACTGCATCTCTTTGTTTATGATTATATCTATATTTCATTGCATTCCTGCATAAGTCCAGATCAATGGTATCAAAGCGGTCTACTCTTTCCTTGTTTTTCTTTGCATGTCCCCAGTGAGGTTGGGGTATAAGGAGTTAGGGCTCGAACTGGTTGAACCTTTGCAAGAGAAGCCTTGCAAACCCAAACAACCTCCCATGGTGGAAGAAAATAAAGACGAGGGAGAATGAGATCCCTTCAAAATATTTCTCAAAGAATCCCTCGAGTGACAGAGGAATGCGATGATGGATAACTTTACTCATATCCTTCAGCGAATGCCCATAAGCGATGCATCTTCATCCGGTAGCCACTCTTGAGAAACCATTCCCTTCAACATACAAGTCAACTTTGATATTCCAATATTTGAAGGCTAGATAGATGTAGACATCGTAAATAGATGGTTAAATCTATTAGAAGGGTATTTTCCCGGTCAAGATTTTTCCAATAAGGAAAAGATTACTTTTACACTCCTGAAAGCTGCCCCACACATCAAGGACTGGTGGGAAACATACTGTGAGTAGAAGGATGAGAGGGAACCCTCACTTTTTTTAGTCGTAGCGACATGGAATTTGTTCCGAGATGACATCAAGGAGCAGTACTACCGTGTTCGGAGCAATGAAGATAAATACATAAAGTAGACCATGCTGCAGCAGGGAAGGGACAAAGACGTGTTGAAGTTTACAAATGTTTTTCATACCCTTCACATAAAGTTGTGTATCAAGGATTCTGAGAAATATTTGGTACTCAAGTACCGCAACTGCCTACATAGGTATATCAAGGATAAGATGGAGTTCCTGGACATATCCTTGCTCGGCAAGATGTATCGATATGCCGTCAAGATTGAGCAAAATTTTAAATAGAAAAAAACAAGACTTTGGATCTATGAATCCCAAGCAAGGGAAATACACTGCAAAATCGTAGAGTAAAGGGCAAAGCCAAGGCAGGCTAACCCAGGATAACTCATCGAAGTTAGAAGAAAAGAACATAAAAATGAAGATAAAGAAGGATGCTAAAAGTGGTGTGATTTCCATAAGATCTCCACTCATAACACAAGTCATGAGTGTCGGGCCAAGCAGTCACTCATGGCCGAGTTGAAGGCTTTCGAGTCAGATGCATGTTCTGACTCTGAGTCAGAAGCCAATAAGGGGAATGACAAAGGGAAATAGATCAATGATGCGAAGCCTAGTGCCACTCTTGCCACCACTAAGATCCAAAAGATTCTGCCTGAAGATCCGTAGGAGGGGGAATGCCTATTCCACTCACAAATGTGGGTTAAGGGTTCTCTCTTGTAGTTCATTGTCGACAACAGGAGCCAAAAGAACCTCATTTTAGTAGTGGTCATGAAGCATATGGGCATATCGAATAAAACACATCCACAACCATACACGATTGGGTGCCTTCATCATGGACGAGATCTCTATGTCAACTAGTAATGCAGCCTTCCCTACAACATCAAGCCCTTCACGAATGAGGTATTGTTTGATGTTTCTCCTCTTGAAGTTTGTGATGTATTATTAGGAAAACCATACTTGTGGAAGTGGGATCTTGTATATGGGTCTAGACCCTGCTCTGTTATTATTTCTTTGGGTAGTAAGTTATAAAGGATACCAAAGGTAGCCCCACCTACCATCATCTCTTTTATCTCTGCTAAGCAATGCAGTAAGATCATCTCCCAGATTGGTAAAAAAAATTTGTTTCTGATTCACTCTCAAAGTAAGGGGAAGATCATAGCCACATCCATGGCCCCGAGGAATGGTTTCTCCATGTAGCAGAAGCAGGTGGATACGGTCGTGGAAGAATACAAGGACATATTCTCCTCACCCATAGGGGTACCCTTGCATTGTCAGGTCAAGCATTTGATTGATATGACTCTAGGAGAACCTCTACCCAATGGGTTGATATATCACTGCTCTATTTTGTAAACTGAAGAGATCAAGCAGAAAACCTAGGAGTTGCTACAAAAACGGCATATCCGGCCATGTTCCTCACCTTGTGGGAGCCCAATTGTACTCGTACAAAAGAAGGATGGGACCTAGAGGATCTACATTGATTATCGGGCACTAAACAAAATCACTATCAGGAACAGGTATCCATTCTCACAGATTGATGACCTTCTGGACCAACTCAAGGCAGCCAAGTATTTCAGCAAAATGGATCTGAAGTTTGACTATTGCCAGGTTCCAATATGACCCACAGATGTATGGAAGATTGCCTTCAAGTCCAAGGGATGTGTTTTTGAATCATTGGTTATTCCCTTCAGGTTGACAAATTCCCCTTCTACTTTTATGAAGTTAATGGATGGAATCTTGCGACCCATCACCAACTAATTCATGGTTATTTATATGGACGACATCCTCATCCACAATAAGAGTTAGGAAGAACACTTGTAACACATTCGACAAGTCCTTTAAACCCTTCGACAGCACAAACTGTGTGCCAACTTCAAGAAATGCACCTATGCAATGAGCCAGGTCCAATATTTGGGTCACAACATAGATGAGCATGTCGTGCATGTGGATCCAATAAGATCCAAGTCATTCGGGATTGTTGAGCCCTGACCACTCTAATGG
Source organism: Pinus tabuliformis (assembly GCA_031772625.1). Taxonomy (NCBI): domain Eukaryota; kingdom Viridiplantae; phylum Streptophyta; class Pinopsida; order Pinales; family Pinaceae; genus Pinus; species Pinus tabuliformis. The sequence goes on from CM062816.1 coordinate 2,003,269,079, forward strand.
AGCTTCGCAGCTTTTTGGGCCTTGCCAATTTTTATTGGAGGTTCATGTTGGGATTATCCCATATCACTTGGCCTTTGAGTCAGGTTACTAAGGGTGGGGGTGAAAGAAATGTTTTGTTCTTCAAACTCCCAACAAAAGGTGTTCATTGCGTTGAATAATTGACACTAGTCTACACTGCTACTCACATTGCCAGGCCTACAACAACCATTTGAAGTTAAGGAACACACCTCAAACTATGTTATTTGTGCAGTCCTCAACCAACATGGGCATCAAGTGGCTTATCATATAGTGAGACACTTTTTTATACAATTCAGAAGTACTCCACCTATGATATAGAGATATATTTCATCGTGAAGGCTTTCCAACAATGGAAGCTTTACATTTTGGGGAAGGATATGGCCATCAACACCATTCACCGACCCCTTCAGTTTATACAAACATAAGGGAAGTTGGAGAATCATTGCCATCAGAAGTGGTCTACATATCTACAACAATTGAAATTGAACATTAAATACAAAAAGGGCAACACCAATAATGTTGTAGACTGCCTCAGCCGACCCCCAGTTGCATCACTGGATACTATTCTCAACTCTTATGGCAATGAGACCTTTGGATGGCCGCAACTATACAAAAATGGTCCAGAGTTCGCATCCACATACTAGATCCTAGTAGATGGAAAGGAAGTTCCTAACTTCCACCTCCAGAAGGAATTATTATTCTACCTAGGCAACCTTTGTGTTCCTTCAAGCGAGTATGCTAAGATGATTTGGGACATGCAATACAGTCGGTTCGAAAGACACTTTAGTGTGGAGAAAATTGGTGTTGTACTACAAAAGTATGTTTATTGGCCCAAACTCTGACTGGATGTTGGTAAATATATTAGATCCTTCACTACCTATGTCATCGCCAAGCTAACAATCAAGAAGAAAGGTTTGTACACTCCTCTACCTACTCCCAACCATCCATGGGCATCCATATAAATGTACTATATGTCTAGCCTCCCCTCTACCAAGCATGGCAATGACTGTGTATTTGTGGTCATGGACAAATTTTCTAAGATATCTATATTGACGACCTACAAGGAGAATATCACAACAGAGGAAATACTAAGCTCTTCTTTGAACGAGTATGGGTACATTTTGGTATCCCATAGACCATTATATCAAATTGGGATAGCAAGTTCCTAAGCACATTATGGTCAAGCCTCTAGACACTATTGGACACCAAGCTCACCAAGTAAACGGCCTTCCATCCCTAGACTAATGACGAGACAAAGGTCATCAATAGGATAATAATGCACATACTCTGCATGTACAACTCAAGAATCCACGAACTTGGGATGAGAGTCTTCCCTATGTGAAACATAGTTATAATAGAGCTCTCCATAGCTCGACTAGTTGTAGTCCCTATCAAGTGGGTATAGGATTTCAACCATTTTCTCTAATTGATGTTTCCATGCCTGATGCGACTACATAGAGAAAATCCATACATGGCTTAGCAAAGGTTGATAAAGTGACTAGATTTATTAAACGCATCAACAAATCCACCAACAGGTTCATGACATCTTCGAGATGTTAAATGCCAAGTACAAGCTGCAACATGATCAACATTAGGTGAACACAAGTTTCAGGTGGGCGATAAAGTCTGGTTGAATTTGTAGAAAGTACACCTTAGTGGAGCCCATCGTAAGCTCAGACCACTCCGATATGGTCCTTACACCATTACCAAGTTTATGGGAGACAATTATTTTGAGATTAGTATTCCCCCATAACTTGGCTTGCGTCTAGTGTTCAATGTGGACCACCTTGGACCATAATTCCCACCATTATTAGACACATCAAACATTGCAAAATAGCTCAGCCCAATAGAGTTAAAAACAGACTGATGAGCCTCATCACTAGGGTAACTATATGGACCTTAATAGACCTCCAAGCTTACTAAAATCAACTCTTCTCATAATTCTTTACATGTTTTAATTATATTTTGCTTAATGAGATGAGTAAAAGTAAGATGATATGTCTAGTGTCCTAATGTGCATTGATTAGAGGTTTTTCAAGAAAATAATGGAAATTTTGGCTAACTAAGGGTAGAAACCGAATGAGACAAGGGAGAGAGATCATAGGAGATAGATCCTCTTCATTAACTCCTCACTCATTCGAATATTCCTCAATCATATCACACTAGCTCGAAGTCGCACGCAGCTGAGTCATGGAGATCATGGACAGCCGAACCAGTGACAGTTAAGAACAAGTTCATCTTGAGTTTGGGATCCAAGCCTCCCTAGATTTAAGGAATTTGTTGGAGACTTCACTTGTATAAATAAGGAGGTGTAGAGCCTCATTAGGATTCATGTTTTTTATTTAAGAGCACTAAGCATTTTCAAGTTCAAGTTTTGTGGCAAAATATTGTTATGTAATTTTTCTGATATGATAATGAGAATGAGCATTTCCTTGATCCAACACTGAGATGACCAAGAGGGTTGAAGCTATTAGGTTAGGGCCCAAACCTAGAAGCAAACGCTCCTCTTATTGTACTTGTACGCTTAGGCTATTTCATAGATTAGTTGTTGAATTGATTTTAGCATTGCTTCATTGCAACTAGTGGTGAAGTTGGTTAGTTTTCTTCCATTTGTCCATAGCTTTAGTAGTAGCTTTAGAGAGATAAAAGAATACCAGAAAGGATAATATCACATGGATTTGTCCTCACTCCTCCCATGAGGGACCATGGTTTGAAGAAGAAAAACTCCTATTCAGCCCCAAAAAGACATAATTTTGATTTCTTATGGAATTTAGGCCTTTTTGCTACTTAGGCCAGCATCTTTTCAGTTTTCAATAATAGGTTCCAGTTTTCATTTCTGATATCTCCAGATTTTTGTTAGATCTCATGGTGTTTCACAATATTTTGCAAGTATTTCCATGCATGAACTAGGCAACTAAATAATGAAATTTTGTTTTCTTATGTATGTATTGTAGCAGTTTCAATAGTGCAGGAAGATCTCGTCACATTAACCCCAGCATAACCTCATCCATCCATGATCACCAAAAACCACTAAGTCCCTCAACCAATTCATCATTCCATAAGAACAACTTTCTAAGTTTGTTGAGCAAATCCAAGCATCTTACAAACTCTGTTTTGAACTCTAAAGAAGTCCTAGCCACTCCCTTACCTTGTTTCTTCCATCATTCAGCTTCCCTAGGTCCTATACCACCTTCCAGATCATTCCTATTTCTCACGGTAGGATCCTATAAGAATACAGTGGATCCCGTAGGAGCATTAGGAAATCTTGTAGGAAGCATTAGGACATCCTATAGGACGACCTATAGTGACCTGTTTGAGTCTTATATATGGAAAAATCATACAAGAAGATAGGAGAAGACACCCACTTACCTCCCAAGCCGTATGACCTTTCACAGCCATCTATAACCCACTTGCCACATCACCAAGAAGATTTAGCATTCACATTTTCACAAAAAAGGACAAAAAGGAAAAAGGGTTATTGTGTTCATTCATATGCACAATAGTAAAATGTTTGTTTATTTCAGATTGCATGCCTAGGATAGTTAAGATTACACACATGTTAGCTTAGAATTTTTCTGAAGCAAGATCTCTTAACAAATGTTTAGATGAGTGGTGTGTTTAAAGCAATTATTGCAGTCTTTCATTACTGTGGTAGACAATATTCCATTCTTCCAATTAGGGTGAAATTTCCCTTTCTTCATTGGTAATCAAACTTCTTCTGAATCAATAGAAGGCTTGTTTGAGAAACCATAGTAGTCAATTTCCAGCTCAACAGTGACAAAGACTAAATCCATTTCATCTACTTGGGTATACAACATTGTCACCTCCAAGTTTGTGTGAACCTCAGGTTGATAATGTAAAGTTGGTAGCCCCAGGAGTTGCAACATTCTTGCTGCAATACCGGTGCTAATCACATTTCGGCGCCGTTGCTGGGGAGGTGTCTAAGTAGATGTGATTTATGCTTTCTTTATTCCATTTCTTGTCTCTTTCATTCCACTATTAGCTTCATTTCTACAAAAGTAATTGTAAGTTGGTTTCTTTTCTTTTCCATTCTACAAGTAAGATGTCATTCAGAAGTTAGTTTCCATTTAGTTTTTTATTTCAATTCTGCAATTATTCTTAAAGCTTGAGAAAAAAACAAAACAAAAACCCTTATTTGATGCCTTGTAGGAATAGGGATAACTTAGGGAAATTTCTACCAATACCCCCACAACTTCAAACAACCAACCATCCCTCTTCTTCAGTGGTTGTGAATTGGAGGACCCCTTAGGCGAGAAACCAGATATTTTGAAGAGCCTGCAGGGGCAGAAGAAGAAGGAGAACCCATTCCAACTAACCTAATGTTTAAAAATAGAAATGACAGAGGGGATAGAGAAATAATTCACTATGCTTTCCCCATCAAAGAAACCAATGGGGATGCCAAGATGAAAAACATAAGCCCCTCTTCTCTTCCTCATTTCCATAGACCAACTTCAGAAGATCCAGATAATTTCTTGTTTGAGTTCGTTGTCATATGTAGAACTTATGATTAAACCACTGATGATCAAAAGTTGAAATTATTCCCATCCACTCTCAAGGATGCAACTCTATGTCGGTTCATGGGTTTACCTGGGATAGCATCACAACCTAGGTTCAGATTCGACAAGTCTTCAACGACAAGTATCGGGACTACAGTAGGTCCAAAGACACTAAAGAGGAAATTCTTAGAATGACCTTAGTGTTGAGGGAATAAGTCCTCTAGGGCTTTGGGTTAGAACCCTAGCATAGTAGGGGTAATCTACAACAAGAAACAAGCATTCAACTCAGGCAACATGCTTAAACAAATTGACTATGCCAGGATGAACATACCCAGATGTCCTTTGTTTGGGTAGTTCCAGCCAGGGTTCAAACCCTCTACACCTCCTAATGAACTTCGAACCTACAAATCAACCAATTCGAGTACACATAGCAGCATATAGATAAAGCACTGTAGTGAAATCAAATTTATATCATATAAGTAGATGGTTAGTTATCCATTGAAATAGTCTTTCATATATAAACCATAACAATAACATCAGATGCATAAACAAAGTCGATATCAGGAACAAGATAACACTTCGTTTTATTGCAGAAAACTATAGCAAAACATGGAAAGAGTTCACCTGAGTCTTCCTCTTCCATCTCCAAGTGAAACCATCCTCCAGGTCTGTCCAATCCCATTCTTCAATAGCCTCCTTCCATAACCAATACCATGATATCTCCAAGCATGTGAGAAAAATCGAAACTCAAGGAAACAAGGGTTTCTTGAACTTGGGGAAGTGCTTGAAGCATAGGGATTCTTCAAACTTGATCAGGGATAATCTTAGTATAGTAATTCTATCCTTTCTCTCATCCTTAAGGCCTTCCAATTGAAGCCTTTTTATACTTGTCCCAAATTAGTTTTCTATTTGGGAAAAAGTTGGGAAGAGTTGGGCCACGGGCACTAATAGGTAATCAATAGGTAAAACCCATGATCTTCACCCATAGTTAAGGAAATTTATTTTTTTTAAGTGTTTTAACACATATACGTAGGTTGGGTATAGACTGGCCCATGTGTACATTCTTTTAACACAGGGCAAAGTAGCATACAGGGAGTAAAACATTGTTTTTAAAATATTTGGACCATGTCTGGAAGGAGGGTTTGCCCTAGGCCATAAAGCAAGCATCACAAATACAAAGGGTGATATTTAGAGCTATAACACTTAGGGAATGATGAGTCCTTAGAGGATTATGAGGAAATATTCTAGCTTAGCTACAAAAGGGCCATGTGTGCACTTGATCCTGAGTCACTGAAGCTAATCCTACTCAAGGGCTTCAGGGAAGATCTTTTGGATACCCTCAACCTGCTAGTAGGAGGGGACATCTACCATCTACCCTATGAATATATCAATACTATATTTAAGAACCATTCTAGGGAAGCTAGAAAAAAGTGTAGGGGTAGTCAACCAATGGCCTGCCCATCCTCTTCCAACACATCCATAAAAGGTGAAATTGGAAATATGATGGAGGATTTCAAGAGTGAAATGCTGCAAACCCTTGCCCTACAGATGGACACTATTCACATCAAGAGAATGTAGGAGGAAGTAAGAAATCATAGCCATTTTTTTCCCTAGATGCACAAGGAGGCACGTTAGGAATGAATTTCCACTAAACCTTATAGAAATCTACTCATTTTTTGAAGAAAACGACTCCACAGATAGGTTCCCTTCTCTACCTGGACTAAAGTATGTGTATCAAGGAACTTAAGGTGTGACTGAACAACTCTACTACATAAATCAAAGGATGCCTCACGGACCTCAACCGTACTCGTTGGGCATGCAAGGGTCATCCTATTCACATTACAACCATAAGAAAAACACATCCATTCCCTCTTGAGGGCCTCCTGCTCATCCCTCCTACTCTACACCTTCTCCTTGGTATTTTTCACCTTAGTACCCTTCTCAGCCGATCCACCATCCATTTCAGCCATATACTCCTCCACAACCGTAGTGGAATCCACCACTAAGGGGTGGAGGCCCCCATACAACAATGCTCTAGCTTTATTTCCTTCACTTTCCTACTCAAACCACATCTTTTACACCCTACTCCACCTAAACAACCTCAGATGCCTACCGAACCCAATTTGAACCCGAACAACAGACAAGCACAACAGGCATACAGTGGAGAGATATCCTACCCTGCTTATGTTGTGGAAATTTAGGAAATCAACCTAAGGTCTGGGAGAGTACTCCCGGACAACTCACCTCAATGTCCACCTAGGGAGAGTGAGGAGGAAAGAGAGGAAAGTATGCCTAGAGTGAATCCACCACCCTTTCCTGAAATAATTAACTCATCCAATCGATCCTATCCCAACAGAGAATGAACTTCTGGGTGAATTGAAAAATCTATGTGTCAAAATTACTCTTCTCCAAGACATTAAGGATGTACCTATTAACAACAAACTGATTAAAAATAAGTGTTTCAAACATCAAGGGAGGCAAAAAAGAGACACCCCTACCATTAATGTCATTAGAGAACTGTTTGACTTAATGTTGGGGAAGGTAAGTTGCCCAACGTATTTAGACCCTTGAAGCCCTATATTAGGTGTGCACATCAATGGAAAAATTGTCCGTTACACCTTGATTGATCTTCGGGCTGCCATTAATGTAATGAATAAGGACACCATGCTCAATCTAAATGTCCAGGGTTCATTAAGAAAGACCACAATAGTCTTGCAGCTTGGAGACCATTCCATAGTGGCCCCTGAGGGGATTGTTGAGGATGTGATGGTACCATTAACTCCTGGGAGTACCCTGTAGACTTCCTTGTTCTCCAGCCTAATGCCAAACTTAATGGTTATCCTCTCATACTTGGGAGACCTTGGTTAGCCACTATGGATGCTACATGAACTACAGGGCTGGAAACATGACTGTCAAAAATGGGAATCTATCCAAGTAGTTGGTCTTATACCCTCCTACTTAGCCATCTTTAGAGCATGATTTACTTTTTGGCTAGAAGAGGAGGAAGAAGATGAAGTTTATTCAACCAATTCTATACCCTAGAAGCTTCCATAAGAGGAGGACAACTGATGAAGATGATTTGACTGATCACATACTCCAAAATCAACTCCTAGAACCTTGTCCTTAGAGGATGTAGTACAGGAAACCAAGAGAAACCATTAGATTGATCCATTCTTAGTTGATTCAAACCCTAATCATGTCAAGAAAATAGAATTTAGCCTTGAAAGAACTTTGAAAATCAACCCTCTCTTCTATATACAAGAAGAAGAGTTGTGTAACATGCTAAGGGAACATCTGGATGCCTTCGCTTGGATGCCTTCACTTGGAGTGCACCCCTCTGTGTGTGCTCACGACATTTATATCAATGAAGGTTGTAAAATAGTCCGACAACCCAAAGGAGAATGAAACAACTATTGAGGATATAGTCAAAGGAGAACTACAAAAGTTGTTGGATGGAGTATTTATTTTACCCTATTCGGAGAGTGAGTGGGTTTATCCTTTGGTGTTGGTTCAAAGAAAAATGGGAAGTGGAGGATTTATGTTGATTATAGAGAGTTAAACAAAGAAACAAATATGGACCATTTCTCCACCTTTCATTGACTGAGTGTTAGATGGACTGGCAGGGAAATTTTTTTCTCTTCCTTAGATGGGTTTAGTGGATACAA